>JAUPFV010000003.1:298861152-299439778 GCA_036936605.1 Limnanthes douglasii subsp. nivea | reverse complement strand
GCAAACGCAATGATTCGAAACTTAACAAGTAGCATCATATATTATAATACACGTGAATCGCGTAATAAGAAAAATTTATCTAGAAAAGTAAAGTAACAAATGGTTTTAACATAACAAGGATTAAGTAACGAATCGCATGATTAGAAGAACTTATCTAGCAAAGTACTATACAGATGGTTAAAACATAACACGTGAATCGCATGATAAGTATAACTTATCTAGCAAAATACAATACAAGTGGTTTCAACATAACACAAAATTTGCATGTTTTGTATTACACAATAAACGCAAATTTAAAATGGAGCGTAACAAGTCATCTAGTTATGTCGTGCTTTAAAACAACAGCCACACCGCAACTGGCTAGTTGTTACTTCCCCTCAAGATGGGAATTCGTTTCTTTTAATGTCCTACATTGTACAAGTTTGAGTCAGTAAGTTGTATTTCCAGCCACAAAGAAACAATGTTTTACATAGAAAATTATATAATCGTTAATACACCCAATCTAGCAATGTGTTACATAGAAAATCACATTATCAATCATGATCATATCTAGCAATGTTATGTGACAAATTACAATTTACCAAAATAGCAAAGACATTACAATCGCAATGTCATACCTCATCTAGCAAAGTGTTATCATAACATTTCTGGAAACCATGGTCATATCTAGCAACCATGGTCATATCTAACAATGTTATGCAACAATTACAATCATGATCACATCTAGCAATCATGGTCATATCTAGCAATCGTTGATATGGGTCAATACTCCAATCGCAATGATAATATACCTATGAATCAAGTATTTAGCATGGTCCTATTGACACATAAACCACAATGTCATATCTAGCATGGTCTTATCAAACAATCATGGTCAATATCTAGAAATGTAATACAATAATTACAAACATGGTCATATCTAGAATCCATTGTCATCTCTAGCAACCATGGTCATATCTAGCAATGTTATGCAAAAGTTACTAGCATGGTCATATTTAGCAATCATGGTCATAAATCGCAATGTCATATACCTTATTCTTATTGGCAACCACAAAGCACCAACGTGTTACATAGAATATCTCATTATCATTAACACACATAATCAAGCAATGATAGTGATTGTTAGATATGACCATTAATGAGGTTGGATTTCTTTGACACTGACTATTGTATATATCCGAAGGAGCAGTTCAGATATATCCAATACCATGCCCCACCGAATAGTACAACCAAGTGGACCGTGGCTCAGTTGGTTGGTAGTCATTTCCTATCCTGGGCTTATGGGCTTTTAAACTTGACCCAAGCCCATGATCCGACCAAGAAGGCCTACAAGTCATTAAACAAGTATAGATATCCCAACTACTTTCATTTATGAGGGTGATAAAATTAACTGCTAGTACACATCTCTTTCATCTCTTTACATTTCACTCTAAATATAAAATTCCTGAAATTTTTTTCCTAAAATACCCTTCGATCAGAAATTATCCACACAAACCATGATTGCTAGATATGACCATGTAATCTAGCAATGTGTTATATGGTCATATCTAGCAATCATGGTCTAATCTTGTAATATTTTAAAACTAATCTACCATTTACTCATAATCTAGCATGACAAAAGCAATCTAGCATTATCATCTATGATCTTATCTAGCAATGTTTTACAACTAATCTAGCATTTACTCACAATCTATCATGACAAACCAATCTAGCATTACCATCTATGGTCTTATCTAGCAATATTTTAAAACTAATCTAGCATCTTCTACCTACAGTTCTAAAACTAATCTAGCATCCTCTACCTATAGTTCTAAAACCAATCTAGCATCCTCTACCTACAGAAATGAAACTAACAGCCACGAAACAAATATCCCCATCCAAATCAAACTAACAACCACGAATCAATACTAACTAAATTAAACTAACACCCACGAAACAAGTATCACCATCCACAACCAGAATCCAAAACCAAACGCAGATCTAAACTAAAAAACAAACCCATAAATGAAGAACATAGCAAGCCAAGGAACTATCGCGAATGAAATCGAAAGAACTAAATACCAAACACTACTCTTTAGACGGTTGTTTCAAAACCTATAACATCTAACATCATCAATAACATGTTTCTCCTGTGTGATTCGAAAAAAATATTACATGTAATTGTCTAAGCAGTTTGGAACTACACCTCTGGGAAAAAATATTTACCTATTATTTAGGTCGCTTGTTGTTATCGGGGTTCACCAGAATATTGTATGGTGGGCGACGATATTTTTGGCTGGCTACTTAGACGGTTTGGTTGAGAAGTGGTTTTACGGGTCTTCTATATGAGGTTTTATGTCTCTCTCTTCAAAATTAAGATAATCAAATTTATGAGGGAATGGAAGCCCAAAAGTCTGGCTTATAAGTCAAAAAAGTGGATTCCAACCAAAATGAGCCTATTTATATCCTTAGGGTTATTTTGTCCATTTTGTGGGTTGAGGTACTTTATGAAACTATCCTATTATTTGGTATTAGTTTGGTATTACATACTTGAGAAGATATTTATGGGCATTTTTCTCTAAAAAATTAAGATTTTAAAAAATTCAAAAATCAAACAAAATTCAGAATTATTAAATCGAAAAAATAAAAACCGATAAAATTTATATCATTTTTCATAAATCTCACAAACACATGATTTGAAACTTCACGGTCCAAACTATTATTACACATACTAGACATAAATAAATAAAAAACATAAAAATTAAACAAAAACCACAAATTGACAAAATTAGTCGACATTACGTTTTTTTTATAAAAGAATTGTAAAAGTTAAAGTACATTTTTTTCGTACAAACAAAAACCTAATGTCGACCTACTTGGTTGATACTAAAATTTTTGTTTACAAAAAAAAACAGATTCTAATATCGACCAAGTTGGTCGATATTAATTTTTACAAAGAAAAATACTTAATGTTAAGCAAGTTGGTCGACGACTCAACGTTAAGGTTTTTGTGTAAAACATTTAAGAACTTAAATTCAACCAACATGTTTGAGATTTATATTTTTGTGTAATTTGTTTAAGAATCTAATGTTGACCAAATTGGTAAGTATTAATTTTTTATTTACTAAAACTTTGTGAAAGTTAAATTTACAGATATTTAAAAAAATATAAATGTTCAGCAATTTGGCCGACATCAATGAAACCCTGTAATTTCTTTTTTAAAGAACAACTAAACTAAAACTTTGAATCAACAATGAAAAATCTTATATTTCATACAAAATTCAATGAAATAACTTTATAAACTAAACATACATGCTTAACTAACAATATTTTACCTCGTAAAAGTAATTCAAAGCATTAAACTTCAAGAAATGTAGTTCTATTTAGTTCTTTTATATAAATACTTAAGAACGCTTAAATGACTCTAAATAAAACTAATTAAGGTTCAAATATAATGTTTGTTTACTTTCAATTCGAACAAATAGGAAAGTTTAAAATCAGTGTTCGTAAAGATAATTTACTAATAACCGTATATAGTAGTTCGAGGATCTTTTTATCAATTGGACGCATATATTGTTCTTATGACACATATATAGCTTCAATTATGATTTTAATTTTCTATTTTATTCATCTCTATAAAATTATATAGTTTATATTATAATAATGAAAACGGAAAATATGAAATTGACATTATACATTAAATTTACCTAAATAATTTTTTTATATATATAGCCAAAAATTACTGCAAAAAGCTCAAAATTACTCCTTGGCACTAGAAAAAGCGAAAATTATTCGTAATTTTATCATTTTTACTCTTATATAAAAAATGTGTAAAAAAATTACTTCATAAATTTATCATTTTTCAAAAAACAAATCTTTTCATTTTCTATCTCTAAAAGCATCGTATAAAAATCATCACCTAAATCTAATATAATTATTCAAACTAATATAAGTGTTTCAAAATACTAAATAAAATAATTATATTACCGGGTGGTTTTGGATATGTCATACAACCTCTAATGAAGAGCATCATTATTTCTTTATCAAAACTAAATTAAATGACTGGGGGCTTTCACACACTTAAAATTACAACCTAGCTACCATAGATTTTAAACAATTGGACTTATGTTAATATAATTAGGTTATGACTTTCATGAGTTGCCGCTTGTTCGAGCTTGTAATTGTTTGGCATACAGTCATACTCTTTATCTTATTCACCACAATAAATCTTAGTTATTGATTCCCATATTTTTATCTTTTCAACTCTATCACCCCATTTCAAACGGAGTGAAACATAGCATATACCAAGTTTATATTTCAAAAACAAAAATTGAGCGTGAGATATTGGCTTTGTGAATAATAAGTCGTATGGTCATGCGAGGTTATGTACCTGGCTTCAAGAGCTCATTGAAGAATTTGATCTCGAACAAAGTGCACAACAATTTTGATGTGTCTTGTTTACGCGTGAAAAAATAGGTTTGAGGCTAGATATGTTGTACCAAGATTATCCCACCACATAATAGGACAGAAATTTTGGGTAATTGAAGCTCTCGAAGAACTGATTACAACCAAATGAGTTTAGATGATTAGTTCACCAAAATGATATACTTTGACTCAGTGCTAAAACTAGAAAGTACCTGTTGTTTTTCGGAAGACCACAAAATCAAAGAGGCACCAAGAAATATGCACTATCACCCAACATATTATGGTTATCCAATGAAATCGCCCAATTGGCATCTGAGAAACCAATGAGAAAGGGTTGAGACGAGGGCTTGAGATGAATACCAAGACGTTTACTGCCAGATAAGTAACATAATATTCTCTTAGCAAACTTTAAATGTGTAGTTGTATGTCTTTAAGAACTGTGACAACTTATTAACCACAAAGGCTATATCAGGTCTTGTGGTTAACAAGTATTGGAACGACCCTAACAAAGATATAGGATTAGTAAAAAGCTCGTCATCATGAAGAGAAATATATTGGCCAGACTACTATCAGGGTGTCACATGACTTGGATGTTTTCATGCGGGTAGAGTAAGTAACTCATAAAATATACTTATTTTGGGCTATATATAGGCCACTTATGTCCTTGATAACCTTTATTCCAAGAAACAAATGATGTTTGCCTATGTCTTTAAGGGAAAACTTAGATTGTATTTTCTTGATGAACCCATTAAGGTCATATGACCTGTTTTCAGTGACAATTGTATCATCCACATAGACTAAGATAATAAGTAATACGCGATTTATTTATGTAAAAGAACATAGAACTGTCTAACTTGGAATTTTAAAAACCCCAACAGGTGAAAACATCTTTTATCCTTGAATATCAAGCTCTTAAGGCTTCTTTTCACCCATATATTATTTTCCGAGCTTGTACACATGGCTTCAGAGGCTGAGATGGGTTCAAAATTAATTTGTTCGATATGTAAAAATAAATTACATATTAACATGAAACATATGAATGACACGAACCCGAACTGTTTGACACAAAACACGAACCAACCCAAAACACAAACCCGACCTGTTAAACAAACACAAAATTTTAACCAACCCAAAACACAAACCCGGCCTATTTGACATAAAATTTTAATTAACACAATACATATGTTCAACACAAACACAACCTAGTCAGACACAAAAATATGAAAACTAAAAAACTCACATAAATACATAATGTGAAGTGAAACATGAAAACTAGATAGTATCCAATTCCAATCTTATATAACATTAATAAATATTACATTACACAAATTCGTCTTGAACAACAAATGATTAAATTTTTTAAAAAAAAGCACAAATATTGAATTTGATTTCACTAATTTGAAGCTCTTACAAAACAAAACAAAATAAAAGTTAGATTTCAAATATATATTATACTTGATAACATATTTATATAATTATATCATAAATTACCTCAAATGAAATCAACTAATCGAACCATCATCTGTGTCAAGATCCGAATCCAAACTCAAACAATCATTCATGAATTTCTTCATTTTCTCTTCTTGCAATGCTAAAATATATTAGCAAACAAAAGATATTGAAATCATATAAAATATATAAAAACTTTTAAACATTTAAGTATTCGAATTTAGAAAACTTACATCTTTCTCCAAATAATCGATCTCTTATAAAAATTAATTCATCATTCCTATCCAGTTTAAGCGAACAAGGAAATTGGTCAAGAACTCGACCCTAACGTTCAATATTGACTCTGATGCGACCGTAACTATAGGAATTGACAACACATCATGATACATGGTAGCGAGCTCCGGATATTTATATTGGTTTATTTTCTAATATGCAAGGATACTAGAAAAATTACCACCCTTCACTTTTGATGCATCTAAATATAGTTTGAGTTGTGTAGTTTTTGATAAACCATTAAATGTATCACTTTTGAAATTATCAAACTCTTGCACAAACACAATGATATATAGATTTAAACAAACAAAATTAATATTATACAATAGATTAGTGTTCTTCATATATAGTCTCAATGTAATAAATATTTTAATTACAATGACAAGAACATATTAAGTATAAAAAATACCTTCATGAAGTCATCTGCTAGTCCACCCATCGATGGTAATCGAGTACTTCCTATGTTATCCAAAGATAAAGTCTCTTCAAGAGAAGTCTTTCTCGCATACTCATCAAAAAGAGAATATAACTTGTTTTTAACCTTTTCAAACTCATGTTCATAATCATCATCACCATATATTTTGCGGTAAAATAACCTTATAACTAAAGTATATAAAAAGGATCTAATATGATGGCAATAGCAATAAGTAGACTAAAATCAGACCAATATTTCCTAAATTTTTCCCACATTTGATGAGCCATCTTTCTTATGTAATCGTCTTCACTTTTTAACTCTTCATTCAAAGTTAAATGTGCAATGGCAACCAAAGGAAAATACAAATCCGATGTAGGATACTTGCTTCCGGAAAAAGCACAAGTAATATTATAAAACACCTTCAAAATTTTGTTAATATTCTCTAACATATCACACTCCTTAAGGTTTGGGCAAGAAGTAAAATTTGAATCACTTAACTCTAGATGAGAAAATGCAAGACGATAAAACATATAACTCTCAAAGATAAGAAAAGTCAAATTTCATCTTGTATGCATATCTTGCCTTAAACCTTTAATAGAATCTAAAGACATATGCTTAACACATTCTAAAAACTTATGTTTTCTTGCTTATGATCCCTAACATACTTCACACATTCACGAACTTTATTAATGGATATATCGATTTGTTTCAGTACATCTTGCACTACTAAATTCAATACATGTGCACAACAAAGAACATGAAAGAATTCTCCATAACAAATAAGTACATCTTTCGAATTCAGTTGAGTTATCAACTCATCAACTGAAACAGTGTTAGAACTTGAATTATCTAATGTAAGAGAAAATAACTTATCTTCAATATTCCAATCATCAAGCATGTTATGTAATTTCTCATACACACACACTATTGTGAGGAGAAGGCATATAACTAAAATTCAGAACACATTTTTGTAAAACTCATTTTTTATCAATAAAATGTGCGGTGAGACAAATATAACCATAAGTAGTTATAGAGGTCCATAGGTCACATGTCAAACTAATTCGGCCCGGCGTTAACTCTAAAATTTTAAGTTATTTTTTCCCTATCATAAATCTTTGTCACATCACTCTTTCAAGTATTATTAACAAATAATTGAACATTATTTCGCAAATACCAAAATACTTATCGAAACCCTTCATACTCAACAAATTTAAAAAGCATCTCATGAAGAATAATTGTTGCAGAAAATAACTCTCCAAACTTTTCCGGATCATAAAAACGACTACCAAGAGACTTGCAATCACTTGATTGTAAAATAAGTCTATATCTTACATCCAGACTAATGACTTTTCTTGCATTTTTATATATGACAACGCAAATTACCCATACATAAGTACTCTTACACAATAAAATAACACCACATTTTTTGCAAACACATATTTCTTGTATATCATCGGTAAGGAAGAAGATATAAAAATATAACCAAACATCGGATTTTAATTTTCTAAGCTTTTGGTTTTCGTTGCTCTCCATACTTGTATAAGATTTTCTCATTTTTTTGTCGACATGATCCATTTCAAAATCTTCAACCTCAATTACACTATCTATGTGGTCCATACTTATATTTTCATTCGTAGGAATAATTCATCTGACTTAAACCTAAAAAAGTACATTAAATAAATTACATCGATAACCTATAAATAAATACTATAAAAACATTAAAAATTGTATATTATATATAATATGGATAATCAATTATATATTAAAACATTATCAATATCAACTGTTATAGTGGATATTATTTTAATATATAATTTAATGTCCATACAGGGACAAGAAACAGAAGTATCAAGAAAAGTGTCACATATAAAAGAAAATAAATTGAAAGATTTGTATAAATATGCAACATCTTACAACATACAACACTTATATAAAATTATAAATACGCAATAGCTACAAACAAGACAGTAAACAATAGGCACCCTTAGCTCTTTATTTTTTTATTTATATAAATATGCAACAGCTTCTAACATACACCACTTATATAAAATTATAAATTGCAACAGCTACAAACAAGACAATAGTCGCCCTTAGCTCATTATATATAACTAGTCAACCCAAGTATCTATAATTAATTAGTGTTTGGAGGTTAAACTCAATCTTTGAAAAAAAAAACCATTGCCCTACCGATGAAGAAGTTTATTTTCTTTATATCTTTTGCCGAGAAAAATAGTATATATGAGTATTTATCACACAAGAAAACTCTGTAAAAAACAAAAAGGTGGAATCAGAACCAGAATCATCTCATGAGTTAGCAGAATTATTGGCTGGCAAGTCGTGGAAATACTACTGGAGGTTATGGAAATGTCATTGTGGTAAAAATCACTGCAAAAAGTATCTACTTTAGAATGAATTAAAAAAAACAAGAAAGACCTGATACCTGATTCGGTTCTTTGTATACTAGTTTAAATAAAAAAATCCATGTTTTAACTTTAACTATTTATAATTATAAAAACTACCCTCATTCAAAACAAAACACTAAAAGCTGAAGTATAATGTAGTTAGTTCTCTTAGGTATTCAAAGCAGCATAAGAAAGCCACGAAACTCATAACATAAGTGATATTCAATGATATAACTTTATAACTAAGAACGTTCTAGTATTAGTCATAATTGGCATTATGTCTTCTTTTAAAAAAGGATTGTCTGAATCGCTTAGTCTCGATCTCTACATCCATGAATGTTTTCTTTTCATGTTTTAACTTAAACCAATTTATTCATGGCCAAGCTAAGTTTAGAAGACACTTAATATCTATATTGTAGAACTAATTAATCTTAATAAGAAGTTATATCCTCTCATACGAATAACCTAGTTTACCATATCACTAATCATATTAAGTGAACCGAAGTACCTAACGTGACCCAAAAAAATTATTTCAACACAAGAACAAAGAAAGAAGGTCTGTGAGACAATAAACGTTACCTTCAAAGTAAGCACGAGAACGAAGAGAGAAAGAAGTAAGCACACAAATAAATTGAGAAAGCACGATGAGGACGAATGATCGAAGAAGATAAAGAGACCTCAGATTTGTGGCATGTGAGGTTGTGAATCGTGATTCAGATTTGTGTGAAAGATAAAAAAATATATGGCTGGCGGCTAGGGTAAGATGTTTAGGTCTTTTAGGATATTATATGATTATATTTATTTTATGTTCTTAAATTTAAAATAATATATATTATTAATAAATTTATATATATATATATATATATAAGTTTCATACTTTCGCGTTTATAAGTTTTTTTGGGGTTTTACGGGTCAATTTTGGGTTTCCACGTCTTTTGTGTTTTATAGGTTAGTTCGGGTTTGCAAGTCTTTTCGGGTTTTAAAGGTAAATTTCAGGTTCGCATGTCTTTTAGGTTTACAGGTCAATTTTGGGTGAACGAACCCAACCTGAACTCGACCTATTTTTTTGGTTTGGGTTTGTATCGTGTCATAATTTCATCAAGTCGTACATATCGGGTCTCTAACCCTAAAATTTTGGGTCGGGTTTTTGTTGGGTTTACAGGTCATGTTAAAAATTGACAGCCCTAGGTACTGTAGCAGGAGGGAGAGTGTCTAGTAATCGGTCCAACAATTTTTAGAGGGGATTTGATGTAATAAGGTAAGAAACCATTAATTTTTATATAGAAGGTAGAGAGAGAATTGAGCTCCTTTTAGATTAAGTTTAGAGAGATAATTTGACAATATTTGTAAGAAGTAAATGTTTTCCAACCCTCTCATAAATGTCTTCAAAAGCCTACTTATAGGCTAGTTAATCCTAATGGGCCTAACGGTTAACAAAGTCCATGGGATAATTTTTATTTATCCAAGCCCAACACTAATTAGCCCAAAGCCCAATAATAAATAAATATATACTAATTACATATATATATATATATAATACATGATAAAATAAATGTTGGTGAAATGGCTCATGTGTCCAATTTACCCTTCACATAGTTATGTCCTCATCATCTAGTGTGGTGAAGGATTTTACTAAGTTGTGGCATCTTCAGTTAGAGCATCTAAATGAGAAGGGAATTAGTAAGCTAAGTAAACATGGCCTGTTAGATGATATCATAATTTAGAAGATAAGGTTTTGTGAAAGCTACATTCCTAGCAATCAGACATCCAATTGAGTACTTGATTATGTTTATTCAGACATTTAGGTTCAAGTACATGAACCAACTATAGGTGGTACAATGTATTGTATGTCCCTAACTTATGACTATTCCATAAAAGCGTGAGTTCAAATATTGAAGACAAAAGATGAAGCATTGTTGTATTTATAAACTAGAAGACTTTGATAGAAAATCAAACGAGAAAAGTGTTGAAGAAGATTCGTACTAATAATGGGGTGGAATATGTGTACAAGAAGTTCACTAACTATTGTGCATACTTTAACATTTCTAGATATCAACCCGTAAGATGGACTCCCCAACAAAGTGGGCTTGCTAAGAGAATGAATCAAGCCCTATTGGAACAGGTTAGATGTATGCTTCATACAATAGATATGGGTCGAAGGTTTCTATGGAGAAGTCGTGATAAAACTTGTGTATATCATCAATCGAAGTCCATCTATGGCGCTTAAGTTTCTTTTTCCTCGAGAGACTTGGACTGGAGAGTTTTCAAATATACTGCCTACGAATATGTGAAGCAAGATCATCTAAGGCCAAGGGCACTTAATATTTGTTCCTCGATAATCCGGAAGGTGTAAAAGGGTACAGGTTGTGGTGCCTTGAACCTAGACGTTAGAAAGCTTTGATAAGCGGAGAAGTAGTTTTCAATGAAGAAGATATGTCATTGAAGAATGCAGTGGAAACTTAATCTAGTATTGTCAGGAAGAGATGTGAACTTGATGATGGATTTTATTTACAAAGTAAACTTGGTAATGTTTCTCTCGAAGAAGGTTTTAGGTCTACTTCTGAATCAGGCCATTTAAAGGAAGTTCAACCACTACATGGGACCGAAGAAGACTAAGGGTTTGTAGTTCCATAGCATTTGGATGATCTTATGGGAGAGAAACATGTACTTGACAGTAATAAACTAACATAGGATAGATCATAGAGACCAATAAAACAACCGCAGAGGTATAATTTTGTTGATGTAATTGGTGATGTTTTATAAATTGAAATGTAGGTAGATATTCTTAAACCCAATAAATATCATGATGTTATCAAAAACAGTGATAAAGAGAAGTGGCTCACATACATCAAATAAGAACTAAGATCTCTCAAAAACATGAAAATTTAGATTCTTGTGAAGCATTCAAAGGTTCAAGAGTTGGTTGGGAGTAAATGGACATTCAAGAAGAATTCATGTATTCCTAATATTGAGTTACCCATATGCAATCCTAGCCTCGTGGTTAAGGACTTTATTCAAAATGAGGGTATCAAATTCCAATATAATATTCTCGTCGGATGTGAAACAAACCTCCATCAAGGTTCTGTTGTCAATTATTGCTAGAATAAATAGATATTATTATTATTATTATTATTATTATTATTATTATTATTATTATCTTCATGTATCGTGAATTGGAATAGATAATTTACATGTTTCAACCAAAGGATTTTGAATAAGAGAATGAGGGTTATATATGTTTGTTGAAATTACCCCTCTATGGGCTGAAACAATCGTCGAGGGAATAGAATTGAATATTCGATTATTTTATGAGATCCATTAATTATGTTCGTAGCTGCTATAAAATTGTGTCTATTAGAATGAGAAAACGCACATGGAGAGACAAGTCTTATTGTTGTTGTATGTGAATGACATAGTAATAGGATATAGAATATAAAAAAGATTGAAGTAATTAAAAATCAACTAAAAAAAGAGTTTGAGATGAAAGATATGAGAGAAGTAAGAGGAAACTTCTTGTTGAGATCAAGAGGAATAGGTTGAGAGGATATTTACTCTTGTCCTAACAAAAATATACACATAATATCATAAGGAAGTTTTCCCGAAGAAAAATCGGTTGGAACTCCCATTTGGTTCCCAATTCAGACTCAATGTCACTCAAGTACCAACTGAAACAACATATAAGAATTATATGTTATCTACAAACACTTTCTTGGCTGAGCCTGTCACCTTGTGTGGTTTACCTTCTGGCGTTGGTTTGCAGGCTATTGCGTCAGCCTGAGGGTTTACCCTGTGTGCACTCGTTGAATAGCGGCTGTGAATTCCCTCTGAAAAAAAAGAATTACATGTTGGAGATACCTTATGCCAATGTTATTTGTAGTATTATGTATGTTATGATTTGCATGAGAAGTGATCTTGTCTACGTTGTAAGTGTTTTTAGCAGATTATTGTCAGATCTGGGAAAGTCGCATTGGCATGCACTTAAGTGGCTCATGAGATACTTGAAGGGCTCAACTATTATAGGTTTGTGTTACTATCAGAAGGATACAGGTAATATAGTGTTAAAAGGGTATCCGGACTCCATTTATGTAAAATGCCTCGACACAATGAAGTATACTTTGGGTTATCTTTTTATTGTGCTTGGAGGAGTGGTTAGGTGGAAGTATTATATCCAAAACATTGTTGCCTTGTCATCTACTAAAGCCGAGTATATGGTTTCTACAGAAGACATAAAGAAAACTATTTAGTTGAAGGGATTATGGAGGGAACTCACTAGTGTGGTGCAAAATATGGTTTTGTTATGTGACAATACAACTGTTATTCATTTTATAGGAACTTGGAAGTTCCATGAGTGAACTGAACATGTATACATCAAGTTTCACTTCATCATGGTGGACAAGGAGCAAGTGAAGTTTTCTAAGATTAATAACGAGGAAAAGTATTTGAATGCTCTGACCAAAGTATTCAAAGCTCACGAACTGCATGAGACTGTTGCAAGTCTGGGATGTAGATCAGATAGTCTCTAAAGAGTATAAACATTAGATGCAATATACTTGCGCAGTTAAAATCCTAGGGGGATTTTTAGGTGTAAGATAGAAGTATCGACAGAGGTATTACCAAAGGATTACGTAAGTTTTGGATCTACTGTTATAGGTATAAGCAATAAATGTTGAAATTTTATAGTGCTCAAGAGGTGACTTAGTTGTATAGACATTTACTGATCCTAATGGCTTATACAAGCTGTAGAAGACTGATGACCATTGGGTCAAAGAAAATATGTGTTGAGTTAAAGTAGACTGATCAAAACAGGTGGTCAAAGCAATCTGATGAGAAGCACCATTAGGCCAAAGCAAAAAATTCAATTTACTAGGTCTCCTATGTTAATTGGGTTTTCTGATATTAATGGAGTATGATTCATTTGAGCGATTGATTAATGGATTTTAATCTGCAGCATTTGATGAAGAATTAAGGTTTTCCCTAGACCTATAAATAGAAGAATATTTTTAAATGCAGTGTTGTGTGACTATGAGACGGTTGTAATTGTAGATAAACAATTACATGAGAATATATTGTTAGGGAAAGTGAAATAACTTTTAGTCTTTTGAGAGATAAGTGAGATGAGAGATAAACACTGAACAAAGGGTTCCGTGAATCATGTTATCTTTTGTTACAAAGAGTGATTGAGTCTTTTTTGTTTGGAGAGTTTTTTTGTCACCTACATATATATATATAAGAGTGTATGTTTTTCGTGGATGTAGAATTTTCACAATCTCAACCACGTTAAATATCGTCTTGTGTGCTTGATTTTATTGCGCAATATTTTATTTGTTGCTCGTCTAGTTCAAAGAAATTTTAGATTGTCTTTCGTAGAATTGTTTAATCGTATATCGGTTCTTGTTGCAATAGATAAGTGTACCGGTTTAACCCCTAACACCAAAAAAAATCATAAATTATAAGTGTTGCAAGTTCATTTAACTCTTTTATCAAGCATACAATATTTTCAAATTGTCGGTTATATATCTAAAAATCTTCTCCACAACTCATGTATCGGTCACCGCTTCACTGTCACAACTAATTTGGTTTATCAAAACTTGTAGATGTATCATATAGTCAGATATTTCGACTTCTCCAACTTTATTTTCTCAAATTTGTCATGAAAAATTTGGAAACGCATGTTTAACTTGTCACTCATCTGAACAATATTTTTTTAATATCTCAAATTTATTTTGAAGTACTTGCATTGCTAATATTTTTGAAACCGATTTGTCAACCGCCCATAATATGTATAGTGTTGCATTATCCTTTAATTGTGTTTTTTGACGCCTTGTTTTGAACAGTCGTATATCATGCGGTGATAATCGGTTCTTCAAAACTTCGAAACCTTGGTTGACAACCACCCACGTATATAGTAATCTAAGAAAAGCTTTTATTTAAATGATACAATTTTCGGATTTCGTTAGCCGTGATAGCAACAGCTAAGTCAACACAATTCGAGCTTGCTTTGGTACCTATTTCTTATGAGTTGTTCTATCTTAATAAAAAATAATATTTGCTTAATATTTGTAAGATAGTGTCTATGCAAATGTAATTGTGAATAAGCTTCCAATGAAGAAAGGAATGCTTCCTAGGAGTAAGGCAGTTCCAGATTTTAAAATATATGTTAGATTCATTGTGGTTCGTTCTAACCTGCTCCCAAGTATCCTTCAGGTTAAACATACCATTCTTGGACAAAGTCCAAATCAAACAGTCCTCAACATTAGACTGAACATTACAAGATTTAATTCTGATTAAATCAGAAGGAGCAATTAAGGTTGATAAGGCCTCAAGATTCCAAGAATTGTTAAGCCAATAGCAACTTACCTCTTCAGTTTTGAACCTATTATTGTCAGCATTGTCATCCAAATTTAAGAGAGGCTGACCATTAGCCCATTTATCAAGCCAAAAGTCACCCTACCTTTGCTCAATTTCCAGCTTAAGTGAGGCTCAACAAAAGCTTTGATATTGGCAAGCCTTTTCCACACCATTGATCAAGGCCTAGAATAAGTAATATGTAAAGGATGTAAACCTTAATAATATATGTTATGAATTAAGTTAGACCATAAGGAGTTATTGAATCTATAATTGACCCAAAGCTTGCAAGAGGGGGATTCTTGAACATCGGTCAGTTTCCTGATATTCAAGCCTCCTTCTTTAAATGATTTGCAGACATCCCCCCATCTGCACCAATGAATCTTATTATCACTACTGGTAGAGCTCCAAAGGAAACGATTAAAAATGATTATAATTTTAGTAATAACTCATTTAGGAAAAAGATTACTATGCATCCAGTATTAATGATGCTCATAAGGACTGTATTAATAAGAGAAAGCATTCCCGCAAAAGGAAGGTGAATAGATCTCATTCTTTAATTATGTTGTTGATATTGCAAATGAGATTATTGAAGTTCTTGTTAAGATTGTTAGTACTAATAATTATATCAAGATATTCAGTAGGAAGGAATCTTGAAGAGAAACCAGTGTTGTTAGTCATGTTGTTGAGCTTAATAGAATTCATTCCTGAGGCAACAATAATTTTTGTTTTTTCCTTGTTGATGTTTTTACCAGAAATGTCTTGATATTTCTGAAGGAAGCTACTAAGAAGATCTAAAGAAGAGTCATGGCTATTAATAAACATAAGGATATCATCAGCAAAAACTAGACTATTAATATGCATAGAACCTCAACTTTTGTAATACGTGGTTTTATTTTCATGAAACAAAGCATCCATACCCTTTAAAAGAACTTACTATGCAATGATAAAAAGGCTTGGGGAAATGGGATCCTCTTTCCTTGGACCTTTCATCATTTTGAAGTAAATCATAGTCTCACCATTGATGAGAATGAAGACATTAACAGAGGTCATCAGATTTTTGATGAGCCTGATGAAGCTGTTAGAGAAGCCAAACCTGTTAAGAACCTTAATAATAAAACAGTGAGTTATTTTATCGAAGGCCTTAGACATGTCAAGCTGAATAATGATGTTTTTATTTTTAACATTTCTGTTACGATCAAACAGTATTTCCTTGGCAATTAAGATATGATCTTGAATGCAATAGCCACGAACAAAGCCACCCTTATTTTTATAAATGATTTTAGAAATGAGCTTGACCAATCTATTATTAAGGACTTTTGACAAGATTCCATTCAATGGGGTACATAAAGTGATTGACCTAAAATGCCTCCATCTAGTTGGATTGCTAGATTTAGGAATCAAGCAAATCTCAGTAGCAAGAACACCTTTTGGGATATAATTATCTTTAAGGAATGAGCTACTAGCCTTTATAAGATCAGCTTTGATAATACTCCAGCAAGATTTATAAATACAATGATTAAAACCATCAATACCAGCAAAACTATATGTTTTTAAATTGCTGATGATGATCCAAATTTCTTCCTCAAAGGCTCGGCTAACAAATCTTTGTTATCATTCTTGGTGATAATGGCAGGGATATTGTTGAAGATGGAATCCAATATTTTCTCATGTTCATCCTTTTTGTCCATATAAGTGTAATTTGTTAACGTGTCCTTGAAGTAATTGACAGCAGAAAGACCAATTTGTTTCATGTCAGTGATCCAAGTATTACCTTCTTTAATGTCATTTATATTATTCCTCTCCTTTCTTCTTTTAACATAGTTATAGAATAGCTTAGTATTTCTATCTCCCTCCTTTGCCCAGCTTAAGTAACATTTTTGCATCCAGAAAACCTCTTCCAATCTTTGAGCTTGAATCAGGAGAACATTGGTCTTAGATAGATTAGCTTCAGTAATAAAGGTGTTAAGATCTTGATGATGATGTTCATAGGGGCTTGAACTTATCCTCCACAACCTGCATTAAAAATGTTACCAATATGATTAATACTCCGGTTGATAAAACCATGTTTAAATCTTTTTAAAAAATTATGAAATCCACTGCTTAAAAACGTGAAAGTTTGTTGGGTGAAATTGAGTTTTATGGAGAGTGGACTGATGAATTACATTAACAATTTCTGGTGGTTGTCTAATGCCTTGTTCTAGGTATGATGACAAGTATACCTAAGACGAGCATTTCGAGATCCCAGATATTCCTTTGGCTAAATCTTAGTCTTAGCATTAACCTGCCTTTTCATATCAACAGGAGAGCTAGTCTTAGCATTAACCTGCTTTTTCATATAATCAGAAGAGCTATTAGCATTAGCAACAAGTTTCCAAAATAGAAATCCAATAACCTTGGTTGGTGCTTATATAAGTAGGCAAATGCTCTGATACGCCCAGATTATCTTTTTGGATCAAGTCCTTCTAGATACCTCCCTGTGCTAAAGGACAAGCCCCTTGCACTTAACGAATGAGCCTGCTCTTTATATGGTACCTTATAACATATAGCACCCAAGCTATTTATTAAAACATATAATAAAAAATAAAAATAAAACACACTAAAACTCTGCTCAGCTTGTACGCCAGAGCTGTTATTTGATCCCTATGTCATATTTACCAGCACATCCATTTCCAACTGCCCTTTGCAAGCTTAAACTACATTAGAGTCTTGAAGTTGTTAACAAGTGGCACCCCTCCTTGAGGCCGTGGCCATAAACCAAACACCAGCCAGATCATAAAGTTTGAAGCAAACTGGTCTGAATTGAGTATCATGAACAGCAAGAGAATATTATAAAATTTCTTAAAAGGATTGAAACAGAAACTTAACAACTCCGAAATTTACAAGATTAGGGTTATATATTAATTCCGAAATCGAAATAAAAGACAATCATAGTTGTAAATTTTGGCCATTTTGAGACCCATTTCATACTTAAGCATAGCCAAACAACAAACCAGCCAGGCTATTACAAGTCCAAAAGGACAATCCACAAAATCATACAAGAAAAAATCGGAACCCTAGCCTAGTCCTAGTGAAACAGTTCCTAACCCCCAAATCCGTACAAAGTCCTTCCCTGTCTTTTGAGGGCATAGACCACGTCCATTGCAGTTACAGTCTTGCGTCTTGCGTGCTCAGTGTAGGTAACAGCGTCACGAATGACGTTCTCAAGAAAGATCTTGAGAACACCGCGAGTCTCCTCGTAGATGAGACCACTGATGCGCTTCACACCTCCTCTCCTCGCCAATCGACGGATAGCAGGCTTTGTGATTCCTTGGATATTGTCACGCAAAACCTTCCTGTGCCTCTTCGCTCCTCCTTTTCCTAAACCCTTTCCTCCTTTGCCGCGACCTGACATTTTTCTCCCCAAAAATTAAAGCACTCTAAACAAAATTGAGGTAAATGAAACCGATTCTTATTTACAGACAGAAGGTTGTTTGTTTATATAACGAGATTGTGTTCATCTATTCGGATGTCTAAATCAGATCTGTCAATTTGGAACGTTGGATGTAAACATTTAATCAACGGTTTATATTGATTATCTGCGTGGATGTTCTGATCTCACGAATTTATTTTTTGAGCCGTTGATAGACTTTAGATCTATGGCTGAGTTTTTATTTATTCTCAAATAATAACTCTCGCTTTTTCTAGTAAAAGACATTGTTTTTCTCGAATGTTTGACTGGTCTCAAGATTCTTTCTATACTAAATTGTCGAGAAATGGCATGTAGTATTATTTTAATGAAGTTTAAAAGGAGTTATACTATTACTCCAAGGAGATGTAGATTAAATTTTAACATGAAGGTAATATAAGATCGGACAAAATGTATTTTATAAAAAATAGGTTAAAAGAGACCGATAAGTAATTTTTGGGTGATCTACTATTTTAGTTTCTAATTTTAATAAAATTCAGTTTTAAAATATTTAATATTAAAATTTCATCCAAAATTTTGTACCTATATGTGATGTATAGTAGGCAAAGTATATATAGGTTGGTAATTCACACATGTACAAGAAAGTTTGCAATTAAATTATGATTTTTTATAATATATTTATTTGTATAATATATTATTTGTGTTATTTTTTCAAATTTTAATAATTTTATAGTTTTACGTCATTTTAGATGCTTTTTATATATATATATATATATATATATATATATATATAAACTAATGAAACAAATATTTTTGAAATTTTTTGTATTACTAAGTGTCCGTTGTGGTGTTTCCTATTCGATTTGATTTTTTTTCCTCAACCAAATCAACAAAAAATTATTTTTCATCATCATTTATAGGCTAAGAAACTTCATTAGTCACCGGAGTTAGTCATTTGTTTCAAAATTATCACTCAAGATATATTTGTTTCACAATTGCTACTCAAGTTATATTTTTTTACATTTATGGTCACTGACAGTGATTAGAAATGAAAATAAAAGACCAAAATTAGTGACCACCGGTGAAACAAAGTGATTGTTTTGATACAAAAATTAAATAAGTTGCACTTTTGATACGAGTGACCAACTCCGGTGACTAACCATGATTTTTAGCCTCATTTATATATAAAAAATAAAAACCAACTATATCACTTGGACTCATAATATCTGCTGGTACCACTACTTTCGTATTATATACCACAAAATATGGAGCTTCACTTGTATATGTTTTTAAAATTTATCTTCTAAATTTTTTTTAGAAAAATCTATAAAAAAAAATTAATTGTTAATTCGAGTTTCATTTTAATCTCACTGACTATAGTTCTATTAGTGACTTCAACTTGACAATTAGTTTGTGGATAATACAAAGTAGAAAAATTTAGCCCCACCACATATTTCCTACTAAAAATTGTGACCAAAATATTTTTGAAATGTGGACCATTATCCGTCATCAAAATTTAAGGTACTCAATACCTACATAAGATATTGTTTTAAACTCACAAACTTCTTGTGCTATAAGTTTTGTTAATGGTTTAGCTTCAACCTATTTAGTAAAATAATTCATCGCCGTAATTAAATATTGTTATTTTATGTTGGCATGGGTAATAGACCAACCAAATAAATCCCCACTTATCAAAAGGATATGGTGAATGAAATAAAGCATAACTTTATTTGGTAGGCCGCTTGTATTTAAAAGTCTTTGAAAAAAATCACAACTTTGAACCATATCCGTAACATTCATTGCTAGCTGAGGCCAATAATATCCTGCCAACAAAAAACGTCTAATCAAGCTCTTATATTCATAATGAGTTTCATCCATTCTTTCATGCAAATCCTTCAAAATAAGAAATATTTCTTCTTCATCCAAACATCTTACCAAAATGTATCGTTGTACTGTTTTTCATAAGGAACCTCGTCAAGAACCAAGTACTTTGTTGCTTTTATCCTAAAAACCCGTGCTAAAGATTTGTCATTTGGTACTTTCTAATCTTTCAAACATAACAAATATTATTGACGTTAATATTTATTTTAAAATATTGTTAAAACCTCAATATTCTCAACCCCAAACTGATATGAAGGATGTTCTTATTTAATTTTAGATGACTATTTTCCAAGCAACCAAATTTAGCCAAAATATTTGCTTCAGACTTTAATTAACGCGAGACTTATTCACATACAACATTTGTTTATGCTTTAATAACAGTATGAAGTTTAATATTTATCTCATAGTACCCTAATTTTATAGACCAACGTATAAGATAACTTGAAATAGCTGGTGTTTGTAACATATTGTCGAGGAGAAAATATGTATGAACTATAATAACGCGACCTTAGAAATACGGGCGCATATTCCTTACTGCTACCACTAATATTTGTTAAATAAAAAACAAAAGAGAGAAAATAGAGAATAAGAAAAAGCAGTTAGGGTTTTTATATTATTTAGAAAGTCTGTCTACTACATAGTGTATATGATATTTTTTATAGATATAATAAAGGGCTAACGGGTTTGGGCCTTATATCTTTGACAGCTTCATTCAAACTCACAATGAAACAATAATAAGCATTGAGAGTTTATCACAAAGAAAACGAAACCGCGTTGTTGACTGAAAATATCAGCAACTTGTAAAGATGATGGAACATATAGAAGTAAGATGGTGTCGATCTGAAGATGATGTCGAGTGACAATTTATTTCAACGTGCTTCGTCTTCTCATGAAAAATAGAATTCTTTGTTATCCGCATGGCGCTTTTGTTATTACAATGTAGGGAAGTGGGTTTAGTAACATTAACCCTCATATTTGCAAGAAGCCACTATAACCAAACAATCTCACATGTGGTGACAACCATAGCACTGTACTCACTTTCAGTAGACGATCTAGAGACAACATCTTGTTTTTTGGTTTTGCATGATAATAATGAATCTCCAAGTAAATTACGGAAACCAGTAGTAGATTTTTGGTCATGAGGATCGTTATCCCAATCAACATCGCTATAGGCACGTTGTTCAAGTGAAGAGGTCGAGGGAAATAAAATACTATGGAACTGAGTGCCACGAAGATATCTTAATATTCAAGAACAACTTCCTAATGGACGGATGTAGGAGCAGTAACAAACTGAATAACCACATGAACATCATAAGCTATATATGGCCGAGTAACTATAAGATAGACCAAGCTCCCTACAAGGGTTTGATACAGAGTTGGGTCTGACAAATGAACTCCATCAGTCGGAGAATACCGAACATTGGTTTCAAGAGGGGTATCTACCATCTTTTTATCAGAAAGTCGTGCTCGCTCGAATAAATCAGATATATATTTTGTATAAGAGAGAATATAACCTTTTTTAGAGTGAGCCACCTCAATACCTAAAAAATAACGTAATAGTCTCAAGTTTTTCATCGCAAAATGTTGAGCCAAATCACGTTTTAGTGCCTCGATGCCATCAATATCATCACCTGTAGTGATCATATCATCTACATACATGGATAATATATTTTGTCATACACTCGTACATTTGATAAACAAGGCCGAAACATGATTACTAGCAAGGAAACCAAGTGAAGTAATAACTATAGAGAATTTTTCAAACTAGGCACGAGGAGATTGTTTGAGACCATATAAAGCTTTCCTAAGTCGACAAACTTCACCTGGTTAGTGAGCAACACCTAGAGGAGGAGTCATGTAAACCTCCTCATGAAGATCACCATTCAAAAATGTATTTTTGAAATCTAGTTAGAAGATATTCCATTGGCGAACGGATGCAACCGCAATAAGAGTACGAATTGCCTTCATTTTTGCCACTAGGCAAATGTCTCATGATAGTCCATACCATACTTCTGTGAATACCCTTTTATTACAAGACGAGCCTTATATTTTTCAGCAGGCCCATCAGACTTTGTTTTAATTTTAAAAACCCATCGAGATTCGATTATATGTGTACCGGATGGAGTTTTAACTGCTTCTCGTGTATGAGTCTGATAAAGAGTGGTAAGCTCTTAGACTATTGCATTTTGCCAACGAGGATCATAAAACAACTTCTTTAAATGACGGAGGTTCATATAAATTATGTATATTTGTTATAAAAGAGGTAAAATAAGCTGAATAAGTAGAATACGCAAAATATGGTAATTTGGTAGACTTACTTGTACGAGTAGATCTTCTCAGCGGTGGAGCTAGTGGTTCACTAACAGAATGAGCTCACTCAGGCCTTGATAGAGCAGAAGTAATATCAGTTGTAGTCGATGTCTCATGAGATGACATATCAGTATCAATGAGTATCTCGTTATTATTTTCATAAGGATCAATAATCTAAAGTTTGGTACTTGTTATATCATGTGATTTCGTTGGAACCGAATAAAAAGGGATATGTTCAAGAAATGTAACATGTCAAGATACATAAAGTTTATGACTAGTGGTATCAAAACAATGATAACCTTTATGTCTAATACTATAATCCAAGAAAACACATATTGCAGATTTATGGCCCAATTTGTTGCGTTCTACGCGAGGGCGAAGAACAAAACATGTACATACAAACACTCGTAAGGAAGAATAAAATGGAAGTTGTCTGTATAACTTCTGAAAGGGGAACATCCCTCATTATAAGCAGTGGGAATTCGATTAATCACATACACAACATTATGAATTGATTCTCCCAAAAAATAGTAAGAATACTATCAGATAAAAGTAAAGAACAAGTAGTCTCAATAAGGTAACGATGTTTTCTTTTTGCAACATCATTCTGTTGAGGGGCGTCAGTGGAAGAAGACTTATGTATGGTGCCATCAGATGCAAGTAACTGAGTAAAATCATTGGATGTATATTCACCTCCTAAGTCACACCTGAAACATTTTATTACAGCAGAATGTTGAGTTTTAACAAGTGCCAAAAATTCTCTATAAATTATAAAGAAATCTGATCTTCATTAGTATAACCATCGATGAAAGATACATAGTAGAACAAACCACCCTTTGTGTAGACAGGAGATGGACCTCAAACATCAGTATGAATAATATCAAACGGAGCAATACAAGAAGTGACACTTTCATTAAACGATGACACTGAAAATTTTGCAAGTTTACAACCACTACAATCTGAGATATTATAAGTCTTTAACTGACTAAAGAATCCGTAAATATTAAAAAAATTAAACACGATGCAGATACATGTCACAGACGAGAATGCCAAAGATAAAACTCAGATGATGAAGGATTTAAACGAAACAAATACAAATCAACACTAGAGGCAACAATATCACTCGAGTATGTTTTTACATTATCAACACCATATGAATCGACATCTGTTACTTTGAGTTTCTCTAAAGCATATAGTTCCCCTGTTTTACGACATGTCCCAATCACTCTACGAGTCTGTTGATTTTTATAGCACAAACAGAATATAAAAAAACAAGACACAATAACCAGATTTACAGAATTGGCTAACCAAAACAATATTCAAAGCAAGGGTAGGAACGTAGTAAACATCGGATAATGATATACGATTGTTGCAAATAGAGCCAATACTCTCTACTGAAATTGGTGTAGAACTAGTAGACAAAATAGAGATGGGTGAAACATGAAACAACGAAACAAAGTTCGACATGTGAGGTGACATATGATGAAACGCAACCGAATCCAAAATCCACAATGATGAATTAATACTTAAAGTGTAAGACGATGACATACCTGAATAGTCTGCAAATATAGACATAACAAAGTTCTCTCAGTTTGTACTAGTAGATTGTAGAAAATCAACCTTTTCTATCATATTCGTAATAAGATCCACAATTTATAATCGAACAAAATCAAATAATCAAGAGATACCAGTTCCATGTCGGAAAAATCACAATCAAAATCTTAATCAAACCTCAAATCCAAAATCAAACCAAGTCCAAATTCAAAATCTCAGTGGTCTAGCAAAATCAAATCGAATACTCAATCAAATCCAAATACCAAACTAAATCCAAATACCAAACTAAATCCAAATACCAAACTAAATCCAAATACCAAACTAAATCCAAATACCAAACTAAATCCAAATACCAAACTAAATCGAAATACCAAGTCCAAACACCAAACTAAATCCAATTTATAATTTCAAATTTTCAATCAAAATCAAAATCAAAACTAAAACCAAAATCAAATTGAATTGACGGTGTTACCAACAAACTGATGCATTGTTCTAGTAGTGATTTATGCCGAATTATAACACTGAATCATAATCCAACCAGTCAGAATGAAAGATTTGATGTCTTGAACACGTTCTCCAAATTTCAGAAAAAACAGACAACATTTGCTTTTTTATCGGACCGTTTGATTGAGGCTGCACACAACAGATCCGAAAACCGAAAGTTGTATCTCTTCTAATGCAAAATTGACCAATTAATTCTTTGTAATTTTACTGATTAATTACTTGCAATTTCAGCAATTAATTTTCTACCATTAATTTCTTGCAATTTCACCAATTAATATGTGACACTAATAATTAAAGATATAAGGTTCTCATTTTATTGGTGTAGTGATAAATTATATAGAAGCTAAGTGTTTATTTAAATCATTAAAGGCTTTAGCGCATTCATTATTTCATTTAAACTTATTTTCTCTCTTATTTTTTTTTTAAAAATAATAACTTCTCAATTTTTTTTTAAATAAAACGTAATAAAGCTACTAATCGGCCCATTGAATTTTGAATACTTTTTATAGATTTGTGTAATCTTTATTTAAAACTACATTTAATTGCTCATGATCAGCCTGAATATACTTTTTACTTAATATAAATCCCATAAAATTTCTAGCTCGTACAACAAATTAACACATGAGAATATTTAACTTCAAAATATATTTTCACAAGTTATCAAATGTTTCGATAATGCTATTATATGGTTTTTTGCATAATTAATAATTATAATTATGCGTCAATATATGATTTCATACTCTTTCCTAACTGCTTTATGAAGACATGATTAACGACCCTTTGTTACGTTGGTCCAACATTTTTTAACACAAACTGTACCACCTTATAACAATATAAAACTTTATTGCCCTAAATATTGTATGCTCTTCATCTTTAGTATGTATTTTGATCTGATTGTAACCCAAATATACATTCATAAAAATCCATGACCTAATGTAGAATATATCAACTGATCATTATGAGACAAAGGAAAATGATCATTTGAACAAGCTCTGTTAAAATCTGTAAAATTCATATACTTCCTATATTCACCATTTTTATTTTCAGCTAGCAATGGATTTGCTACATGTGTTTGATATTTGTATTCTCTTATACAACCCACCTTCAACTATATTTAACTTTTTCACTATAGTCTCAATTGTTTTGAAGAAAAAATATTTTTTTAACGAATTAGTTGCAATTTTTTGCCAATAGCCAACTCATGAACAATCATTGATCTACTAACCCCTGTAACATTTTCAATGCTCCAAGAAGAAACATCTAGGAGATGTTATATAAAAGTTTACAAGTTTTTGTTCGAATTCTGAACTTAAATGACCTCCAATCTTTACAATTTTTCTTGTTTCAACTTCAATATCAATTATATATTTCAATGGTGTTGTTTCATGCATATCATCTCTTTTATCACCATATCATTTGCTCTTATTTCCATTAGAGGTTCATTTTTATTAATTAGATGTTGATCCTCTAAAGTACTCTGTAATTGTTATTGGATGCCATTTTATGGATTCAATGATACTGAATAAAAATCTCTTTGTACTTTATGACTCCAACTTTATTTCTCACAAAATACTTTACAAAATGATAATAGGAATAAACAACCTCTTCCATTTTATGTAACCAAAGACAACCGATAATTTTATTATACAACCATAAAGTCTCTACTATCCTGAATAAAGTATCCACGATTTGTTCAGTTTATCTAATAACACCAAATATACAGTTGACATTTTTATAAAACTAACCGCGTGTCTCTTAGTTTTTTCATATGGATATATCGTAACCATTTGCTCATAATTGTTCTTATATAATACGTTAGATGAACCCTCTACATCAATCATAACCTTCATAGTTATTACTCCAACAATTTATAGAGTAAATAATGGAGAATATTCATGTGGAGTTACTCGCCCTCTCAAATCGCCATCATTAAAAATCAACAATGGCCTTTAGTGTTTATTTATATACAAAGAAGATTCACCAACCAAATGAACTTCCAAATATTGTCTATACGTTTTTTTCCAGAATTCTTAGAAGTTCCAGCCAAAGTATATCCCCCATAAATGCTACATAATTCATTTTTATTAGCCTGGGTTTTCCATTGATCATTATGTTTTCCATTATCTTTTGATTTATCAACCCTTTATTTTTTTACAAATTCAATTAACTCCCCATTGTCAATCAATCGTTGAATATTGTATTTTAATAATAATAAAAAATCCCATGTAGTATGACCATAATCATTGTGATAGGCACAAAACTATCTTTTGAACTTTTCATTATGTAAATCAAACATCATCCAATAAGATTTTGTAACTCACATTATCATTTTCTTGTCATATATAATATAAGTTCCTTTAGTAAGTGGTGTAGACCTCAAATTTTTATTATCATAGTAAGAAAATAAAGGTTGGTTTGGTTGAATTTTTCATCTTTATCATTGCTCACATCATCTAATCTTTTTCTTTTAACCATTCCTCATCATTTTTCTTAAACTTTACCCGGGACCCCACCTTTTTGTCTTGCATCACCAACCTTAATAAATATTTATTGCATTCTTAACAAATCTATATTATCAACTGGAAATTTTATCAAATATTCTAACAATTGACTATTCAGAGGAATACGTCTTTTAAAAACTGCTAGAGAAACTCAATCCTAACACTCTTCCGAACTATTTATCTCATGGACGAACCTATGAACATAATTTTTTAGCGATTCAATTATTTTATTGAATAAAGTCATAATGTAAACACCGTTATTTTTAATGGATTTCTTTCCAATAAACTAACTTATGAAACCACTCATGAGCTCTTCAAAATTGAAAAGTGGTCCAAAGAGAAAGATTGTTAAACTAAACCAAAGCAATTTCTTTAAATTTCATAGAGAAAGCTCGACAAAGAAGAGTATCATCAATATTAAACCCTAGTGTCGTATTTTGAAAGTGCTCTAAATAATATTATGGATCTTCAGTCTTGTCATACTTATCTATTCTCTGCGAGTCAAATTTTATAGGTAACTTTCCTTGTAAAATACCTAGAGACAAAAGGTAATTGTGTTAAATTGTACGATAGTAATATGGTCTATTAAATGTCCTTTGATGAATTTCATACAAATTTTCCTTTTTTAATAACTTTTTCCTTTGTAACAATTTCATTACTAGAATACTCATCATTTTCGTCAATTAATTTTGAATTCATCTTCTTCATTTATACTTAAATTTTAATTCACAACAAATTTTACATGATTATCATTTTCCTAATCTATTACTTTTTTCAGTTAGCTGTTGTAATACTTTATACATTTTTTCCATCATTGTCCTTCCTTCCTCAAATTTTGCATTTAAAATGTATTAAATCTATATTTTTTTTATCGTTGTTAATAAAATTTTGATCATAAAGTATTTAAATCAACATGTATTTACGAATTTATTTCATTATCTAACATTTTACCTAATGTCGGAGACACAACTGGAGGATGCATTAGAGTAATTGGAGATTTTACTTGTATAAATTCATTCTTATAAGCTAACAAAAAATTATTAACATTTCTTATATTAATCATTGGAAAAAATTTATTACCCTTGTATCAACATGTTTCACAAGATGGTGAAACAAAATTTTATGATTTTGGTACTAATGATGCATATGTAACATTAACAACGGGAGAAGTATGATTACCTCTTACTACAATGTTTTCACATGCCTGGGAAACCATATTATAATTCACTTGAATTAGAACTATGAACGGCGAGCCATGAACATATCTGCTATGAGAAGTATCATTGTTTATTCCATAGAGAGTCATTACTGTTGATTCATGTTACAACTTTGCAAAGCTTTTCCCGTATATGGTGCCAAATAATGATAAGTATAAACTTCGTCAAAGCAAATTGATGTATGCGGAAGAACTCTACAAAAATTTATTTATATATTTTAGTTTTATTTTATTTTATTTTTTATACTTTAAACATTTATTCAATATATCAAATTAAATCTGATTACATTCATATTTAAAATGATATTATTTTATTGTGTTTACTTTTTTTGTATTAGGGATTTGGGTGATTCCTATTTAAGGTGCCTCAAAAGTTTACAACCCTACTTGTAAAATTTCTCAAATACTAAAATGAATGGATGAAGTACACATGTAAATAAAGATATGTGGCATTCATCGAAGAAATAATTTGTTACAAATATTTATAATTTGATAAATATATCCATTGACTGCTTAGGGTATTTAAGTAATCTTATTAGTTTTGACAATAAACTTCTCGAGTTATCTTGTCTATTCATGATTCATATGGTCTTTGTAATATATTCGCCTTAACATGTCATATTTTTATTTCTTAGCTTGTATTATTCAACTTATCTAAATTATTTAACTAATCTCGTATTTACTTTCCTTTTCTTCTTTTATCCTATTATTTTAGCTTCTCTAGATATTTTAATATGAAGCGTACTTTATTCATCTTTATCTTTTACGTTCAGCTCGTCCTACATGATTTACTTTGTGATTAGTCATTATTGACAATAATTCTCATCATATACCAGCCCATATTATACTTAACCATATTATTCTTACCTCGTATGTAAGATAAAAGACCCTAGTGAGGATATACCATTATTACGTACACGAGATTTTACATCATCATCGTTTAAACTCATAATTATTTATAAGAGGCTTAAATCGGTGATTCGTCCCTCGACTATCACGTTTTCTGCCATTTAGTCTTTCGACAAAAAAATCACTCGTGAGGGTCCCTTGACTATTAAAAATCTATAATTTCAGTCACGACGCGTGGTATTCTCTATGGTTCTGTCACGTGTCACCATAGTTAAATGGTTTTCTCTCACAAATAGTCCATCGACTTCTAATTCCATTTTTACCCTATGAATGTAATTTTTTTTCAATGTTTGATTAGAATAGCTGAACCTAAAACCTAGAATTCATTGATGAAGCACCCGGAATCTGAAGCTCTACCGATTGAGAGTGTTCAAGGACAAGAATTTGTCTATGTAGGCCACAATAAGATAGAGAGAATCATATGTAAGTTTGTACTCTTCAACAACTTCAACCAACCAATCGACCAAAACCCCTCGCATATATGCAGTTACATCCTTTTAGATATTCTCTATGTAATCAGATAAAGGCTTCATCTTTAGATCAACTTCCAAAACATGAAGATATTCATAGATGTTAGTGGCATAAGGCGCGCACATCTGTAGATCCTCATACTTCGCATTGACACCAACTTCCTCCTCCGTCACAACAGTTTCCTCCACCAATGGCTCCGCAATCCTGGGAACCAAGGCCTTCCTAGCCTTGGTCACTTTACCTTTCCCTTTCATTTTCTGGGTTTCACTCAGACTCGCCGAAACGACACTATTTTCTCTCGGTAGTTCACCAAAAACTATTCTCTTCTTGTTCCCTTGTCGGTCATCAGCGACGGAACTCATACATGTTCTCTTCTTGTTCTCTTGCCGGTTAATAGTAGTGGAAGCAGTTGTATTTCTCTTCTTAGAGGCAGCCCTTGTAACCCTAAAACAGTTTTCTTGGTTCTCAGACATTTTCTTTAATAATATCGGAATATCACACTCTCAAGTTTTTCTCTTGGATTGATTATAGAAATGATTGGTTCAATAAAGATTGATTTTTGGGTTTACTGGTGGATTTTAATCAAACATTTGGTGGTGGTCGTAAGGATAAAAAAGACTTGAAGAGCTCTTTCAACCATTTGGGTATTTTTTTTAAACAGAGTATCGCAAATTTTGCGATACTCTGTTTTCAGAATATAAAAACATAAATAAATAAATAAATAATTTAAATTTAGAGGGTAAAAATGGAATTAAAAGTTGAGAGACTATTTGTGAGAGAAAAACTATTTAACTATGGTGACACGTGGCAGAACCATGGAGAATACCACGCACGAGGACTGAAATTATAGATTTTTGATAGTCAAGGGACTCTCACCCGTGATTTTTTTGTCGAGGGACTAAATGACAGAAAACGTGATAGTCGAGGGACGAATCAACGATTTAAGCCTTTATAAGATACTAAAATAGTCTTTATATATATGTTAGGTTTTTTGGTTATTTAGATCTTCTAGTTGGTGTTTTCTCTGTATTAAATTCTTTTTTAATATGGATGTTGGTGTGTTTTGGACCAATGTTGCTCATGCAATGAGAACATCACTTTTGTTCCCTGAGTTTTTAATTATTAGGTTATTAGTCAAAAGAGTTTATGGGTTGTTATGTAGTCTTGACACTTTAGTTTAGTCGTCGTTTAAAAAGAACTAAATTACTAATTGTGCCCCTTTTAGCACCATATTGTCACTCTAGTTGAAGGTTGGATAATGATTGATGCGAGACCATCCTCAATTGCCCACTCAAATAATTTTCATTTGAAATATTGATTATTATTTTTCCTTATTTATTAAAAAAATAAATATTATGTTTATATTGGTGTGTGATTGAAAAAAATCTTTATATATGTTTATAAAAAAAAACCCTATTTTGGCACAATCGACATAACTCGTGTGATGGTAGAGATTATACCATAAAAATGTAAGAAATACTAAGACTACTAAAACAATAGTAAAAAATATAGGTTTTTGGAACTCCCTAATAGATTTCTTGCTCTACTCTTTGCCATAAAAGTACAGATGACTTTAATGAGGCTATTGCTTATTGTAATCTCATTTATGCTGGGTTATGTTGGTTCTACTTATACATGGTCTAATTCCCATGAATGGTAAAAGATTGGATATAGCTTTATATAACAAATCTTGGTCTAATTCTTTTACCAACACTACTATTACTCATTTAACCATAATTAAATACGACCACTCTTCTTTTTCTAATGAGTTGTTCTAATGAATCTTCTAACACAAGGTCCTCCTTCAAGTTTTTAAATATATGGATTCTTCATCCCACTTTCATGTAATATATTGAAATTAATTGGAAAACAGTTATGTTAACCTCCTTTTTTTTGTTTTTTGGCACAAACTGAAAAGACTTAACATATTTATAAATGACTAGAATAAAAATACTTTTGGAAATGTTTTCAATGCATTAGCAAACTCTGAATATGAAATATGTTCTATAGAAAACTGCATTGCCACTTCAAATGTTATTGAGGGAAAATTAAAGCTAGCTAATGTCAAAGTTATTCATCTACAAGTACTTGCTAGAGAAGAAAGCTATTGGCATAAAAAACTAACATTAATTGGACCTCAAATGGTAACAGAAACACCACTACTTTCCATAATTATGTCAAACAAGAACATAATAGAAGTTACATTTATAAAATAAAAGTTAACAATACCTGGATAAAGGATCCCACTACTATTGGAGAATCTGATATCAACCATTTCTTATATATATTCTCGCTAAAAACCAGGACAATAGCCATATTCCTAACTTGCATCACATTATCCCAAATATCATTTAGTAGCGATGAAAACATAAATCTCATGATTAATCCTAATAATAATTAAATCTACTACTCTATTAAATCCCTCAACTCTTCAGGCGTAGCTGGAGTTGATGGATTTAATATTAAAAAATTTCAATTATGTTGGTCTATTATTGCTAATGACCTTTGTAGTGTTGTTAAAAGTTTTTTTGTAGGTGATACTATCCCTCAAGGTATTTTTTCCACTGTCATTTCTCTAATCCTTAAAACAATCAACCCTCAATCCTGGAGTTATTATAGACCTATGAGTCTATGCACCAAAATCAGGCAAAAATACTCGGGACTGGAGTTACCCCATTCTTTCATTTGGATGCAGAGTCACTCTCATTCAATTTGCCCTCCAATCTATCCCCTACTAGCATATGAAGAGTTACAATATCCCTAAAGTTATATCCATAAGAATTTAATTCATAAGTAATAAATATCTATGGGCCTCTAATGATGTTAATAAGTCCGAAATCTGGGCTAAATGGGAAACCATTTCCCTTCCTTATGATGATGGTGGTATCAACCTTGAAAACATCAAAGATATTCAAACTACCTTTGCTTGCAAACTTTGGTTTAAATGCAGATCTAACACTGCTCTTTAGGCTACCTTTATGCATAACAAATATTGTAAGCATAACCATTATATGCAGGTCCATAGAACTAGTTCTAGTTCCAGCACTTTGAGGAGATTAATGAATATCATATTTGCTGTTGATCCTCACATTTTCTAGTTCCTAGGCAAATGTAACATTGACCTCAACTTAGACAAATGGTTAAAATTCACTCCTCTGATTAATTTGAATCCAGAGGCTAACAATGACTGATATCTTTTTTATTAAAACTAATGAAGATGACTCTCCTCAATGGACTATCTCTAGCGATGGACACTTACACACTAAAGATACTTGGGATTCTATTAAAACAGAGGGTCTAAATCTTCTATATTCAAAAGGATCTAGAATTATATAGCTTTGAAGAAGTGATCCAAGAATTTGGAGGATTTTTCATAACTGGATCCCTCTAGACTCTGTTGTTCAAACTAGAAATGTTCAGTTGGCTTCAAAATGTCAATACTGCAACAATTCTAAAACTCTTAACCATGTCTTTGTTAGTTGTAAATATACTTAAGAGGTCTGGATCTATTTTGGTGGACTCTATAACCTAAGGCTGGGAATCCATATGACTATAAAACACATAGTTAAATGCTGGTTTGATTCATCTCCTACTAACATTCGTATTAGAATTATTATTCAGATTATTATTACTTGGTCAATTTGGAATTTTAGAAACAAGATAAAACATGGTAACTGATCTGTCACTACTAATTCTATCATTAATCAAATTAACACTATTATCATTAACTTAGACCAAGCTACAGAAAAGATTGGTCTAAAGATAATGATCTAGCATATGCTTTAAACTGTTTCAATCACCTAAACCAACTAAGAAATATGGTTGTTGTCAGTTGGCACCTACCTAAAGACTAATTTTAAAATCAATACTGACACTTCTTGTCTTCCAAATGGCGAAGTTTCAGAAAGGGCCATTGATATAAATTCTAAAGGTGATCTCATAGCTCGTAAAGGTCATCTTTATAGGAAACGAACTCCCATATAAGCTGAAAATATTTCCCTCGTAGATGGTATTCTAAAATTCTAAATGTTATGATTGTAAATCATAATTCTCATTGGTTTCTTAATGCCACTCTAGACTATTGCATGTATCTCTTCACTACCAACACCATTATTGCCCACATCTTCATATAGTAGAACTTGACATCTGAATGGCTTACCAAGTGGACTATGAAATGCAAGAAAAATCTTGATTTGTATTATAATCAAATTCATAATCCTCTTCAAGGAATTATTCTACTAGACAATATTGAAATGGGAGTTATCAAATATATTCAATAGGATTCACCTTCTTCTAGCACGCCTGCATTTGTCTTCATTATAATCATCGTTACAACTGAAGCTCTTATCTTCTCAACCCTTTGGACGCCTCGAAGAATCGTTGAAGCATAAGATATCTTTAGCTTTCTTCAGCTTATCTCGGCTTCTCCTTTCAAGAAATTGGTCATTTCTTCACCAATAATCTTCTGATTTCTTCTTTTGAAGGTCTTTTACAATTTCTCTAGCTACTTCATCTTTAAGCGTCATTTGTTTTTTAAGGTTTCTTTCCCTGTATTATACATACGTATAAAATCTTTATCCAATCTAAATTACAAGATAGTATTTTAAAGTATTTATCCTTTATCATATGACATATGTTTTGTTACATAATTAACTTAGAGATATACTATGACTATGAGTTATCTAACACGTGACCTTTTTTAATTATGACTCATATACGCATAACTTTTGACATAAGCGACAATAAAACTAACGTGACAACCGACATACTAGGTTTCCTAAACCTACTTATCAACCAACCATACGTTAATCATCTACACAAATTCTACATATATCTTGCATATCAAATGTATATTACTTTAAAATTTATAGTTATTAAGTTTTTCCAGAGAAAACACCATATTCGGTTAGTGTCATTTATTTAAAACCAATATAATAAATATTAATTAAAAACTAGTAATATATTAAAGAACAAATCACGTGGTATACAATAAAATAATATGACCTCATTTGATATACAATAGTATATGAAGACCTCGATTTATATGCATAAACATATAAAAAATCACTTTATATGCTAAAACAAATCAAACCCCATTTTTATAAAAAGCAAATAAACTCTATAATATATAACATAACACCTATAACACAAAATACCAAATAAATATTAAAAACAAAGCTCAATTACAAAACTTACAAACGTTTATTAAGTATCACACATGATTATTCACGAGTATGGATATCTGTTTGCAATAATAAATGAAATACATAGAATAACCGTAAAATCTTAAATAAAAAAATCATTTTATATAGGTTGATGTTTGTGAATTATATGTCCTTTTTTTTTTGAATTCATACCATATAAAAAAATTAAATATACAAACATACATAAAATAGATACATTATCGGTGAATATATACATAACGTTATCGATATCATAAATTTAAAAAGTTGAATCATTTGTACGTTTCTAAAACCGCGCATGTAAAAATAAAGAACTATAAAAATATGATAATATATCTATTGGCTTTCTTTTTTATCATATCATGATATGAAATTACAATATATAGATATCGAGGTTTCTCTCAAAAAATGGAATCAAGTGATTAACTCATTATATTTCACATTTGGTGACGACGAGTCTCTCAAATTATATAGCCAGTTAAATCCATCGCTCATTATATATTGACTGAGATTTATTGTGATTCACTATGTCAAAATATAAATTGAAACACAAAAATTATGTTCATATTAATACCAATGTACAATTATACTTGATGAGTCCGAATTCTGACTACCCACCGGACAGGGACAGATCGGACCTAGCCCTCCGGACCAGACAGACCACTTCGAACACTTAGCTAGTGGGACTGTTCGAACTATGACAAAAGTACTAAAAAACCTAAACACTTCTTGACTAAGCTACTTGCTCTCCTACTTATAGCTCATGGGTCTTTAAACATGACCTGGGTCCATTAAACATGACCCGAAAGCCCATAAGGGCCCAAATATAAGGGTATAAATACCCAACCACCTGCATTAAATGGAGGTAATGGAAATTAACTACAACCAGGCTGCTTAATTCTCCCTCTACTCTCTACTCAAAACATTAAACACCTATAAACCTCCACAAAACTCCGAACAGATTACAAATTTACCCTCATACTAAAATTAACCTCACCAAATTGGCGACCACAGTGGGAGGAGAAGGTGCCTGAATCAAGCATTCAAAACCAGCAAGAGAAGTCACTCTGAATGAATCCGGACGTCCCGAAAGTACCACCAGCTTTGCTCGAAGTGGTGGGTGAAAACGATGCGTACACTATCGAAGAGCGCGATAGGTTAAAAGGTGAAATAGAAGATGTGAGGGCAGAAAAGGCTAAGATAGGCGTGAAAGAAAAGTCAAAAGCATCGGTTGCTCATCACACCAATAACCCCAGAGAGCATGAGCCTTCAAAGACTCATGTGAGTACAAAAAAGACTCATGCCAACTCTAAAAAGTCTCACCGGTCGAAGCTAGTGGAGAGTTCTGACTCAGGCTCAGAATCTTCTAACAGCTCTTCGGATGATGAGGGAGTTGAAGAATCCTTGTCCTCTAGCAGTGATGAAGGTCGAACTATAAAGAAGCAAAAGCAGATAAAAAAATATTCGAGAAAAAGGGATAGACATGGAAGGATGAAGAGGAATATTGGCAAAGGGTCATCTCACAGCCGGAGGCATGTAAACCGGATGCTGATGGATCCTTTCGCTTTCCACGATGAACCAGGTATCTTTGCGACTCCCAATGAAGATACTGTGTTCAGTCGTGGTCGAAATTGGAGGAAATCTTGTTTGTCTTCTAAAATTCTGTCCGAAAACCTCTCCAAGAGGTTTGATAGCACCAAAATGGAAAAGTACGATGGCAGTACTGATCCGGACAACCATTTAGAGCAATTCAAGAACTTTATGATGAACTTTTATGACGATGATAAGCTACTTTGCAGAGCATTCTCCCAATCATTTACGGGGAGTGCTCTGAAATGGTATAACAGTCTACCACAAGGTTGTATCAAGAATTTCGATACTTTTTGGGTGGCCTTTCGAAGGCAGTTCGTTGGGAGTAAAGAGCTAAAGGGCAATGGAGACACAATAATCCATTGTGCTCAGGAACTAAACGAGTTCTTAAAAGAATATATAAGTCGTTTTGTGAGCACCAAGAATGGGTTGGTTGATTGTTTCGAGCAAGTGGCAATAGCATCCTTAAGACAGGGTTTGAACCCTGGCAATTTGGCTGATTCAGTGACCAGAAAGAAGGCCATGACCTGGGGAGGGTTGCTGAATCAGGTTGGAAAACAGATTAACATAGACGAAACAAAGAAAACAAGGGTGCACAGGCAGGTGAGGTCTGCCCCGGTGGCACCAAATTCCAATCAGAATCAGTCCGGGAACAAGGCAAAGGAAACCGGACAGGGGCATGGTAGGGCTAAAGCTCAGTCTCAGCCAGCTGCTCCTGCTCAGAGTCAGCAATCCAGAAACAAGAGAGGGTCTTGGGTTCAACCGGAGTGGTTCACAGAATTGAAAGAAAGTGTGGCCACCATTTATGATAAAACAAAGGAAGAGGTGCACTATAGAAGACCATCCACACTGCAATCTCCTAGGGAGCATCGCAATAACTCTTTCTGCCAGTATCACAATGACACTGGCCATACCACTGATGATTGTATAGCTTTGAAGCAAGAGGTTCAGAACTTGATCGAAAGGGGAAAACTGGGGGCTTATGTCAAAAGAAGAGGAGGTAACAGGCCTGACAATACTCACCGAGTTGGTCCAAGTAATGCTGCTCCGGAGGGAGCCATGGTTATAATCGAGAGGTTTGATGTGGAATCTGAATACTTGGATCCTGATCCAACTCGAAATAGAGTGGGTGCAATTGAGGAGAGTTCTAGGACAGTCTCCGGCCTCATTAAGTTTTTTGAGTCCCTTATAATTTTTCGGAGGGGATACTATGACAGCTCCTGCTGCTTCTTCGAGGAAGAGGCACGTTTATACTTTGGCCACCCAACTAGAGGGAGGCATGACTTCCTATCAGTCACAAATTCCTTTCCCCTTCATTGTTTTTTATGAAGATGATTTGAGAGATATAGCTGGCCCTCATGAGGATGTTGTTGTAATAGGGGCATCTATTGGGGGCAACGATATAAGACGAATTTTGGTGGATACTGGAAGCTCAGCCAATATCCTTTTCTTAACCACATACAAGAGAATGAAAAATCCAGTTGTAATTCAGAGTTCGGACAGATCAATTGTGGGCTTTACTGGCAGCTCAGCAGATGTGATCGGGGAGTTCGAAGAAGAAGTTTTGTTGGGCAAGGGCCCTTTCAAGAAGATGGTCAGGATACTTTTTATTGTGGTGGATTGTCCCACTTGCTATAATGCTATTTTAGGGAGGTCTTGGCTCTCTAGGATGCATGAAGTGGCTTCAACAGTCCATCAATGTTTGAAATCTGCTATTCAGGGACAGGTGGGAGTTGTCCGGAGCAGTCAAAAGGTTGCAAGGGAATGTTATGCTACAGCTATGTCTCCCCGTACGCTGGGGGCAGTTCGTATCAACGAACAATAGCAATTTGAGGGTCTTTCTGGGGGTGAGGGTGAAATTGATGACCCCAGAGAGACCCCTGGAGTGTTAATACCAGTCGAAGAGGTAGAGACATATTGTTTAGAAGAAGGGAAGAGTGTCAAGATAGGGTCTAAGATGCCACCCGGTTTGAAAAATGAGATGCTAAAGTTTTTGAAGAGTCACCAGCATGTTTTTGCTTGGTGTAATGCCGATGTTACTGGGGTTCCACCATGTGTAATATCACATCACCTATCCGTCCGGAAAGACATTGCACCAGTAGTTCAAAAGAGAAGGGCTTTTTCCAAGGAAAAGGCTGATGTCATTGTACAAGAGGTGGACAGGCTCACAAAGATGGGGCATATCAAAGAGTCTCAATATCCTTTGTGGACTGCCAATCCGGTTCTGGTGAAAAAGAAAAATGGCAAGTGGCGCATGTGCATTGACTTCACAGATCTCAATAGAGCTTGCCCAAAAGATTTGTATCCAGTTCCCCGGATAGACCAACTAGTAGACTTCACCTCTGGGAACAAGCTACTATCCTTTATGGATGCTTTCTCCGGGTACAATCAAATCCAAGTAGATCCGAAGGATCAAGAGCATACCACATTTGTCACTGACAGAGGTCTTCATTGCTACAAGGTAATGTCATTTAGATTGAAAAATGCTGGGGCTACTTATCAGAGATTGGTAAACAAGGCTTTTGCTGATCAGATTGGAAGAAATATGGAAGTATACATCGATGATATGATGGTAAAGAGTGTGGATGAGCAATTGCACTTGGCTGACCTCCAAGAAACTTTTACCAACTTGGTAAAAGTGAATTTAAAGTTAAATCCAGAAAAATGTGTGTTCGGGGTTCAATCTGGGAAGTTTCTAGGCTATATTATAAGTGAGCATGGGATACAGCCCGATCCGGACCAGCTTAATGCTCTATTTCACATGGCTCCTCCTCGAAATATTAAAGAAGTACAATAGCTAACGGGGAGGTTAGCTGCTCTAAACAGATTCATCTCAAGGTCTTCGGACAGATGTGCCCCATTCTTTCAAACCTTGAAGAGCGCAAAGGGATTTAATTGGACCTCACAGTGTGATGAGGCCTTTGATGAGATCAAGAAGCATTTGTCCTCCCCTAAAACCTTGTTTAAACCAATTGATGGGGAGACACTCTTCGTATATCTAGCAGTTTCAAGCTGTGCCATCAGTGTTGTGTTGGTAAGAGAAGTGGATAATTACCCACATCCAGTATATTACATCAGCAAGAGTTTGATAGATGTAGAAAGGCGTTATCTGAAACTTGAGAAGTTAACATTAGCCCTAGTAATAGCTGCAAGAAAGATGAGGCCTTATTTCCAGGCTCATCCTATCATCGTCCGGACATATTTTCCCTTGAAGAATGTCCTCCAAAAGGCAGACGTTTCAAGTAGGATGACAAAGTGGTCAGTATAATTGGGGGATTTCGACATAGATTTTGCTCCTCGAACGGCAGTCAAGGCCCAAGCTGTGGCTGATTTCTTGGTTGAATTTCACTCCGACAGAGATTCGGAGAAGGTTACTAGCATGAAAGACAAAAAGATCTGGGTCGTCCAGAAAGATGGTGGATCCAGCACTATGGGTTGTGGTGCAGGTGTGTGTTTGACTTCTTCGTATGGTGACAAAATGTACCAAGCTATATGTTTCGCTTTCAGGGCTTCCAATAATGAGTATGAGTACGAAGCAGCTATAGCTGGATTAAAGTTAGCCTATATTTGTGGGGCAAAGAGGGACAAGCTAGTAAGTGACTCCCAGCTTCTTATTCATCATGCCCAAGGTCAATCTGAAGCTAAAAAGGAGCAGCTAGTGAAATATTTACTTCTTCTTAAAAATGAAGCACTCAAGTTTAAAAGCGTTGTTTATGAACATATACCCCGGACAGAAAATGAGTTAGCAGATTCATTGGAAACCATAGCATATACAGAGTCGTATCCATGGATCCATGTGCTGGAGAGCCCCTCCATTCAACTTGGTATGGGTAAAGAAGAAGAAATTTTTGAAGTACAAATGAAGCAACCCCAGGATTGGAGATTTCCTCTCCTACAATACCTCTCCGACGGCATCGTGCCTCTGGATAAATCACTAGCAAGAAAATTGAAACACAAGGCTCGTGGTTTTATCATATTGAGAGACATTCTATACAAAAAGTCTTATAGTAAACCTCTTCTACGGCTGTTTGAAGGGTGATGAGTCTCAGGTAGTCCTCTCCGAGCTACATGATGGTGAGGGATCAACTCATTGTGGATTCAGAGCATTAACGAGGAGAGTTTTACTGGCCGGCTACTATTGGCCGTCTATCATGAAAGATGCTAAGGAACTGGTAAGGAGATGTGACCCATGCCAAAGGTACAACAATGAAATTCATGTCCCAGCTATTCCTTTAGAGTCAATTGATGAGCCTAAACCTTTTGCTCGATAGGGATTGGATTTAGTGGGACCTCTCCCTATGGCATCCGGAGGACGCAAAACTATAATTGTTGCTATAGACTACTTTTCGAAGTGGATTGAAGCAGCCCCTCTAGCAGGAACAACATCAAAAGCTATTATAAAGTTCATTATGTCCAACATCTGTTGCAGATTTGGTGTCCCACAAAAAATAACAGCAGACAATGGGCCACAGTTCGACAATAGGGAGATGGAGAGTTTCTGTGCCTCAAGGGGTATACATCATTGTTTCTCTTCACCTTTCCACCCACAAGCAAATGGCCAAGTAGAAGTGGCTAACATAACTATTCTGTCCGATTTAAAGAAGAATTTGGAATGGGCTGCTGGAAAATGTCCTAGTTATTTACAAGAAGTCTTGTGGGCCTATCAGACAACACCTGGGGCTATAACTCAGGAGTCTCCTTTTGCTCTTGTGTATGGGATGGATGCAGTAGCTCCCATAGAAGCAACTCTTCCATCATTTCGTGTTCACCACTTCTCCGAATGTGCTAACGAAGTGGCAATCAGAGGTCATCTAGATCTAGTGGAAGAAAGACGAGTTAAAGCCCACCTTAGGGTTGCACACTATTAGGGTTTGATGAGGAGCAGATTTGCTTCTAAAGTTAAAAGAAGAGATTTCCAGCCGGGGGATAAAGTATTGAGGAAAGTCTTCCTGCACACCAAAGAAAAGCTGTTCGGAAAATTGGCCCCAACTTGGGAAGAACCTTATGTGGTTGTTGAAAGGCTCAAACCTGGAACATATTGGCTAGAAGACAAGGATGGAAGAATCCTGACCCACCCTTGGAATATCGAACATCTCCGGATGTACTTGGAATAACATTTGTGTAAATATTTACTTGTTTAAACATCCATGTAAATAATTGGGGGCATACTCTTTCCTCCCCGGTGGCACGGGGGGGTTTTGATGAGGTGTCCAGCTTTTTAAATAAAATTTGATGCCTTCTTAAAAAATTCTCTGAAGTGTTTTAGTTTTGTATTTTGTCACACCATCCGGATTGAAATAAAATAGTGATGACCACTTAAACATTTGTCATCGAAGAATTTAAACACTCTCACTATGAAATGACTAAGGGTTATTTAAACTCTAGCCATCAAAATTGGAATAGACTGTGAAAAAATATGAGAATTGGGCAAAACAAGGATATTCATTAAAACTAAACAACTTAAGTGCCTTGGCCTTCCAAGGACTTTCAAACCAGAGTAAAGGACCTATCCGGTCAAATACCGGACACATTAACAAAAAAGAGTGCCTTGGCCTTCCAAGGACTTTAGTTTAGATAACATAAAAAAAGTAATTCGTGAATTAAGCCTGAGCCTTTGAAGATGGCTCAACTTCATCTATCTTCTTCTTTCCCTTGGGATCATCTTTCTCTTCGTCTGGGCTCTCCCTAATGTTTTCTTCAGCATCGGATGAAGATGCGCTAGAGAAGCCAATCCGGTCGCCTTCAGCCATCGTGTGGTATGGAAGGTCTTCAACCTCTACATGAAGCCATAGATCCCCTAGGTTCCTCTTCAGAAATTTCTCATGGAAGAGCAAGCCCATGTCTGTTCTTACCTTGGCATACATTTGCTCTTGAGTATCGATCACGTTGTTGGCATAGGCATCGATCTTGGCTTGGATCTTGGCCTCATGCTCCCTTATCAAACTAGCTTTCTCCTCGGCAGCTTTGGACACTGTATTCTCAAGAGAAATTTTGTCATTGGTTAAGTTGGTGATGATTTGGTCTTTGGCCTTGGATTCCCCCTTTGAGGTGGCAAGATCTTTCTCCGGTCCGGACAGCTTCTCCCGGAGCTCTGTGATAGTGTTCTCTAATGTGGTGACTTTTGTGGTGCTCGCCTCTTGGTTTCTCTTCAACTCCTCGTTTTCTTCCTTTAGAATGGCAGCATTCGAAGTGGCAGTGCGAAGGTCATCGGACAGCCTCTCTTTGTCAGACTTAAGATCCTTGATAATGTCTGCCTGATTCCGAACTTGTTTCTCCAACGCAAGTACAGGCTGAACATTGCTTAATAAAGAGTGGGCTATGGCGTCCCTTTCACTTGAAACAATAAAGGTCTTACCATTGAAAGTGACTGTGTTTGAGGTGCTCGGAGGGAGATAAGGCCCAGCAAAGTCGTCTCTGGGAAGATTGATGAAGTACTCACCAAGCCCACCAAGACCGGTGATGTCTACCCTATCAATGTTGAGATCTCCCCCTTCGACCTCATCGGTATGGAAGTCACCAGGTATCTCCTCCGCTTGGGTTGGGTCAGTAGGATCAGCTTGGGAGGGAGGCTCTGAAGCCCGGAGAGAAAGCTCGTCACCCTTAGAGGTCTTCTTCTTCTTGGCCTCCCTTTCTTTACTTTCACGTCCTTGTTTACGATTTCTTTTGGAAGCCCTTGGAGGTTTTGGGGGGTGCACTTCTTGCCTTTCAGTCTCCTGCTCCACCACTTCCAAGAGAGTAGCATCAATTTGGTTGTGGACTGGCCCCTCCGGATTTATTGGAGCATCCTCCTCCGCCTCAGCAGGGTTAGCTCCACCCACCACCTTCTTGCCTTTCTTCTTACCTTTTATCTTGCTTGGGGCCTTGGCCCGGCCTGGCAGATAGAGTGTCCCATCTGGGTCATGCGTTCTTTTGAGCACCACGTCCGGAGGAGGCTGGGTGGTAAGCTCTTCCCAAGTTAGGTCTCTCCGACCTGTGGTGTTCCAAAGGTGAGACCTGGCTAAGTTACCCCATGTGAAGGCAACATGTAACCGATTCCCCCACTTCTCAGCGGCCCAAGCGTTGATCTTGGTGAAAGTGGTCTGCCCGGTTTTCAAATAATCACTGAATTCCTTAGGCAGTTCTGCTGAGGCAAAAGTAAGACCAATTAGTTTGAACTAACTCTAAAAAAAAGGAGAGAGACAAAAATATAAAGTAGGAGACTTACGGTCATTCCTCCAACTGCTTCTGAGAAGACTTGGGTTCACTTCGGACTTGATCTTCTTTCCGTTCTCCCAAGAACCACTAACAAACAAGAACTGGATCCTTCAATTCCTCTCCGCCTCTAACAAATCATCTACAGCTTTGAAATTATCCCCCATGTTGAAATGGTAAAAGGGGATGTGGTGGTTTCTACAAAGACTGGCCACAACAGGAAACTCCTCCATTGGCAGAGGAATCCCAGAGAGCCTCGAAGCCATGATGCAGGACATGAGGGTGTACCAGGCGTTGGGGCTCAACTGGCTCGGACAGAGTTTTATCAGATGGAAGTATCTGACAATTTCTGGGTCTAATGGGAGTCTGAGCCCCCAATTGAATAGCTCTGTGAACATGACAATTTCGCTTAATTTGCAGTCCATGGGAGTCTCTGGGTGTTTGGGGATCCTGATCTTCACATTCTCCGGTATTCCCCACTTCGTACGCATCCGACCCAGCTCAGCTGTGTGGATGAATGCATAGTTGATATTTTGCAAGACGATGAGGTACTTAACACTGACCTTGTGGAAACAAGGCCCCACATTTCCTTCAAGACTCTCCGGCAGATCCGGATGCCTCAAGCATAACTTCTCTTTGCCTTTGTCTTTTTTGGCAACTATAGCACTACTTGTCTGACCGGAGGGCTCAGACTCAAATGGAGCCTCTTCATCAGAGTCCTCCATTACTTCCTCCATAATTGTTGAAGGATTTTCAGTAGCAGTGGAAAGGGGAGGATTCAGATCTGGCTCAGCTTGGTCTCCGGACTGCTGGGCTTCAGTGTTCCCTTGACTTCTGGCCTCCGACTGGGGCTCTGAGACAGAGGTATCTCTTCGAAGACCTGGGCTGCTACCCTCCGGACCAGACAGTCTGTCTTTGGGAGCTCTGATGGGCACTTCTGACCCAGTGCTGCTGTCTTTGGCACCCGACTTTGAAGGAATGCTCTTCGAACCTTGGCCCTTGACCAGCCGACCTTTTCTCCGGCCGACTAACTTTTAGGGGGAGTTTTCAGTATCTGACCCCATAGCTATGAAGGGGGAGGGTTTTCTGAAGCTGGTAACTGTTACTCCTGGCTCCACAACAGGTTCCGATTCCTGAACCGAGGAACCAGAGATAATGGGAGAGAGATTAGTTTGAAATAGCTTTTTCGGTTTAGTACCTTTTGAGGAAGAAGAACCTTGATCTGATTCTGTGGCTGAAGTCACTGGCTTGTCGATGGGCGAAATAGGTAATCCGGCTGCAATACGTCTTTCTCTTTCAACCTTTTGCGTCTTTTCAAGTTCAGAAAGGTTGAGCCACCCACCTTTGATCAAAGTGTTCCTCGCTGTAAACATAAACTATCTGGGTAAATTTTTACTTTCGAGAAAAAAAGCTTTGAGAAGTTGCAGAGTAAATATGAGAGTGATGGTGAAACAGTAGAAAGTGTTTCAATTTATAGTAAATCTGAAAAAAGAGTTTGATTCCTAGGGGAATTCGGAAAGATTGGTAATGATTAAAGACGGCGCTGATGTCACCACCTTTAATTAAGAGGTTGCTTTTCGAAGAAGGTGGGTTCGAAATTCAAGGTGAAAAAACGACTGAGGCAACCGACCAGAAAACGACACGTGTCCCATGAACTCTGGCACAAAACCGTTTGAATTCATGAAGCTTTATCAGTCAGGATAAAACCATAAGACAAACAGACATGTTGGGATTAAAACCACCCCTGGCAGCGGACTGTTTTTCAGGTTTTTGACAAAGGTATTTGAACAAACACCTAAAAAGGGGCTCCTGATGAGTCCGAATTCTGACTACCCACCGGACAGGGACAGATCGGACCTAGCCCTCCGGACCGAACAGACCACTTCAAACACTTAGCTAGTGGGACTGTTCGAACTATGACAAAAGTACTAAAAAACATAAACACTTCTTGACTAAGCTACTTGCTCTCCTACTTAGAGCTCATGGGTCTTTAAACATGACTCAGGTCCATTAAACATGACCCGAAAGCCCATAAGGGCCCAAATATAAGGGTATAAATACCCAACCACCTGCATTAAATGGGGGTAACGGAAATTAATTGCAACCAGACTGCTTAATTCTCCCTCTACTCTCTACTCAAAACATTAAACACCTATAAACCTCCACAAAACTCCGAACAGATTACAAATTTACCCTCATACTAAAATTAACTTCACCAATACTATTATTGTTTATCTTATTATCAATCCATATTTATTAGATGACATCCATTTAGATTTGCACTAAAATATTGAAAACATGTTAATAAATATGGATAATTAAGAACATTTTAATATAGCCTATACGAACTTGTTTGAAATCTGCATAAACCAAACTGATAAAAATGATGACAATTTTATATTGTAGTGAAATAGTTTACGATAGTTAATTTTCTTTTATAGAAAACTTCTAAAGAATTGAAAACAATAAAAAATAACAAATTTCACAACTTAATAAATTTATTTCCAATAGCAATTATTACTACTATTATATTTATATGAACCATCTTACAATTATATGCACTTTCATTATCCTTTCTAATGAATAATGTACCCTTAACAAACTCAGTTATTATTCATTTCTCTAAACCAGCTTTATAATTTTTTCTTCAGTTACATGTTGAATTGTACACATGGTATTGACGCGACACAACAACTAAAAGATACTAGGAAATCCTTTTATGTTTTTCAAATGGGTTACCACATAAATCTAGTTGGATTAGTTTCCAGTTGAAAATATATTATAAATCTTTATATGTTAAATGATATATTTTATTATTAACGATAATAATTTTTTCTATAAATAATCAGATAAATAAATTAGATAAAAACTTGACCATTAAATAAAATATATTGATAATTACATAAATATCGAGTTATATTAAGATTTTTTGAATGATTGAATTAGAATTTTGACTCTTATGACTAAATATAAAGTTTTAGAACCAATTCATGAATAAATAATTAGTCAGACTATAGTCTCTGATCACAACTACAAAACTTAGAGATACGGTTCAATTAGATTTAAATTAAAACTCCAATTAAAACTTCATATATAAATAGGAACTTAAGTGAACATTTTATTCACTTAAGTTCCTTTTTAAGGCAAAGAGTAAAAAAACATTAGAGTATGACCAAGTAAGCCATAAAATGGTGGAATATGTACTCCATGAGTCTATATCTTTATAAGAATCCTAGAAGGAAAATTCCTTCTAAAGTTTGACCTTTACAATATGGACTCATACGACAAATCTGGAGGCCTAGATCACCATATAGAATAGTTCACTAACACGATAATGGCCTTCAACCCTGATAACGTTTTACTATGCATATATTTCTCCATGACGTTTAAAAGGAATGCGTTCGACTGGTTCATTAGTATACCAGAATGTATAATCCAAGACTTTGAGTAACTTTGGGTCGCCTTTATGAACTGCTTTATAGAGAACAAAGAACACAAATGGGAATGAGATTTCATTATGAAATTGTACAATAGAAGGGGTGAGCCGCTCAAAATATATATCCAAATGGTTTTATGTGAGATGATCTCATTGTCTACTTGTAAAGAATCGGTAACAGTTCTTGCCTTTAAAAGAAGGTTGGACCGCGAAGGCCTACTCTATAATAACCTCGTCTATTTCCTACTTAGGAATATAAGGGAAATTATAGCAAGCCCCGACCAGTTCATCAGGGTTAATGACTCGAAGAAAGGAGATTATGATCACTCACCTTAACCAAAATCCCAAGAATTCAAAGCTCTGATCGAGGATACAAGGCATACTAACGAGAAATCCCGAGGTGAAAGTGCAAGAGCTCAGGTAAGTAGTTCACAACCTTCTTATTATGATAATCGTGCTCAAAACTCTATGCCCTTTACTGAAAACATAACTACCATTTATGAAAAACCAAACGCCATGGAAACTGAGGGAATATTTTCAAGCGCATTCCATCACGTTTCGAATTTCGCTTCCACTTAAAAACGTATTATAATAACCATATATATTGGATTGAATGACCAAATAATTGGTGGAGTTGGGAAACTATGATATTGAATTTTTTCATTGAACAACAATTAAAACTTAAGATGTAGTAGAATTCTTAGTTGAGCTCCATTCGAAGAGGCCCTTTGAAAAGTATTCTATTCACAAGCATGTCAAAGAATGGGTAATTAAAACAGACAAAAGATTGAGCATAATGGGTTGTGGGGTAGGGATTTGTTTAATTTTTCCTTTTAGAGACTTCATGTACCAAGTTACACGGTTTGGTTTTAAGGCATCAAATAATGAATTAGAATACAAAGAAGCTATAAAATGTTTGAGGCTTGCTCAAATATGTTGTGCCAAAATAATCTGACTGTTGATTGATTCGCAGCTGCTCGTACATCAAGCACATGGACAATCTGAAACAAAGAATAAATAACTGGTGAAATATTTGCAAGTGTTGAAATAAATTCTTTCCTGCTTTAAATATGTAAAATATGAGCACATACTGAGATAAAAAGTTGATGGCTGATTCGTTAGCCACTATTGCCTATTATGAGGCATACCTTTGGATTTTGGTACACAAATGCCCTTCTATAAAATTTCCAAATATCATCGAAAGTTAGTCAAGATTTGAATTATGGTATCCAAAAGTTCATTACTAAAAGAAGCCCTCCCGAAGATAAAAGCATGGCTAAAAACTAAAGTTTAAACCACACAAGTTTTTGGTTTTGAGAGGGATCCTCTATAAAAAAATATTTTAGTAAGCCTTTGTTGTGGTGCCTCATATCCAAATTGTCCCTATAAGTTTTATTTGAATTACATGTTGGGGAAGGGTCTGCCCATTGTGGTTACAAGACTTTGATTATAAGGGTCTTATTAGCAGAGTATGGTTGGCCATCTCTCACCATAGACGCTAAAGAGTTAGTTTGAATATGTGATTCTTATCAAAGATATAGAAATGAAATACATATACGAGCAGTTCTTATGAAGTCAACGTCCGAAGCAATGCCTTTTGATAGGTGGGGGCTTGATTTGTTCGGACCCCTTATGCTGGCTTCTGGAAAATGCCAAACTATTATCTTGGCAACTAATTATTTTTTAAAATGGACAGAATTTGCACCCTTATTTGGGAAAATTACAAAGTGGTAATTAAGTTTATTTTTTCCAATATTTGTTGTAGGTTCGGAATTCCTAAACGTATTATTACAGTGAAATGAACCTCAATTCGACAAAAAATATATTGAGTTTTTGTATGTATCAAGAAGGATTGACCATTGTTTCTCCTCGCCTTTTCACCCACAAGCTAATGGGTAGATATAGGTGGAAAACACAACCATTTTGATGGGTCTCAAAAAGAATTTATAAGGAGTAACAAGTAAATGGCCTAATTACCTATAAGAAGTGTTACAGCCTTATCAAACTACTTCACATACCATCATACAAGAATCTCATTTTACCCTGGTTTACGGAACAGATGCAATATCACCAATATAAGATACTCTTTTTTATTTCAGGGTTCAAAATTATTCCGAAGAGGAGAGGAAAATGAAGCTACGGTAAGAGCTTAGCTAAACTTGACCGGAGAAAAGAGAATTAAGGCTCATTTAAGAGCGACATGTTATTAGGGTTTAATGAGGAGTTGATACGCATCTAGAGAGACTTCCAAGTGGGAGACAAGGTTTAAAAAAAATTGCACATCAAAGATAAAAAGTTTGGGAAGCTGGCTCTGAATTGGAAAGGACCATACACTGTGTGTGAAAAGATAAAAAAGGAACGTATCGATTAGTAGACCAAGAAGGAAGTATTTTAAGGCACCTTTAGAATGTCAAACATTTAATTTTATATCTCGAGTAAAGTTATATTTTAGATATTTAATTTGTTCTTTATTCAATGTAAATATATGAGGGCATTTTTTCCTACCCTGGTGGCGCGGGGAGGTTATAATGAGGAGTCCGAATAATTATTAATCTACCATATTTTCCTTTAAAAATATGTATGATAAGTTTTTATGGCCTTCAAATGGATTACTTTCGAATGTCATGTGTATGTTACAGATTTTGTTGCCTTCGAATGGATTACCTTCGAATGGTTTTTCAATATTAAATATTTTATTGCCTTAGAATGGCCTGTGAATGTTAAAGATTTTATTACCTTCGAATTTATTGTGTATGTTTAATATTTTATTACTTTCGAATGGACTACCTTCGAATAGCTTGAGCATACTAAGTTTTTATTTCCTACAAAGGGTTCTTGTTATTAAGATTAATTATCTTCAGATAAATTGGGTTAAGGAGTAAATATAAGAATATATAAAGAAATAAGCCAAGTTGATGAAATATAAAATCCCTTGGGTAACCCAAGGACTTAATAAAATCTTGGGGGAAAGGTTACAAAAATGCTTTGGCCATGCCAAGAGCTTATAAATAAAACTTTGATGCAAATAAAAAAACGTCTTGTATACGATAAAATTTACACATAAAAAACCACATAAGCACATATTGGTCTTTTGGCTCATTCTCATCGGCATAACTTCTTCTCCTTCTTCTAACTTTCACCGTTAGAGTCCTCATCATCGTTATTGCCAGAATTATCGTTGTATGAATCTTCAGAAAGACTAAGCTGATATGCTATAAAAATTCCGGGAGGCAACATGTTATCTAGAACTAGTCCCCACAATAATCCTAGGGCAAGTGTGGTGAACTCTTTGTGAAATTCCAGCACCATATCTGATTTGGTCGATGTGTCTCTCTTTTGTAATAATTCTATCACCGCATCGGCATACGCATCTATGGCCTCATTCACATCCATAGTGTATTTTTCTTTGAGAGAAGTAATCTCATTCTCCTGGTTCTTGAGAAGAGCATATTGAGTTGTCTTCTCGCCCACTAAGCGTTAAATGGTCGCTTTATCATCATCTTGGCGTTTCTTTAATAAGGTAATCTCATCAGAACTGGATGATTGCAAACTTCCATAATCAACTTATAATTTTGCATGGTCGGACTTCACTTTGACCAGCTCTTCCCCAACAGATTTGACCTCTCCGGATAGACTATTAGCTTTGGTATTCTCCTCTTCAATTGAAAATTTTAAATTCTTGTGTTCATCCTGAAGGGAAATGATGTCTTCAATATGAGACCTTTCTTATCTCTCCAATTCAAAAATTGGTCTCACGTAGCTCATGACCGAATAACCTAATACATAATTTTCCTTGAATAATTTGAAGGGAACCCTTTCGAACACCACAACAGTTTCGGTGCTTGTAGACTTAAGAAAGTCAATTTCAAAAGCTTCAAAGTCAAAATTCATCATACCTTCAATAGGGTCAACATCTCTAAACACATGTCTTTCAGAGAAAGGAAGTAAAGAAGATAGAGGATCGGATATCGTGGCCACTGGAGGATCAACAACAGAGATTGTTAGAGGAGAAATCTCTGAATGAAGGATTATTTTCGAATGACTCGAAGCTTTCTTCCTCTTTTTATCTCTCTTGTCACTGCCTTGTTTTCCCATTTTGTGTAATTTATTCTTTTGGACACTAGATATTTTGAAAGAACCTCATCTCTCTCAATCGTGGCAACACCAATATCTAATAGGGTTGAGTCAATCTCATATGGTGGCACTTATTTTCCCACTTATGCAACAAATTGTGATGAGCCTTCTTTGCTTTTTTTATTCTTATTCTGATGACTAGGAGTTCTATTCCTGGTCGAAAGGAATAACTTACCATCAGCACCCTCAATTCTCTTGAGAATGGCAGAGGGTCGAGAAGGAGTGCAAAACTTCTCTCGCGTCAGCTTTCGTTTGGGAAGAGTCCTCCAAAGTTGAGTTTGAATAAAGTTGGCTGTGAAGAAGTAGTTATTGAAGCCATTATACCATTTTTCCTTTGCCCACATGTTCAGTCTTATAAAGGTCACCTGCAGGCAACCCATGTAATAGAAACATGAAAATAAATCTGAAGAGGCATATGAGTATTCTTTCAATATCTGCTGAGCTGACTCGGATTCGCCTTAGAGGTGATCTTCTTGTCGTTTTCCCATTGACTGTTGATAAAAAGAGAAATTAAGTTTTTTAAATTTTATCTGCCTCTAGCAGATCATCCACCATTCTATAGTCATTCCCCATGTTAAAATAGTAAAAGGGGATGTGGGCATTACGAGATAGTCCTGCTACAACAACCAACTGTTCCACTGGCATCCGAGTCTTAGACATTCTTGAAGCCATGATGCATGCCAGAAATGAAAACCAAGCGTTCAGGCTAGCTTGACTCGGGTACAACCTTACCAAGTTAAAATACCTCATGATCTCGGGGACGAAGGGGAACTGAAGGCCCGAGTTGAGCATATCAGTATAAGCTACTAATTTCCTAGCACTACAACTCATCGGAGTCTCTCCGAACTTGAGGAACCCAACTTTCACGGTTTTGGGGAACCCCTATTTGGCTCGAATGACCTTACCAACGTGTCCAACAAGAGATGAATGAAGCGATTTGGATTATGTTATTGGAGATTTGTCTATGCCCTTGCCATCACCATTTTGTTGCACCTTTAATTTTTTCTTCTTCTTTGGCAACAAAGTCTCCCCCGTCTGACCAAATGTCTCGAGGGAAAAATCGTCACTAGAACCCTTCATATTCTCCTCCATGACTTGAGGACTAGATCCTGAAGGCTCAATAGTTTGAGTTCCAATATTCTCTCATTCGGGTTAAGAGGAATCTTTAGCCAATGTTGCAGAATATTCTCCAACACTTTGATTTAATGGAATTTTGGTTGTAAGAGTTACAAGGTCTTTTTCCATGTTCAGACTTTGTGGAATAGGAAGACTGTTGGCAATGTTTTCTTGACCTGTTGGCTCTTTTTTTTTTTCTGTAAAATGTTTTAGTTTGGTTTTAGATAACTTGGTTACTCTAGACAAAGCATCCTCAGAATCCGTTCCTAAGGATGCACGCAACCCATCAGCAGCTCTATATTTCTTATTCTTTTTTCGAATTCGGACAAGTTCAGCCAACAACCTTTGGTTAATGTGTTTTTTTATGGTGAATATATAAACACCAAAATGATTCAGGAAAAGTAATTTATGGTGTTTAATGCGATGGAGGAAAGGAAATATCGTTGGAAATAAGTTGAATATAAATGCAAATATTCTCTTTTTATGGTGTTTAATATGATTCAAGAAAATGAGGATTTACAAGAAAGTGATAGCCGACTGAGGGGAAGTAATAAGCAGCAGTTACTTGGAAAAAACATATAATGACATGATATGCGCCACTAAGAAAACATGGGGAGAAATTTGTACCCATTAAGAAGAGGGTGTAAATAATACCGCTTTATAGATAATGAAAATAACGGAAACTTTATGATGTGTAAATAAAACAAAAGTCTTAGATAAAAAAACATGATTTCATAAGAATAAGAAAACATATTAACATCAAACGTTCTCTTTATATACTTTAAGTTCTTATCACATAGTTTAAAATCCTCTTCTAAGTGTTAAGATAAAAAAAAGTTATGACCAAATAATTTGTTCAAATAGACAATCTCTTTCATTATCAACTTTGTCAACTCAACCGATAAATATGAGAAAGAGGAGATGCATATATGACAAGTAACTTAAGAGATATTAGATGAAACATATCAACTTAAAGCATGCCAACCCGAAGCATAGCGGTCTATAGTATAACGACCTGGAATTTGACGATTTGAAACATGAGGACTTCAACAATAAACTAAAATAAGGCGGGTAGTTGGATAACAAAACTAAAGATACACTTTACTTCATCATTCATCAAAGACTATGAGAATTTTATCCATATCCAACAAATAATCGAAGTATGAGTAAGAAACATGTAAAACCCTAGTGGCATACTAATTTGTTAGATGTATTATTTTCCTTCAGCAAGATAGAGATTTGTATCTACGAGGAAGATTTTTGGCTGGTAAAGGGTCTTAACAAGGCATTAAAAGTTAAGTACGAACCAAGTCGGAGATGTTTCTAATAACAGTTCGGTTTTAAATATCAAGATAACCAATCCTTAAGACTTTTAGAAGTCTAGCCGACATGACTGACATAAATAATTTGGCATAAAAAACGAAGCCTTGGCAAAAAAGATGACAATTTCTGCCATGAAAACAAATCTACAACAATCGACAAAACTTCAACAAATGACAAGTGGCATCTTGTAGACATGGACATGGAAGGAGTTTAAGACCGCACTATATGGATATTATATTTAAACATTGGTTATTCCTTAAGTATCATTACACTTCAACTTAAGGACCATGAGGAGTCCTAATGAGGATATAATACCATAATAGTAATAAAGAATAATGAATATTAATGATTTAATTACACGTGATATTACTAGACATTTATTATTTCAAATGTGCAACGAAAAAAGATATGTATATATATATAGAGGAGTCGTGTATAACTTGTATAAATATGAGTTAAAACTATGAATGTAATCGAATCATTTTTTTAATATAAAAATACATTTATCTACACATATACTCTCTTCATTTTATATTTTTCACTTTAGTGTTATATATTCTCTCTAGAAATTCTTTTGGTATTTTATTGTGACTGTCTCTCTCATCAGCAAAAAATGAATTTTTTGGTAGTTTTTTTACTAAATAATAAATAATGCTGCACCGAAAAACAATATAATCAATAAAAAGTATTGTAGCTTTTAACATCTTTGAAAATAAAGCATTTTTAATATGCATAATTTAATTCAGGTAATCCTTGGATTATAATCTATTTGTTCGCTTATGTTTATAAAGTTTCCCCTAATTATTACAAAAAAAGGTTTCCCCTAAATTTATTTTTTAATCCAATAAAAACTAAATAGTCCATTAATTATTGTATAAGCTAAAATCTCAAAAAATTCCCTTATCATTACACATGATCAACCACATCCAAAACAAGAGATAAATCTATAAATTCGAAAATGGTTTGATAGTAAATAAATAACAAAACCTTTTTTCCACAACAACTTTGGGTTGAATTAAAATTAAAAATCCAAATTGTATTTATCCGTTTTTGAATGTAACAAAACATTTCTTAACTCTAACATAGTTTGTTAACGAGTTGTCTTACATAAAATAACATTCTCGATCGATTTCCAATTTCTAAAAAAAAATCTAAAACTATAAAGATTGGCAAACCCTAAGTAAGAATATGATCGACAAATTAATATGATTCAAGAAATTGAGGATTTATAAGAAAACGATAGCCGACTGAGGGAAAGTAATAAATAAAAGTTTACTTTGAAAAGGCATGTAATGTCATGATATGCGCCACTGAGAAAACATGGGGAGAAATTTGTACCCATTAATAAGATAGCGTAAATAATAAGCGCTTTATAGATAATGAAAATAACGAAAACTTATTAATGATGTGTAAATAAAACAAAAGTCTTAGATACAAAATCATGATTTCCATAAGAACAAGAAAACATATTAACATCAAGCGTTGTCTTTATAAACTTTAACTTCTTATCACACAATTTAAAATCCTCTTATAAGTGTCAAGATAAAAAAAAAGTTATGACCAAACAATTTATTCAAATAGACAATCTCCTCAATTATTAACTTCATCAACTCGACCGATAAATATGAGGAGGATGAGATGCATATATAGTAACTTAAGAGATATTAGACGAAACATAGAAAATTGAAGCATGCCCCCCTGAAGCATGCCGATCTGGAAGCATACCGACCTATAGTATAACGACTTGGAATTTGACGAATTGAAACATGATTGAATTCAATAACGAATCTAAAATAAGGAAAGTAGCTAGATAACAAAGCTAAAGATAATATTTACTTCATCCTTCAACAAAGAATATGGGGGTACTCATCCAAATCTAACAAATAATCGAAGCATGTCGAACAAATAGGTAACATCGTAGTAGCATATTAATTGTTAGATGTACTTTTTTCCTTTCGCAAATAGAGTTTTGTATCCTCAAGCTAGCTTTTGGTGAGAAAAGGATTATAACAAGATATGAACATTTACATACGATTCAATTATAATATGTTTATAGTAACAGTTCGGCTATAATAATCAAAATAACGAAGCTTTAGGACTTTTGGGAGTCTAGCCGACAAGGTTGACATAATTATTTCGACATAAATAACAAAGTCTCGGTAAATAAGATAACAACTTCAGCCATGAAGATATGGCTACGACAATCGATAAAGCTTTAACAAATGACAAGTGGTGCCCCGAAGACATTGATAGAGAATAAATTTCATATTACACTATATGGATATTATATTTTGATGAGTCCGGATTCTGTCACCACATTCTATGGGAACCAGACAGGGTCAATTCGGACAATGTCCACCTTACCGGACAGGGGCAGTTCGGACACCATTATCCATTGAACTATCCGAACAGAACTAAAGTACTTAAAACCTAATCACTTTTTGACTAAGTTTCCTGTTCACTTACTTAGAACTAATGAGTCCTTAAACTCGACCCGAATCCATTAAACACGACCCGAAAGCCCATGTGGCCCAAATATAAGGGTATAAATACTCAACCACCAACATTAAATGAGGGTAATGAAAATTAAATACAACTAGGCAGTTCAATTCTCCCTCTATATTCTACCCAAACATTAAATACTCTCAAAATTCAACAAAAATCTAGACAAAAGTTACAAATTTACCCTCATACAAAAATAAACTACACCATATTTAAACATTGGTTACTTCTTAAGTTTCATTATACTCCAATTTATGGACTATGAAGAGTAGACAATGAATATGTAGGATTTAATTTACACGTGATATTACTACATATTTGTTGTTTCAAATGTGTAATGAACATGAACAAAGATAAGTACAGAGAGAGAGAGAGATGGTCTTGTGTAACCTGTATAAATATGAGTTAAAACTATGAATGAAATCAAACCATTTATTATACAGAAATACAATGATCTATATACTTATTTATTATTTTAGTCTTATATATTATGTCTAGAATTTTTATAGTTATTGGTGAGGATAATAATCGCCTGAGGGTAGGCTAGTAATTTCAGTTGGTGTTTTAAGGTAGTGTGTGGGTGTTATGTGTTTAGAGTAGAGAGTAGAGAGATAATTAAGCAGCTTGGTAGCAGTTAATTCTCATTACCCACACTTAATGCAGGTGGTTGGGTATTTATACCTTGATGTTTGGGCCCTTATGGGCTTTCGGGTCATGTTTAATGGACTCGGGTCATGTTCAAAGACCCATGAGATCTAAGTAGGAGAGCAAGTAGCTTAGTCAAGAAGTGTTTAGGTTTTTAGTACTTTTGTCATAGTTCGAACAGTTCTATGGTCATAGTGTTCAAAGTGATCTGTCCGGTCCATGTGATCTGTCCGGTCCGGAGGCCTTGGACTGATCTGTCCGTGTCCGGGGAGAGTACAAAATTCGGACTCATCAGGAGCCCCTTTTTAGGTGTTTGTGCAAATATTCTTGCCAAAGACCTGAAAAACAGTCCGACGCCAGGGGTAGTCCTAATCCGGACAGGTCTAAGGATTTATCCGGACAGATAAAGCTTCACGAATTCAAAACGGTTTTTGCCAGAGTTCGTGGGACACGTGTCACTCTCTGATGGGTTGCTTCAGTCGTTTTTCACCTTGAATTTCGAACCCACCTTCTTCGAAAAACAACCTCTTTAATTACAAATGGTGACATCAGCGCCGTCTTTTAATCATTGCCAAACTTTTCGAATTCTCCTAGGAATCAACTTCCTTTTCCAGATTTACTATAAATTTAAACTCACTTTCTACTGTTTTACTATCTCTTTCATATTTACTCTGCATATTTTCTTAGAGCTTTCTCTCTCTAAAGCAAAGATTTACTTGATAGTTTATGTTTACAGCAAGGACTGCTTTGATCAAAGGCGGGTGGCTCAACCTTTCTGAGTTGGAGAAGGCACAAAAAGTCGAGAAGGAAAGACGAATCACAGCAGGATTACCTACGTCGCCTGTTGACAGACCAATCACCTCTGCTACAGAGTCAGATCGAGGATCTTCTTCCTCCAAAGGCACTAAGCCTAGAAAGTTATTCCAACCTAGCCTTTCCCCCATCATTTCTGGTTCCTCGGTTCAGGAATCAGAATCCATCGTCGAACCAGGAGTAACCGCCACTAGCTTCAAAAAACCCTCACCCTTCATAGCGATGGGATCAGATATGGAGCACTCCCCAGAGAAGTTAGTCGATCGAAGAAAGAGTCGGCTGGTTAAGGGGCAAGCCTCTAAGAACACTCCCTCAAAGTCGGGGGCAAAAAATAGCAGCTCTGGGTCTGGAGTGCCTATCAGAGCTCCCCGGGAAAGACTACCTGGTCCGGAGGCTAGCAGCCCAGCACTTCGAAGAGAGACCTCTGCCTCAGAGCCCCAGCCTGAGACTAGAAGTCAAGGAAACACTGAAAACCAGCAGTCCGGAAGCCAGGCTGAGCCAAGTTTGAATTCTCCCCGGGCCACTGCCACTGATATTCCTTCAACGATCATGGAGGAAAAAATAGAGGACTCTTTTGAAGAAGTCCCTTTCGAGTCTGAGCCCTCCGGTCAGACTAGTAATACTGCTGCTGCCAAAAAAGATAAAGGCAAAGAAAAACTATGCTTGAGGCATCCGGAGCTGCCGGAGTGTCTTGAAGGGAAGGTGGGGCATTGTTTTCACAAGGTCGAACTTAAATACCTCTTGGCCTTACAGAATACCAAGTATGCATTCATCCATACGGCTGAACTGGGTCGAATGCGCATGAAATGGGGGATCCCAGAAAACGTGAAGATAAGGATTCCCATAGATCCTGAAACTCCTATGGATTGCAAGCTGAATGAAATAGTCATCTTCACTGAGCTATTTAATTGGGGACTTAGATTCCCATTGGAACCAGAGATTGTCAGATATTTTCATCTGATCAAACTCTGTCTGAGCCAGCTGATCCCCAACGCTTGGTATACCCTTATGTCATGCATCATGGCATCAAGGCTGTCCGGGATCCCTCTTCCTATGGAAGAGTTTGCTGCAGTGGCCAATCTTTGCAAACATCACCAATTCCCCTTCTACCACTTCAATATGGGGGACAGTTTCAAAGTTGTTGATGATCTGTTGGAGTCTGAGAGTAAATGGAGGAGCCAGTTTTTGTTCGTCAGTGGCGCTTGGGAAAACGGAAAGAAGATCAAGTCCGGAGTGAACCCAAGCCTCCTCAGAAGCAGGTGGAGGAGTGACCGTAAGTCTCCCACTTTAAATCTTTGTCTACTTCTTCCTTCTTAAAGTTGGTTTAAATTAATTGGTATTTTTTTTGTCTTAACAGAACTGCCTAAGGAGTTCGGTGATTACTTGAAGGCCGGGCAGGTTACTTGTGGCAGGATTAATGCCTGGGCTGCTGAGGAATGGGGGAACCGATTCCACGCTGCTTTCACCAGTGGAAACTTGGCAAGGTCTCACCTGTGGAACACCACACAGGTCGGAGAGACTTGACTTGGGAGGAGCTCACCACCCAGCCTTCTCCGGACACTGTGCTTAAGAGGACCCATGAACCAGATGGGACACTCTTCCTGCCAGGCTGGGCCAAAGCCCCAAGCAAAATGAAGGGCAAGAAGAAAGGCAAGAAGGTGGCGAGCGATGCTAATCTTGCTGATGTTGAGAATGATGCTCCAATAGACCCGGAGGGGCCGACCCAGAGCCAAATCGATGCTGCTCTCTTGCAAGTGGTGGAGCAAGAGACCGAAAGGCAGGAATCAGACCTCCCAAAACCTCCAAGGGCTTCCAAGAGGAATCGCAAATAGGGGAGTGAAGGCGCAGACCGGGTAGCCAAGAAGAAAAAGACTGCTAAGGGAGATGAGCTTGCTCTCCGGGATCCGGAGCCTTCTTTCCAGGCTGACCCTTCTGACCCAACGCATGCTGAAGAGATCCCAAGGGACTTTCATACCGATGAGGTTGAAGAAGGAGATCTCAACATCGATGGAGTCGACATCACCGGTCTTGGTGAGCTTGGTGAATACTTCCTCAACCTCCCTAGAGACGACTTCGCAGGGCCTTACATTCCTCCGAGCAGCTCCAACACGGTCAACTTCAATGGTAAGACTTTTATTTTCTCTAGTGAAAAGGATACCATAGCCCACTCCTTGCTAAGAAATGTGCAGCCGGTACTTACGTTGGAGAGACAAGTTCGGGGTCAAGCAGACATTATCAAAGACCTTAAGTCTGAGAAGGAAAAGCTGTCCGAAGACCTTCGCACTGCTACTTCCAATGCTGACATGCTAAAGGAAGCAAACGAGGAGTTGAAGAGGAATCAGGAGGAAAGCACCACAAAAGTTGCCACTCTAGAGGAAACCATTAGAGACCTCCGGGAGAACATACTGGGGAGAGCCCAGACGAAGAGAAAGATGATCCCAAAGGCAAGAAGGTAGACGAAGGGAAAGGCGATTTTAAAGGCAAGAAGGTAGATGAAGGTGAGCCATCTTCAAAGGCTCAACCTTAACTTATGATCCACTTTGTTTATTTTTCTTATCCAGACTAAAGTCCTTGGAAGGCCAAGGCATTCTTTTTGTAATGGTGTCCGGCATTTGACTGGACAGGTTTTTTGTGTTCTAATTTGACTGTTTAAAAGTCCTTGGAAGGCCAAGGCAAGTTTAAGTTATTTTATTCAATGAATATCTCTGTTTTGTGCAACTACCTTCTTCTTTCATTGTTTGTTCTAATTTTGATAGCCAAAGTTTAAATAGCCTTTAGTTGTTTCATAGTGAGAGTGTTTAAATTCTCCGGCTAGAGTTTAAATAACCTTTAGTTATTTCAGTCCGAATAGTATGACAAGGGACAAAACTTTAAAAACACTTAGAAATTTTTTAAGAAGGCATCGAATTTTATTCAACCGCCCGGACACCTCATTAAAACCTCCCCGTGCCACCAGGGAGGAAAAAGTATGCCCCCAAATATTTACATGGATGTTTAAACAAGTAAATATTTACACAAGTGTTATTCCAAGTACATCCGGAGATGCTCAATATTCCAAGGATGAGTTAGAACTCTGCCATCTTTGTCTTTCAACCAATAAGTTCCAGGCTTAATCCTTTCAACAACCATATACGGACCCTCCCAAGTTGGGGCCAGCTTTCCGAAGAGCTTTTCTTTAGTGTGTAAGAAGACTTTCCTTAATACTTTGTTCCCTGGTTGGAAATCTCCTCTTTTAACTTTAGAAGCAAACCTGCTTCTCATCAAGCCCTGATAGTGTGCAACTCTAAGGTGAGCTTTAACCCGTCTTTCTTCTATCAAATCAAGTTGACCTCTGATTGCCACCTCATTAGTATGTTCGGAGAAGTTGTGAACACGAAAGGAGGGGAGAGTTGCTTCTATGGGAGCTACTGCATCCATCCCATAGACCAAGGCAAAATGTGATTCTTGTGTTGCAGCCCCATGTGTTGTCCGGTAGGCCCACAAGACCTCTTGTAAATAACTAGGCCACCTCCCAGCAGCCCCTTCCAAATTCTTCTTTAAACCGGACAGTATAGTCCTATTAGCCACTTCAACTTGCCCATTTGCTTGTGGGTGGAAATATGAAGAAAAACAATGTTGTATACCCCTTGAGGCACAGAAGCTCTCCATTTCTCTATTGTCGAACTGTGGCCCATTGTCTGTTGTTATTTTCTGTGGGACACCAAATCTGCAACATATGTTGGATAGAATGAATTTTATAACAGCCTTTGATGTCATCCCTGCTAGAGGGGCTGCTTCTATCCACTTCGAGAAGTAGTCTATGGCCACAATTATAGTTTTGCGCCCTCCGGACGCCATAGGGAGAGGCCCTACTAAATCCAATCCCCATCGAGCAAAAGGAATAGGCTCAGAAATTGACTCTAAAGGAATGGCTGGTACATGAATTTCATTGCTGTACCTCTGGCATGGGTCACACCTTCTTACCAATTCCTTAGCATCTTTCATGATTGATGGCCAATAGTAACCGGAGAGTAAAACTCTTATCGTCAAAGCTCTAAACCCACAATGGGCTGATCCCTCACCATCATGAAATTCGGAGAGGACCACTTGTGACTCTTCATCCCCCAAACAACGCAGGAGAGGTTTACTGTAGGACTTTTTGTACAACACCTCTCTCAATATGATGAAACCACGAGCCTTGTGTTTTAATGTTCTGGCTAGTGACTTATCTGGAGGCACGGCACCATCGGAGAGATATTAAAGGAGAGGAAACCTCCAGTCTTGAGGTTATTTCACTTGTATTTCAAAAATTTCCTCTTCTTTACCCTTACTAAGTTGAATAGAGGGGCTTTCGAGCACATGGATCCATGGATATGACTCCGTATATGCTATGGTTGCCAATGAGTCTGCTAGCTCATTTTTTGTCCGGGGAATGTGCTCATAGACAACACCTTTAAACTTAAGTGCTTCATTTTTTAGGAGGAGTAAATACTTCACAAGTTGCTCCTTCTTAGCCTCAGATTGGCCTTGGGCATGATGGATAAGTAGTTGGGAGTCACTTAACAGCTTGACCCTCTTGGCCCCACAAATGTGGGCTAACTTTAACCCAGCTATAGCTGCTTCGTATTCAGACTCGTTATTAGATGCCCTGAAAGCAAAACAAATAGCCTCGTACATCTTGTCTCCATATGGGGAAGTTAAACATACTCCTGCACGACATCCCATAGTGCTAGATCCACCATCTGTTCGGACGACCCATACCTTTTTATTTTTTATGTCACTAGTTTGCTCCGAATCCCTGTCGGAGTGGAATTCAACCAGAAAATCAGCCACAGCTTGGGCTTTGACTGCTGTTCGGGGAGCAAAGTCTATGTCGAAGTCCCCCAAGTCTACTGACCACTTAGTCATTCTGCTCGAAATGTCTGCTTTTTGAAGGACATTCTTTAGGGGAAAAGAGGTACGGACGATGATAGGATGAGCCTGGAAATAAGGCCTCATCTTCCTTGCAGCTATCACCAGGGCTAATGCCAATTTTTCAAGTTTCAAGTAACGCTTCTCAGCATCTATCAAGCTTTTGCTGATGTAGTACACTGGATGGGGATGACTATCGACCTCTCTTACCAGCACAACACTGATGGCACAACTTGAAACTGCCAAATATACAAAGAGAGTCTCCCCATCAACTGGTTTAAACAAAGTTTTGGGGGAGGACAAGTGTTTCTTGATTTCATTGAAAGCCTCATCGCACTGTGAGGTCCAATCGAATCTCTTTGCACCCTTCAAAGTTTGAAAGAAAGGAGCACACCTGTCCGAAGACCTTGAGATAAATCTATTTAAGGCAACTAATCTCCCCGTTAATCGCTGTACTTCTTTAATGTTTCGAGGAGGCTCCATTTGGAATAGAGCATTGAGCTGGTCCGGATCGGGCTGTATTCCATGCTCACTTATGATATAACCTAGAAACTTCCCGGACTGTACTCTGAACACACACTTTTCAGGGTTTAACTTCAAATTTACTTTCACCAAGTTGGTAAAAGTTTCTTGGAGATCGGACAAGTGCAACTGCTCATCTACATTCTTTACCATCATATCGTCAATGTATACTTCCATATTTCTTCCAATTTGATCAGCAAATGCCTTGTTGACTAACCTCTGATAAGTAGCCCCAGCATTTTTCAAACCAAAGGGCATCACCTTGTAGCAATGAAGTCCCCTGTCAGTAACAAATGTGGTATGCTCTTGATCCTTCGGATCCACTTGAATCTGATTGTACCCGGTGAAGGCATCCATAAAGGAAAGCAACTTGTTCCCAGAGGTAGAGTCTACTAACTGATCAATCCGGGGGACCGGATACAAGTCTTTTGGGCAAGCTCTATTGAGATCTGTGAAATCAATGCACATGCGCCACTTGCCATTCTTCTTTTTCACCAAGACAAGATTGGCAGTCCACAAAGGGTATTGAGATTCCTTAATGTGCCCCATCTTTGTGAGTCTGACAACCTCTTGCACAATGACATCAGCCTTTTCTTTGGAAAAAGCTCTTCTTTTTTGAACCACTGGAGCTACATCTCTTCGGACGGATAGGTGGTGTGATATTACTTCTGATGGAACCCTAGTAACATCAGCATTGCACCAAGCAAAAACGTGCTGATGGTTCTTAAAAAACTTCAACATTTCCTTTTTCAACATTGGTGGCATCTTAGACCCTATCTTGACACTTTTCCCATCTTCCAAACAGTGTGTTTCTACCTCTTCGATCGGTATCAATACTCCAGGGGTCTCTCTGGGGTCATCAATTTCACCCTCACCCCCAGAAAGGCCCTCAAACTGCTATTGTTCATTAATACGGACTGCCCCCAGCGTTTGAGGAGCCAGGGCAGTGGCATAACATTCTCTTGCAACCTTTTGGCTGCTCCGGACGACTCCAACCTGTCCCTGAACAGCATACTTCAAGCACTGGTGGACCGTTGAAGCCACTGGATGCATCCTAGAGAGCCAAGAGCTCCCTAGAATAGCATTATAGCAAGTGGGACAATCCACCACAATAAAGAGTATTCTGACCATTTTCTTGAAAGGGCCCTTGCCCAATAACACCTCTTCTTCGAACTCTTCGATCACATCTGCTGAGCTTCCTGTGAAGCCCACGATTGACCTGTCCGAATTCTGAATTACAGCTGGATTTTTCATTTTCTTGTAAGTGGTTAGGAAAAGGATATTGGCTGAGCTTCCAGTATCCACCAGGATTCGTCTTATGTCATTGCCTCCTATAGATGCTCCTATGACAACAGCATCCTCATGAGGGCCGGCAATGTCTCTCAAATCATCTTCATCAAAAACAATAAAGGGGAATGAGTTTGGTGACTGATAGGATGTCATGCCTCCTTCTAGCTGGGAGGCTAAAGTATGAACATGCCTCTTCCTTGAAGAAGCAGTATGAGCTGTCATAGTGTCCCCTCCAAAAATTGTAAGCGACTCGAAAAACTTAATGAGCCCGGAGACCGATCTAGAACATTCCTCTATAACACCCACTCTGTTTCGAGTTGGATCAGGATCCAAGTATTCAGATTCCACTTCAAACCTTTCAACTATAACCATGGCTCCCTCTGGAGCAGCATTACTTGGACCAACCCGGTGAGTGTTATCAGGCCTATTGCCTCCTCTTCTTTTAACGTAAGCTCCTAGCTTTCCCCTCTCAATCAAGTTTTAAACTTCTTGTTTCAATGCTATGCAGTCATCAGTGGTATGGACAATATCATAGTGATATTGGCAAAAAGAGTTGTTGCGATGCTCTCTGGGAGACTGCAGTGTTGCCGGTCTCTGGTAATGCACCTCATCCTTTGTTTTATCAAAAATGGTGGCCACACTTTCTTTTAACTCTGCGAACCACTCCGGTTGGACCCATGGCCCTCTTTTGTTTCTGGATTGTTGACTCTGAGCAGGAGCAGCTGGTTGAGACTGAGCTTTTGCCCTACCATGCCCCTGTCCGGTCTCTCTTGCTTTGTTCCCGGACTGATTTTGATTGGGATTTGGTGCCACTGGGGTAGACCTCACCTGCCTGTGCACCCTGGGTTTCTTTGTTTCATCAACATTTATCTGTTTGCCAACCTGATTCAGCAGCCCTCCCCATGTCATGGCCTTCTTTCTGGTCACTGAATCAGCTAGATTGCCTGGCTTCAAACCTTGCCTTAGGGATGCTATTGCCACTTGTTCGAAGCAATCAGCCAACCCATTCTTGGTGTTCACAAAACGACTTATATATTCTTTCAAGGACTCATTTGGTTCCTGGGCACAATGGATTATTGTGTCTCCATTGCCCTTCAACTCTTTACTCCCTAAGAACTGCCTTCGAAAGGCTACCCAAAACGTATCGAAATCTTTAATACAACCCTGAGGCAGGCTGTTGTACCATTTCAGAGCACTCTCCGTGAATGATTGGGAGAATGCCCTACAAAGTAGTTTATCATCATCGTCAAAGTTCATCATGAAGTTTTTAAATTGCTCCAGATGGTTGTCCGGATCAGTACTGCCATCGTACTTCTCTATTTTGGTGCTGTCAAACCTCTTGGGGAGGTTTCCGGATAGAATTTTAGAAGACAATGGAGATTGCCTCCAATTCCTTCCACGACTGAACACAATATCCTCATTGGGAGTTGCAAAGATACCTGGTTCATCGTGGAAAGCAAAGGGATCCATCAACATCTTGTCCGCATGCCTCCGACTGTGTGATGACCCTTTACTAATATTCTTCTTCATTCTTCCATGTCTATCCCTTTTTCTTGAATACTTTTTTATCTGCCTTTGTTTCTTTCTAGTTCGACCCTCATCACTGCTTGAGGATAAAGATTTTTCAACTCCTTCATCGTCCGAAGAGCTATCAGAAGATTCTGAGCTTGAGTCAGAACTCTCCACCGGCTTGGACCGGTGAGACTTTTTAGAACTGGCATGAGTCTTTTTAGTGCTCACATGAGTTTTTAAAGACTCATGCTCTCTGGGGTTATCGGTGTGATGAGCAACCGATGCTTTGGATTTTTCTTTCACGCCCATCTTGGCCTTCTCTGCCCTCAAAGCTTCTATTTCACCCCTTAGCCTATCACGCTATTCGACAGTGTATTCATCGTTCTCTCCCACCACTTCGAGCAAAGCTGGTGGTAGTTCTGGATTGTCCGGATTCATTCGGACAGATTTTCTTTGCTGGTTTTGAATGCTTGATTCAGGTACCTTCTTCTCCCACTGTTGTCGCCAATTTGGTGAGGATAATAATCGCCTGAGGGTAGGCTAGTAATTTCAGTTGGTGTTTTAAGGTAGTGTGTGGGTGTTATGTGTTTAGAGTAGAGAGTAGAGAGATAATTAAGCAGCTTGGTAGCAGTTAATTCTCATTACCCACACTTAATGCAGGTGGTTGGGTATTTATACCTTGATGTTTGGGCCCTTATGGGCTTTCGGGTCATGTTTAATGGACCCGGGTCATGTTCAAAGACCCATGAGCTCTAAGTAGGAGAGCAAGTAGCTTAGTCAATAAGTGTTTAGGTTTTTTAGTACTTTTGTCATAGTTCGAACAGTCCTATGGTCATAGTGTTCAAAGTGATATGTCCGGTCCGGAGGCCTAGGACTGATTTGTCCGTGTCCGGAGAGAGTACAAAATTCAGACTCATCAGTTATTATCTAATGAGCAAAAAATAACTTTTATAATAGTTTTTAAGTTAAATGATAAACGACGTATCACCAACATATAATATAGTCAATAAAAAAGTCATGTAACTTTTAATATCTTTGAAAATAAAACATGTTTAATACGCGCAATTCAATTCAGTTAATTCTTGAATTTTCAGTTAATTCTTGAATTTTAATCTAATTGTTTCTCTCATGTTTATAAACTTTCTCCCATTTATTACAAAAAAGTTTCTTCTAATTTTATTTTCCAATAATCCAATCAAAAAACATTTAGCCCATTAATTACTTCATAAGCTAAAAATATACAATATTTATCCTAATCATTAGACATGATAAATTTCCAAAATCAATAAATTTAAAATAAGTTTGATAGTAAATAAATAACAAAAAAAATTTGTCCATAACAATAATAATCCAAATTATATTTATCCATTTCTAATGGAACTTACCCTTCCTTTAACTCAAACATAGTTCCTCAACAAGCCATGTGATCTAAATAACATTCTTAATGATTTCAAATTCCTAAACATAAAAAACAATAAACAAATCTAAAGCAACTACACAACCAAATTTTATAAAACAAAAATCAATAAAAAAATTATTACGTTTGTCGTAAAAATATTTTGAATTGTGAAAACAATATTATGATGGGAACATAATTCATGATATAGGATATATATCTACTAAAAATAAATAAGTATCACATTGCACTTTAATGTGCAAGGATAAAATTTTTTAATAAGATATTTTTATTATAAAAATATTATAATTTTTAAATTAACCTTTTAAAGAATACCTATTTAACTTTTAGTATTATTTGAAAGTTAAATAGGTAAAAATAATAAAATAAAAATTATTGACAAATATTAAGATTAACTTGTAATATAATTATACAAATATTCGATAGATTTGTAAAAAAATAAAATAAAAAAATAAAAAAATTGAGTTGCTTATTAGAAAAAGTAAAACTAATATACATTAGAGAGAGAAGTACCAGTAAATACTCACCCAACTACCTAATTACCCACTAGTACCCGAAATTAGGATAGTGTCACTTGATACCTCCACCAAAAATTTGGACAAAAATACCCCAACTATATATACCCGCTGGTACCTTCACCAGTACTAACTTGAGAGTTGTTTGAAAAACATACCTAAGAGTTGTTTCAAAAACGTACATGAGAGTTGTTTGAAAAACATACCTGAGAGTTGTTTGAAAAAACATACATGAGAGTTGTTTGAAAAACATACATAAGAGTTGTTTGTGACTATATAATCTGGCAATTATTTACAACTCTCTCTATTTCCTGAAAGTTGTGTCCAACTTTGTTATCAGAGAGTTGTTTGCAACTCTCTCGATTTCCTGAGCGTTGTTTGTAACTCTCTCTATTTCCTGAGAGTTGTTTGTAACTCTCTCTATTTTCTGAGAGTTGTTTTCAAAGAACTCGCATGTTACTCGTGAAATTTTATTTTTTTAAAAAAATTAAAAAATATCATAAATGGATCTAACTTTGTTTATCTTAAAAAAAACAAAAGCGATAGTACTTTCATATATTTTTTCCGAGCTCCCGTTTGAAATATATGAATCTTTTAAAAAATAAATAAAAAGAGAAAGTAAGTAATATAAATTTTGGTTACGTGGTTGGTGATGAAGGGTGAGGGTAGTTAGGGTATTAAAATAATGTTAGGTATTAAGTGGGAGTTTAATAGTTGAGATGCATATTAAAAGGTAATAAAATGAAACTTGGGTACTAGAGGGCCATATAATAGTTGAGTGGGTACTTTAGGGCAATTTCCCTACACATTATGCATTATGATTAAATCTTAACCATTGGATACGAATCCCGGTCTAACAATTAAAGCAGGCGGAAGATTTTTCCATTCAATGATTTTTCTGTCTAACATTTTAAGGATTATTGTTTTTTTCAAACGATTTGAATATTATACAAATTTGTACCTTTTTTAACGAATCCCATTTTGTTTTCATCTTTTATGTGTTGGAATATATTTATTTAATATATTTATAGACTAACAATAATTTGGACCGACATGCTAAATAAACATATTCGATTATTGTCTTAAGGAAGTCCAAATTAAAAGTAGTCGAGTTAATTATTTAATTAACTAAATTGGACCTATGGGTAAAAAGGCGTTATGGGCTCAAGTGTGGTAACCGGGTTGAATTTGGGCACTGTGATGAAGAGAGCCCAAATCTCAACACTTAAGCCTGAATTAATAAATCAGGGATATAAATTGAATTATCAATTTATTGGGTTATGGTCCTGGACACAATGAAGTAACAAAGGATGGGCTTTACAATGTTGGGCTTCAAATTGTAAAATCTATAAATAAGGGGCTAGGTTTAGGTATTTCATCACTCTAAACCCTAATCAGAAATACGGCCGCTTCCTTAGTGTCTGGAAACTTTTCCTTCTAATCTGATTCTGCAGGTCTCTTAGTTTCATAAACGGAATCGCCGGGGAACGTGGAATCGCTGAAGAACGCAAAAGAACTGAAGAGAATACTAGATGGATAGCAGCAGGCAAACCCGTAAGTATTCTTGATTTTCTGTTTCTTTTATAGATGAATCTAGCAAAAGGATTTATTATTTTTCCGTGATTTGTTATATATTATTTGATGCGATTTTGGATAATATATAACAATTGGTATCAGAGCCAAATAAACCCTTTTTGGATTCAGTAGAATAATCAAATTGAGTATTGATAGACAAAGATGCATATTTTTCTTAATCGTAAAGAATCCATGTCATTGGGATTATGTGTTAATTGAATTGGTAGGGCATGGATTTAGGGATTGTATGAAAAGCATGTTATGTGATTTATTGTATTGAAACACATGTTTTATTATCAGGAAATTGCAATTTTTATAGTTTGGGGATTTTTTTTATTTCGGGTAAAATTAGGGTTTATTGATGTCTGGAATTTTTTTCTCCCAAAATTAGCATCAAATCAACCCTAAAATAACGAATAAAATCAAAATTATTGGGACAGTGACTCATCGACAGCTTAACCCCTGATGTTAACGCTGATCGAAGGCTGTCCGGCGATAAACATCGTAACCGCCAAAAGAATAGGGACAACAAAAAATACCCAAACGGTAATAACAGCATGATGAATACAGGCTGGACCCACCCAAAATCCACAACATTACTACAAATAAATTTGTAGGGTGGGCCCGTTCAGGACCTGCAGCCTACTGCAAATTGCAGCAGGCAGGTAAGCTGCTGCAATTTGCAGCAGCGGTAGACTGCTGCGATAGCCTGCTGCAAATTGCAGCAGGGCTTAATATTTGCAGCAGCATGCTCCAAATATTAAGTTAAATAATAAAAAAAAAGTTATTAATTTGAAAATATTTGAACAATATATTTCACAAATATGATGCTTTGATATTTTTCTTGTATGTTTATTTGTGAATTAAATTGTGTGTGTGTGAATGATTAAATGACGATGCATGATTAAGGTTTCGTAGACCGGTAGGTGAAACTAAGAAATTAATTTAATCGGCCCTCCGGAAGGTTAAAATTAATTTTCTTAAGGATCCTAGGCTTCAAAAAGTTCGGGGATTAATTTAAATTCATATATTATCGGCCCTCCGGGAGAAAATTATTGAAAATGGTCTTTGTGCTGATTTTAATTTTAATTAGATGAAATCGGCCCTCCGGAAGGTTTCATCGGTACTTAAGGATAAATTAAATTCAGCCTTACGATTTTTTTTGATTTTAAGTAGGTGAAATCGGCCCTCCGGAAGGTTTCACCGGTACTTAAGAAAATCAAATTATGGTTATTTTAATATATGTAAATGACATCGGCCCTCCGGAAGGTCTAATTGGCAATTAGAAAATTAAAATAATGATCATAGTATTTTTCTCAAACTCATAAAATTTCATGTTAATTTGATTTGCCCTCCGGTATCTATTATCAAGGAATTTATGTTTTACATGTATTTGTCATGTTCATGCATATGTTTTCAGTTATATGTCAAGATGCTAGATGTGCTTTGTGTTGTTTGTTCTTATTATAGTATCCATGGGTTACAATTTGTTGGGGAATCGTCCACCAACGTTGGATTGTTCGGACTTCCAATTGTGGAAGGAAGAAATGTTGCTGTTTTTATCTGTACATGATTACGACTATGCATTGTTAACTCCTAAACCATCTCCCCTTAGTTCGGAAATTACCAGATGAAACTAAGGCTGATGAAAAGTGGGAAAGGTCAAATAAGTTATGCATGGCGCTCTTATTACAGGGAATAGCAGTAGCATTGCGTGGGGTTGTCCCTAAAGGTGTTACCACTGCCTCGGTCTTTCTCACGGAGATTGAGAAAGCCTTTGCCAAAAATGAAAAGGTAGAGATGCAACGTTTGCTCATCGAGCTAGCTACCAAAAAGTATAATGGCAAAGTTAAAATCCGGGAGCACATTCTGGGAATGTTGATGATTGGCCAAAAGTTAAAGGCAATCGGTTTAGACTTACCTGAGGAATGCATAGTGGGATTCACATTTCATTCGCTTCCAGACCGGTTTAAGTATTTCCAGTCCACCTATAACTGCATGCGAGAAAATTGGAATATCAATGAATTGATTTCCCACGCTGCATAGGAGGAGGAAAGACTTAAAGGCACAGCGCTTGAGGCTAATGTGATTACATCACCAAATAAGGCAGGACCTAAGCGGAAGGCATATGGCAAAGGACCGGGTCAAGGTTCGGTCAACAAGAAAGGTATAAGGCCCTGGACAAGTTCATAACTTTTAAGACCGAGATTGAGAAACAACTTGGTAAAAGCATTAAGACCGTTAGATCTGACCGTGGTGGTGAATACTATGGTAGATATGACGGATCGGGTGAACAACGTCCAGGTTCCTTTGCACAGTACCTAGAGAAGTGTGGAATAGTCCCTTAATACACTATGCCTGGTTCACCTTGCATGAACGATGTATCTGAGAGACGGAACCGAACACTAAAAGATATGGTTAGAAGCATGATAAGTCACTCATCTCTACCATTATCTCTCTGGGGGAAGCCATCAAATGTGCCGCTTATATACTCAATCGAGTACCCACAAAGGCTACTGTTAGGACTCCATATGAGCTTTGGAACGGGCGTAAACCTAATTTAAAGCATCTGCATGAGTGGGGTTGTCCAGCTGAGGCGAGGCCTTACAAACCTCAAGAAAAGACACTGGACCCAAAAACAGTTAGTTGTTTCTTCATAGGTTATTCCGAACATTCTAGAGGGTTTAAGTTTTATGATTCTCTCACTAGTACAATATTTGAGACAGGAACGACCAAGTTTCTAGAGGATGTTGAGTTTGGGGGGAAGAATAAGGGAACATATGTTGATTTTGAGGAATAATCCATAAAGATTCATGAAGGTTTTAATAGGGATACTAAGATATCTGAAGATTGGGCGGTAATGCCAATCATTTCGATCCCATTAGAACAAGGTAATCCTCAGATTAACACTGATGCTCCACTTGAGGGTTCTAACCAGGATATAAAGATTCAGGTAGAACAAGAGGAACCTCAAGATAATCTTCCACAAGGGAATCAAAATGACATCGTTCATAATGATCAAACTCTACCTCCTCAAGAAGTGCAACAGGAGGAAATAATGACATTTAGAAGGTCCACTAGAGAAAGGAAAAGTACTATAGGTCCAGAATTTATAGTATATCTTCAGGAGCATAATGAGTTATGTGCTGGAACTGTAGATGATCCCTCATCCTACAAACAGGCCATGGCAAGCTCTGAATCTCAAAAGTGGATTGACGTTATGAAAGAAGAGTATAAATCAATGCAGGATAATGCGGTATGGGATCTTATCACATTACCTGAAGGGAAAAGGCAATTGGTTGTAAATGGGTTTACAAAACCAAACGCGATTCCCTGGGTAATGTGGAAAGACATAAAGCACGTCTTGTAGCAAAAGGTTATACTCAGCGTGAAGGGATTGATTTTAAAAAAAACTTTCGCTCCAGTATCGACGAAGGATTCCTTTAGAACAATCATGGCATTAGTTGCACATTTTGACCTTGAGCTTCATTAGATGGATGTTAAGAGCGCTTTTCTCAATGGTAATATTGAGGAAACGATCTACATGATGCAACCAGAACACTTTGTAGAAAGTAACTCAAAAGATCTGGTTTGCAGACTTAAGAAATCCATTTATGGGCTTAAACAAGCTTCTCGTCAATGGTATCACAAATTCCTTGAGGTGATAGTCGGTTATGACTTTGAGATCAACTCGGTTGAGGATTGTGTTTATCACAAGTTCAGTGGGAGTAATGTCATATTTCTTATATTATATGTGGATGACATATTGCTTGCCTCAAACAATAAGGATTGTTACACACTACAAAAAGATTTCTATCAGACAAGTTTGATATGAATGATCTTGGTGATGCCAGTTTTGTGTTAGGAATCCAGATACATCGAGATCGTTCTCGTGGTATTCTTGGATTATCACAAAAAGCATACATTAAAAGTGTGTTACAACGTTACGGATTGGCAGATTGCAAACCCCTAAGTACCCATATAGCAAAGGGTGACAGACTTAGTCCGAGTCAATGTCCTAAGACAAAACTTGAGATTGAGGAAATGAAAACGGTCCCTTATGCTTCTGCAGTTGGGAGTTTAATGTATGCTCAAGTTTGTACTAGGCCAGACATTGACTTTTCTATAAACATGTTGGGGAGATATGTTAGTAACCCAGGAATGGATTACTGGAAAGCAGTTAAAAGAGTACTCCGATATCTGCAAGGAACAAAGGGGCACATGTTGACATATAGGAAGTCGGATAAACTGGAGATCATCGGGTATTCCGACTCGGATTTTGGTGGATGCGCAGACACATTAAAAAGCATGTCAGGCAACATATTCTTATTGGCTGGAGGTGCAATATCCTGGAAAAGTGTAAAGCAAACACTTATTGCATCGTCCACCATGGCAGCAGAATTTGTTGCATGCTTTGAGGCATCAAACCAGGCACTATGGCTACGGAATTTTGTTACTGGATTACGCATTGTACAAGGGATAGAAATCCCTATGAGGTTATATTGCGATAACAATTCCACAGTGCAGTACTCTAACATCAACAGGAGCGCGTCTAAATCCAAACATATAGACATAAAGTTTATGTCTGTTAAAGAAAGAGTACAGATGGGTCAGATAAGTATAGAGCACATCGGTACAAATTCCATGATAACAGATCCCCTAAAAAAAGGCGGTTTTGCCTAAGGTTTTCCAGGGATACACCATCAATATGGGTGTAGTTGATTTAGAGGATTGTTAGTTTCAGTGGGAGAGTTTGTAATAGGATCTGATGTTATATTTTGCAGTATTGTGCACATTAAAGTTTATTGTAATATATATATGCTTGGAAATATTTATTGATATTTGTACTGTATTGGATCTCCAAAAGTAGGAACCATTTAAGAGTAGATATGTACGATTACAAGCCATATTACTCTTATGCCACGCTCCATAATTGGCCCAAGTAATGGATTGATAATGGTAATGTGATTACTGTTGCATCCTATTGTTCACATTACGAGAAAGAGGTTTTTAGTCCTTTATTGTTATCAGTCATGTACGGGGTTGTACCGTTTGTCCATTGACAATGAATATAGGGATCCCATTAAAGTTGAATATGTATTCTTGAGTAGCATATGACTGTCCAAGTGGGAGATTGTTGGAATATATTTATTTAATATATTTATAGACTAACAATAATTTGGACCGACATGCTAAATAAACATATTCGATTATTGTCTTAAGGAAGTCCAAATTAAAAGTAGTCGAGTTAATTATTTAATTAACTAAATTGGACATATGGGTAAAAGGGCGTTATGGGCTCAAGTGTGGTAACCGGGTTGAATTTGGGCACTGTGATGAAGAGGGCCCAAATCTCAACACTTAAGCCTGAATTAATAAATCAGGGATATAAATTGAATTATCAATTTATTGGGTTATGGTCCCGGACACAAGGAAGTAACAAAGGATGGGCTTTACAATGTTGGGCTTCACATTGTAAAATCTATAAATAAGGGGCTAGGTTTAGGTATTTCATCACTCTAAACCCTAATCAGAAATACGGCCGCTTCCTTAGTGTCTGGAAACTTTTCCTTCTAATCTGATTCTGCAGGTCTCTTAGTTTCATAAACGGAATCGCCGGGGAACGTGGAATCGCTGAAGAACGCAAAAGAACTGAAGAGAATACTAGATGGATAGCAGCAGGCAAACCCGTAAGTATTCTTGATTTTCTGTTTCTTCTATAGATGAATCTAGCAAAAGGGTTTATTATTTTTCCGTGATTTGTTATATATTATTTGATGCGATTTCGGATAATATATAACATTATGAATCTCATTATTTTTAAGCTATTAATTTTTAGTTACTATTATCCCGCTAGTGATTTTGTTTATTTGAAATTTGAAAGTTAAATAAATGAAACAATATATAATAAAAATATATATAATATTTTTGACAAAAAAACATAAAAAAACTGGTCAAATGGAAAATTTAAGAAAAAATGTATCTTTCATTTTAAGGGTTATTATAATTATCGTACCAAATAAATAGGGATTAGGCTAAAACGAGATCCATTTTATTGGAACTAGTTATTTAACCCGATTTTTTTATTAAAAAAATTGAATGGTCTAAAATACTTACCTTACAAAAGTATTAATTTGAACTTAATTACACATATTTTATCATACCAATATCACTACAAAGTAAGAAACACTAAACATAACCAAAAAATACAAATTTATACAATTTTTTAATACTTCATAACTTTAAAATTATTTAATGGATATACACTTGTGATATAAATACAACTAAAATGTATATTTCCTATACAAATCCATGTTCTTCTTAAAATTGCTCTAAATTTAATTTTCTGGAATTCGAACCCCACTTAATAGCTTCAATCACATTTTATTTACATTTTTCTACTTTGTATTCGTCAACTAATTTTTCATGTTCAGGAGACGAACTAAGAATAATTGAAAGTTTATTACACTAAGACTAAAAAAGTATACATGGAAATCTAAACATATCTTATATATATATATATATATATACACAACAAAATTACTCAGATGTTGTCATTTACCCACATAAAGAAATTTTATTCTTCATTCATCATTGTGTTGTCAAGAGTTTTTTTTCCACTAGTAAATTTCAACAAGACAACACCAAAACTATAAACATCATACTTAGGAATGCGGAATCACATTGTATATGTGCGTGCATTGCATCTGGTAAATTCTCACACCCATCATACTTAGGAATGCGGAATCACATTGTATATGTGCGTGCATTGCATCCGGTAAATTCTCACACCCAGGTTGCACGAATTTACATCGACAACAATGGATCACCCTAATTCACATATCCTTCAATTCTTGACCATATCTAACAAAAAATTCAGTAAAATCATAAATATAGAACTAGCCTAAACTATAGGTCTAACTAGAAAAAAAAACTAAAAATACAAAAAGCTCGTTTTTTTATACATTTTTCAACCCTAAATGTCACAAAAAATATATATCAAAATCGAAAAAAATACATAAGTAGCTAGACAATACGTACCTTAACAACAATGTGGATTTGGATTCTGAAAATCTTAACCTTTTCAAGTGGGTATGTTAAGAGATTTAGGGTGGGCTATGCGAAAATAAGACCCCGTTTTGTTAGATAGAGACCCAATTTCAATAGAATGAGACCTCCATTAATTACAAAACTACCACTGATATAAAGCTTATTTTTTTATAAAAATAACTAGCAAAAACTCCATCAAAACATCCTAACTATCTCTCACTAGCAAATTTAAAAACTTTAGATTTTCCAAATCGAACTCTACCATACTGTTAAGGTATGTATTATTATTTATTGATGTATTTTTTTCCATTTAGATACGTATTTTTAGTGATATTTGTAGTTTAATATTATGTTTTAAAAATCAATTTTTATATATTTGTAGTTGTTATTTTAAATTATAGTTAGTTTAATAGGTTAGATTAGGTCTAGAATTTTGATTAGGTAGTTTATTTTCTTGATTTGTGGTAACATGAAGAGATTTGGAAATTTAAAGGGTAGAAGACGGTTCTGGGAGAATCGTGCGCGCATCGGGGGAAGAACAATCATATTCGCGCAACCTGGATGCACAAATTCAACTACTTTTTGTGCGATGTCTGCGCGATTTGCACATGAACTATAACGGGCCGAATAATGGTAAAAGATTGAAGACTAGGTGATGATGGCTAATTTTTTGATTACCTTCTAAAAAGTGAATGATAATCATTTCTAAATGAATATTATTATTTAATTATTGATTGATACCTTTAGTTTTAATTATACCACACATTTTTTTTATGAGCATAGTAGATCAATTATTTATTTCAATGAATATAAGTAAATAATTTTACATTTTAAATGGTTTAAAACAATTATATATATATATATAACATTAGTTTCATTGTATAACGTGATTGGTAGGGATAGTGGGTGAGTTAAATTCTGGATTTTTATGTTGAATTTAGGGTTTTATATGTTATGGGTATATTAATCATTTCAAGTTATTGATTTTTTTTTTTTTTTGAATTGGAGGTCTCATTCTAACAAAAATGAGCCTCATTATAGCCTAACCCATTTAGGGTTTGAGTGGAGAGTTTAGGATAGATTTTGAGAAAATAAAGGTTTTATATCAATAATAAATTTTTAAATACTAGAGGTATGATATAATAAAATCGGGTCTTGATCGAGTCGGGTTTTGTTCCAACAAAAAAAAGGTCTCATTTTATCTTAGTCTAAGAAACAGATAATCTATTTTTTGGTCCATCTAAAAATAGGTATTATCTACTATAACCTATTTATCGTTTTTAAGTCATTTAGAATCCAAATAAAATACTAAATTTACCATTAATTGGAAACCGTAATTTTAATTTCCCATCGTCCTTCTCCTTACCGTAGCTGCAGTTATTTTTGTTTTGTCATTTTTGTCTCCATAAATTCTATTCTTCGTTATATCGACTTTCAGTATTCTTCACCACCAGATTGCGAAACCTAATCACTATGCGTTATATCAAGACCTCAACACCACTCTTGAGCTACTTTATTCTCTCCAGAAGTTGTTTCATAAACACAATAATTTTTTTTTCTTAAGTTAATATTGCAAGTCGCATCCTATTTATCCACGTACAAATATTGTATAGGAAACACAAATGGCTAATATGAATTCAGAGTTAGAGCACGATACGTATATGCCTTATTTACTTAAGGAAACCTCAGACATACGTGTATCACATGCTTCTCCTCAGCCCGCAACTTTGTCGATTTATGCTTTTCAGATTATTTTCCAAGTAAATGATGTTCCTTGTTTGTGAATTCTTGTGTGTCTCGAACTCTAAAATTATTATTTTTATTTATTTTGTTCTTTTTTCTCTCTCTATCTCTCTCAAATTAAGCAGTTTTGTGCATTTATGTAAATTAATTAGTACCTTGAGGGTCTGCCTAGCTGTCATTAATTATTTAGTTCATTTTCTGATTCTGTTGAAAAATGGAAAATTAGAAGATGAGGCAGATCAAATTCATTATATGGCACTCTGTAATACATGAACCAAGAAATTATACTTTTAGTTTCAATATTATGAATTGATGAATCAGTTAGATCAAATTCATTGTGTCTCTATAATATGTCTAAAAAGATTAATATCATTTGGATTAGAGTTGAAACTGATTTTTTGGTTACAAAATTTTAGTAGAGTTGTATTTCGATTTTTTCTTATCAATTCGATGTGGATATTTGATATATGAACCAAGATAAAGAGTTAAGTTGATCAATTTAGAAAAAAATTAATTGGTTTCAAGATATTTGTTGAACCATTTTGCTTCTTAATAACTTTGCGTTTGTTTTTAAAGTATGATGTTTTTCAAGTCACAAAAAAAGTCTCTTGAATTGTTTTTGTCTCAAATATTACAAACATTTAACCTATATTTTATATTTGTTACCACATTATTCGTATTTCTGTATGTCGAACCCCTTGATACACTATTGTTTGGGGTCATCTCCTTTTAAGAGAGTAAAAAAGGTTTATAGGTTTTTCAATAATGGTTGTACTGGTATTTGTGTATTCCTAGTATACATATGGATTTTGAGTTCACTGTGTCATTGAGGTTAACATTAAGTATAGTGTATGATGAGTCCGGAATTTTTCACCACTCACTGTAGAAACCGGACAGGGGCAATTCGGATAAAAACCACCCACTGAACCATCCGAACTGGACAAAAGTATTAAAAGTTAACCACCTTTTGACTAAGCTAATTACTAATCTGCTTAATAAACTAACGAGTTTTTGAACTCGACCCGGTTTCATAAGTTTGAACCGAAAGCCCATGTGGCCCATAATTAAGGGTATAAATACCCAACCACTTTCATTAATGAGGGTAATGGATATTTCTACAACCAGGCAGCTCAAATCTCTCACTACAAAACACCCAAACATTAAATACCTTTGAAACACCATAAAACGCCTGACAAAATTAACCTCAGTAAAAAATAATCCTCACCAAATTGGCGACCATAGTGGGAGAAGAAAGTGCCTGAATTTAGCATTCGAAACCATCAAGAAAAGTCAGTTCAGATGAATCCGGACGAGGAGGCAGTGCCACCAACTTTGGCAGAAGTGGTGGGAGAAAATGATGAATACACAATTGAAGAGCGAGATATATTGAAAGCTGAGATAGAAGCCTTGAGGGCTGCTAAAAGGGTGGAGATGGGCTTAAAATAAAAATCAAAAGTGGCAGCCGTTCACCACACTGACAATCCTAGGGAGCATGACCCATCAACAAAAACCCATGTAAGTACTAAAAATACTCATGCTAGCTCAAAGAAGTCTCACCGGTCCAAACCGGTGGAAACCTCAGATTCAGATTCGGAATCCTCTAGTAGCTCCTCGAACAAAGATGGAGTGGAGGAGTCCCTATCATCTAGCAGTGATGAAGTCCATTCTAAAAAGTAGCAGAAGTTGGTTAAAAAGTATTCAAGAAAGAGGGACAGACATGGAATGTTGAAAAGGCATCTAGGAAAAGGGTCATCTCATGGTAACAACCATGTCCGGAGACATGTAGACCGATTTTTGATGGATCATTTCGCCTTTCATGATGAACCAGGTATCTTTGCGACTCCCAATGAAGATACTGTGTTTAGTTGTGGCCGGAATTGGAGACAATCTCCATTATCTTCCAAGATACTGTCCGAAAACCTTCCTAAGAGGTTTGACAGCACAAAGATGGAAAAATACGATGGGGGTAAAGATCCAGATAATCATCTGGAGCAATTCAAAAAATTTATGATGAATTTTGATGATGATGATAAGTTGTTTTTTCGAGCGTTCTCCCAGTCTTTTACGGGGAGTTCTTTGAAGTGGTACAATAGTCTACCACATGGCTGCATCAGGAATTTTGATACTTTTTGGGTGGCCTACCGAAGGCAGTTCGTTGGAAGTAAGGAAGTGAAGGGCAATGGAGACATTATTATTCATTGTGCCCAAGATCCAAATGAATCCTTGAAAGAATATATAAGTCGCTTTGTGAACACCAAGAATGGATTAGCTGATTGCTTTGAACAAGTAGCAATAACTTCTCTGAGGCAGGTTTGAACCCTGGAAATTTGGCTGATTCGGTAACCAGAAAGAAGGCCATGACGTGGGGCGGTTTACTGAATCAGGTTGGGAAACAAATCAATGTAGATGAAACAAAGAAGACCATGGTGCATAGGCAGGTGAGATCGGCCCCAGCTGCACCAAACCAGAACTAGTCCGGGTATAAGGCCAAAGAAGCCGGACAGGGTCCCAACAGGGCCAAGGCTCAATCCCACCCAGCACCAGCTCAGAGTCAACAATCCATAAATAAGCGAGGGCCTTGGATTCAACCAGATTGGTTTGCCGAGTTAAAAGAGAATGTGGCAACCATCTATGACAAAACAAAAGACGAAGTGCACTTCAGGAAGCCAGCTGCGCTTCAATCTCCCAGGGAAAGTCGTAATAATTGTTTCTGCCAATATCATAAAGATATTAGTCATAACACAGAATATTACATCGCTTTGAAGCAAGAGGTGTAAAATTTGATCGAAAGAGGAAAATTGGGTGCTTATGTTAAAAGAAGTGGAAATAGGCCTGATAATGCTCATCGGACTGGCCCAAACAATACAGGGACATCAGCTCCGGATGGGGCTATGGTGATAATTGAAAGATTTGATGTGGACTCAGAATATTTGGATCCTGATCCAACCCGAAATAAGGTGGGTGTTATCACAGAACACATCAAGACAGTGTCCGTACTCATTAGCTTTTTTGAGTCACTTATAATATTTGGGGGAGACACCATGACTGCACCAACTGCTTCTTTGAGAAAAAGGCATGTTCATACTCTAGCTACTCAACTGGAAGGAGGCATGACTTCCTATCAATCACAAATTCATTTCCCTTTCATTGTTTTCGATGAAGATGATTTGAGGGACATAGCTGGTCCCCATGAAGATGTTGTGGTGATAGGAGCATCCATTGGGGGCAATGACATCAGACGAATTTTGGTGGACACCGGTAGTTAAGCCAATATCCTCTTTTTGACTTCCTACAAACAAATGCAGAATCCAACAGTGATTCAGCGTTCGAACATGTTAATTGTGGGTTTCACTGGAAGCTCAACGGACGTGATCGGGGAGTTTGAGGAGGAGGTTTTGTTGGGCAAGGGCCCTTTTAAGGAGATGGTTAGAGTACTTTTTATTGTGGTGGATTGTCCCACTTATTACATGCCATTTTGGGAAGATCTTGGCTTTTCAGGATGCATGTTGTGACTTCAACAATCCACCAATGTTTAAAATATGTTGTGCAAGGACAAGTGGGAGTAGTCCGAAGTAGTCAAAAGATAGTCAGGGAGTGTTATGCAACAACATTGGCCCCTCGAACTTTGGGGGCAGTTCGGATTAGTGAGGATTAGCAGTTGGGGGGGCCTCTGGGGGAGAGTGTGAAATTGATTACCCCAGAGAGACCCATGGTGTTTTAATACCAATTGAAGAGGTTGAAACTCACTCTCTGGCTGAAGGAAGAAATGTCAAGATCGGATCTAAGATGACATCGGAACTAAAGAGTAAAATGTTGTCTTTTTTAACAAACCATCAGCATGTTTTTGCTTGGTGCAATGCTGATGTGACCGGAGTGCCTACAAGCATCATATCACACCAGCTATCCATCCGAAGAGATATAACACCTGTTGTACAAAAGAGGAGAGCTTTTTCTAAGGAGAAAGCTGATGTCATAGTTCAAGAGGTCGACCGACTTACTAAGATGGGGCACATAAAGGAATCCCAGTACCCTTTATTGACAGCCAGTCCAGTGTTAGTAAAAAAGAAAAATGGGAAGTGGCGAATGTGCATTGACTTTACATACCTTAATAGGGCTTGCCCAAAAGACCTATATCCGGTCCCTCAGATTGATCAGTTGGTAGACTCCACATCTAGTAAAACGCCAGATTCAAGTGGATCCAAAGGATCAAGAACACACTACTTTTGTTACTGATAGGGGCCTTCATTGTTATAAGGTAAAACGCCTTTTGGGTTAAAAAATGTTGGGGCTACTTATCAGAGGTTGGTAAACAAAGCCTTTGCTAATCAGATTGGAAAAAACATGGAAGTCTACATTGATGATATGATGGTAAAGAGTGTGGAAAAAGAACTACACTTGGCAGATCTGCAAGAAACTTTTGCTAACTTGATGAAAGTAAATTTAAAGTTGAATCCAAAAAAGTGTGTTTTTGGAGTGAAGTCCGGGAAGTTCTTGGGGTATGTGATAAGTGAGAAAGGGATACAGCCCGATCCAGACCAGCTTATTGCTTTATTGCAGATGGAGCCTCCTCAGAATATTAAAGAAGTGCAAAGATTGACAGGGAGATTAGCTGCTCTAAACTGTTTTATCTCAAGGTCTTTGGATAGGTGTGCCCTGATTTTTCAAACTTTAAAAGGAGCAAAAGAATTTAATTTGTCTTCACAATGTGACCAGGCTTTTGATGAAATTAAAAAACACTTATCCTCCCCTAAAACCTTGTTTAAACCTGTTGATGGAGAGACATTATTCCTATATTTAGCAGTTTCCGATTATGCTATAAGTGCGATGTTAGTTAGAAAAGTGGACAATTATCCTCGTCCGGTGTACTACATCGGCAAAAGCCTGATGGATGCTGAAAAAAGATATTTAAAGCTTGAAAAGCTAGCACTGGCATAAGTAATTTTTGCTAGAAAGATGAGGCCTTATTTTCAATCTCATTCTATCGTTTTCCGAACATCTTTTCCCTTGAAAAATGTTCTTCAAAAAGCGGACATATCAAGCAGAGTGACCAAGTAGTCAGTGGAGTTGGGAGACTATGATATTGATTTTGCCCCTCGAACTGCAGTCAAGGCTCAGTCTGTTGCTGACTTCCTAGTTGAATTCCATTCGGACAGAGATACTAAGCAAGCATTAGGTGAAAAGACTAAGAAAGTATGGGTTGTCCGGACTGATGGTGGATCAAGTACCATGGGATGTGGTGCTAGGATATTTTTAACCTCTCCGTATGGCGACAAGATGTACCGGGCTATATGTTTTGCTTTCAGGGCTTCCAATAATGAGTCCGAATATGAAGCTGTTATAGCCGGTTTAAAGTTAGCCTTAATTTGTGGAGCCAAAAGAGTCAGGTTATTGAGCGATTCTCAACTTCTTATCCATCATGCACAATGTCAATCCGAGGCCTAAAAGGAGCAACTGCTTAAATATTTGTTCGTTCTTAAAGAAGTGGCACTTAACTTCAAAGATATTACCTATGAGCACATACCCCGAACAGAAAATACTCTAGTAGACTCATTGGAAACCATAGCATATTCTGAGTCCTACCCATGTATTCACGTGCAGGAATGCCCATCCATTCACCTCAATCAGAGCAAGGAAGGGGAGGAAAGTTTAAACATACAAGTAAGTCAGCCTCAAGACCGGATGTGTCCTCTCTTTCAATATATCTCAAATTGTGTCTTGCCTCCGGAGAAAGCAGTGGAAAGTAAAGTAAAGTATAAGGCTCGTAGATTTGTAATCCTAAGAGAAGTTCTTTACAAGAAGTCTTTTAGCAAACCTCTATTGTGATGTTTGGTGATTGAAGAGTCCCAAGTAGTGCTGTCCGAACTACATGATGGTGAGGGGTCAGCATACTGTGGTTATAGAGCTTTAACTAGAAGAGTCTTATTAGCCGGATACTACTGGCCCTCTATAATGGAAGATGCCAAGGAATTATCTAATATTTGCTGCACGTTAGGGGTTCCACAAAAGATGACCACAGACAATGGGCCACAATTCGATAATAAGGATATGGAGAGCTTATGTGCCTCTAGAGGCATTCTGCATTGCTTTTCTTCTCCTTTCCACCCACAGGCGAATGGTCAGGTTGAAGTGGCAAACAGAACCATCATGTCCGGTCTTAAAAATAATTTAGAAAGGGCTGCTGGAAAGTGGCCAAGTTATCTACAAGAAGTACTATGGGCCTACCAGACTACTCCTAGGGTTGCTACACAAGAATCCCCATTTGCCTTGGTATATAGTATGGATGCAATAGCTCCTATAGAAGCAACTCTTCCTTCATTCAGAGTCCACAATTTTTCCGAACAGGCTAATAAAGGGGCACTCAAAATTCAACTTGACCTGATAGAAGAAAAAAGGGTTAAGGCTCATCTTAGAGCCACACACTATCAGGGTTTGATGAGAAGCAGGTTTGCTTCCAAAGTCAGAAGAAGAGATTTTCAACCAAGGGATAAAGTGTTGAGAAACGTCTTCCTACATACTAAGGAGAAGTAGTTCGGCAAGCTAGCTCCAACTTGGGAAGGACCATATGTGGTCAGTGAAAAGCTTAAGCCTGGCACATACAGGCTTCAAGATAAAGATGGAAGGACCTTGAATCACCCCTGGAATATTGAACACCTCCGGTTGTATCTAGAATGAAATTATGTAAATATTTACTTGTTTAAAGTCCATGTAAATATTAGGGGGCATACTATTTCCTACCCTTGTGGCGCGGGGAGGTTTTAATGAGGTGTCCGGGCTTTTTAATGAAATTCGATGCCTCTTTGAAAAAATCGGAGTGTTTTGATTGATGGCCTCTTTGAAATTTTTTAAAGTATCACTAGCAGACCAGATTGAATTGGTAGAATGATGACCATTTAAACATTTGTCATCGGAGAATTTAAACACACTCACCTTAAAATGCTTGTAAAATAACTAAGGGCTATTTAAACATTAGCCATCAAAATTAGGTAACTATAAGACAATGCAAGAATTGTGTAAGATAAAATTGCCCGGATAACACCGGGGAGTGATATTAAAATATGTAAAGTGCCTTGGCCATCCAAGGACTTTGAAGTTTTAAAAGAAAGGGTTTATCCGAACAAGAGCCGGACACGGTTACAAAAATGCCTTGGCGATCCAAGGACTTTAGTCTAACACAAAAATAAAGGAAAATAAAAAGATAGTTAAAACTTCAAGGCTGAGCTTCCTTGGATGGTCCAACATCATCTGGTTTCTTCTTAGGGTCTTTAGGTTCCTCGGTGGGGCTCTCTCTGGTCCCTTCATCTTCATCGGTAGTATCATCCCAACCACTGAAATAGTAGTGCTTATCACCATCGGCCATAGTATGGTGAGGAAGGTCTTCGTATTCCACAAATCGCCATAAATCTCATAGTGTCCTCTTCGTAAATTTTTGGTGAAAGAGCAAGACCATATCTGATTTGACTTCAGCATACATTTCATCTTGGGAATTTATAACCTTGTTGGTGTATGCATCGATCCTGGCTTGGATTGTCTTCTCCTGCTCCTTTATCAAGCCATATTTCTCTTGGTTAACCCTAGACACAGCATCTTCAAGCAAAATTTTGTCGTTGGTTAGGGTCTGAATGACGTTGTCTTTGGCCTTCACCTCCTCTTTTGAAGTGGAAAGATCCTTCTCCAAGCCAGAACACTTGGATTGGAGTTCTTTGTTAACCCCCTCCGAAGTGGCCAGCTTGGTGGCCAAATCCTCTTTCCCCTTCTTCAACTCCTCGATCTCTCTCCTTAGTGCCTCAACATTCTGGTTGGCAGTAATGAGGTCATTAGACAAACTCTCTTTATCAGAGTTGAGTGTGTTGATGAGGGCTGATTTATTTCGCACTTGCCTCTCCAAGTTGAGCACCGGTTGAATATTGCTCAACAAGGAGCGGGTCACCATGTCCTTCTCTCCTGAAACAAAAAAAGATTTACCATTGAAAGTGACAATGTTCGAAGAGCTTGGGGGGAGGTAAGGGCCGAAAAAGTCGTCCTTCTAAAGGTCTTCAAAGTAAAGGCCAATCTCTTGAAGGTCACTGCTGTCTACTCCATCAATGTTGATATCCCCTCTGACGCCCTCTCCGGTGTGAAAGTCACTTGAGATATGCTCTGCCTGTGTTGGGTCTGTTGCGTCGACCGGAGGAAGAGACTCCGGAGGTCGGAGAGCAACTTCATCTCCCTTGGAGGTTTTCTTCTTCTTGGCTTCTCTATCTTCACCTTCTGCTCCCCGTTTTCGGTCTTTCTTGGGAGCCTCTGAGGGTTTTGGAAGTCCAACTGCCTCTTTGGTACTCTCATTTTCCATCACTTGAAGCAGAGCAGCATCAATCCCTCCTTGGTCCTGCCCCTCCTGGTTTGCTGGGACAGTCTCCTCAACACCACCTTGGTTGACCTCAGCTACATCTCGCTTTTTCTTGCCTTTCTTGCCCTTCAATTTACTTGGGGATTTAGCTCTGCCCGGCAAGGCCAGCTTCCCATCCTTTGCATATGTCCTCTATAGAATGACACCCGGAGGAGGCGGTGTGGTTAATTCCTCCCAAGACAAGTCTCTCTGACCGGTTGTGTTCCAGAGATGGGATCTCGCCAGATTGCCAGCAGTAAAACAATTGTGGAAGCGATTTCCCCATTTGTCAACAGCCCAAGCATTTAGTTTGGCATAAGTAGTCTGCCCCTCCTCCAAGTAGCCGACGAACTCCTTCGGCAACACTACCAAAAGAAGAAGAAGAATATTTAAGTAAACAAACTTTTTATAAGGAAGGAAAAACTAACATGGTGAAATATTTACCCGTGTTTTTCCATCTACTGGTAAGTAGGCTTGGGTTGTCACCAGCCTTAATATTTTTCCCATTTTCCCAAGCTCCACTGTTGAACAAGAATTGAGTCTTCCGGTTCTTCTCCGACTCAAGCAGATCATCCATCACTTTATAGTTGTCACCCATGTTGAAATGATAGAAGGGGATGATGTGATTCTAGCAAAGGCTGGCCACAACAGCGAATTGCTCCATCGGAAGCGGAATTCCGGAGAGCCTAGAGGCCATGATGCAGGCTATGAGGGTGTACCAAGCATTGAGACTCAGTTGGCTTGGGTAGAGCTTTATCAGATGGAAATATCTGACGATCTCTGGGTCCAAGGGAAATCTAAGCCCCCAGTTGAACAACTTTGTGTAGAAAACTATCTCACTTAGCTTGCAGTCCATTGGCGTCTCCGGGTCGACTGATATCCTCACTTTAACAGATGCTAGGATCCCCCACTTCGTCCGGATCCGGCCTAATTCAGAAGTATGAATGAAAGCATAGTTAATGTTCTGCATGGCTAACAGATACTTCACACTCACCTTGTGGAAGCAAGGTCCCACTCTACCTTCAAGGGACTCCAACATGTCTGGATGTTTTAAACCAGCTTCTCTTTACCCTTGCTTTTCTTAACAATGGCAGCCTCCCCCATTTTCCCAGAGACGTCAGTCTCAAAAGGGGCTTCTTCAACACTGTCCTCCATCACATCTTCCATCACCATGGAAGGGTTGTCAGTTGTCTTTGGTGGAGGAGTGCTGGTAGTTGGCTCAGTGAGCTGTCCGGATGGCTGAGTATCGCTTTCCCTTTGTGGTCTGGTGTCCGGCTGAGGCTCAAATCCGGAGGGTTCATTTCGAAAGCTTGTTCCGGTAGCCTCCGGACCAGACGACTTGTCCTTAGGAACTTTGATGGGTGCCTCTGACCCTATAGCTTTGTCCTTGGCCCCAGACTTAGAGGGCCCTGATTTCGGAGACTTGGACTGTGGAGCAACAGCCTGGACTTTTACTAAGCGGCCTCTTCGTCGAAGCGTTAGCTTTTCTGGGGAGTTATCAGCGTATGATCCCATGGCTATGAATGGAGAGGGTCTCTTTGTGCTTGTAACAGCCTTTTCCCATTCGACAGTAGGCTGTGACTCCTGAACCGATGAGCCTGAGACGATTGGTGAAAGACTAGGTTGAAATAACCTTCTAGGTTTGGAGCTTCTGGCAGAAGACGAACCTCGATCAGGCCTTGAGCTTAGTGTTTCAGATTTATCGATTGGAGAAACTAGAAGGCATGCAGCAATGCGCATTTCTCGTTCGACTCTTTGTGCTTTTTCTAACTCCGAAAGATTAAGCCACCCGCCTTTTACAAGTGCATTTCTTGCTGTAAACATAAACTTACACCAAAAAGGTTTTGAAAGAGAGATGAAAGCTTTGAAGAAAAAGAGTGAAAGAGTGATGAAGATGGTAAAACAGTGAAAAATGAGGTAATTTATACTAAAGACAGAAGACGAACCTCGATCAGGCTCTGAGCTTGGTATTTCAGATTTGTCGATTGGAGAAACTAGAAGGCACGCAACAATGTGCATTTTGTCGTTCGACTCTTTGTGCTTTCTCTAACTTCAAAAGATTAAGCCACCCACCTTTTACAAGTGCGCTTCTTGCTGTAAACATAAACTTACACCAAAAAGGGTTTTGAAAAGAGAGATGAAAGCTTTGAAGAAAATGAGTGAAAGAGTGAAAAAGATGGTAAAACAGTGAAAAATGAGGTAATTTATACTAAAGAGACAAAAAGATACCCAGAAACCTAGGAGAATACGAAAAGATTGAAGTAATGATTAAAGACGGCGCTGACGTCACAAGCATTAATTGAAAAGGTTACTTTTTGGGATTAGTGGGAGCGCCGTTCTAGGAGAAAAATGACTGGTGAGGTGAATCAGAAAGAGACACGTGTCCTACGATCCATGGCAAAACCTTTGAACTTTTGAAGAGTTTTTCAGTCCGGATAAGTCCTTTACTGAATTCTAAATCCGTCCAGAAAATTTCACAAGTGCCCAAAATCCATTTTTTAGGTCTTGCCAAAGGCCTTCGAACAAAACCTAAAAAAGGGGCTACTGATGAGTCCGAAAATTTTCACCACTCACTATAGAAACCGGACAGGGGCAATTCGGACAAAAACCACCCATTGAACCATCCGAACTGGACAAAAGTATTAAAAGCTAATCACATTTTGACTAAGCGAATTGCTAATCTGCTTAATAAACTAATGGTTTTTGAACTCGACCCGGTTTCATAAGTTTGACCCGAAATCCCATGTGGCCCATAATTAAGGGTATAAATACCCAACCACTTTCATTAATGAGGGTAATGAATATTTAATACAACCAGGCAGCTCAAATCTCTCACTACAACATACCCAAACATTAAATACCTTTAAAACACCATAAAACAACTGACAAAATTACCTTCAGTAAAAAATAATCCTCAGCAGTGTATAGTAAGATTTTGAGATTAGGATACAAACTTTTATCCTCAGCGACGTTGATTTTGGCTACACTTGTTAGCCTTGTTGGAATAATCGAAAATTGTAATCTCTTCTTGTTCCTTTGTATTATTTATTTATTACGTTTATATCTGGTTTGGTTGAGGAGTATTATGGTTGGCTTATAAGACACTAGGATGCTCTTGTTGCAAGTGATGTATGGAGAAAGATGGTAAAGGTAACATTAGAGACAAGATTTTCAACCAAATAACTTTATGTATTATTGTTAGAGTCGACCTTTTGTTTCTCGCTTGTCAATGCAATATCTTTGTACTACAAACCTAATTTGAGATTCACATATATTTTGTCTGATCATAATTGACAATGCATTCAGGTTGCAGTCTATGACAGAGATCAGTTGCTACTGTTGGCTATGCTTCGGTTCTTTTCGATATAAATAAGATACAAATATCACTTGAAGATATTCGCCTCATGGAGGACGGGTAAACACTTTCGTTCGATAGTAGAATAGTTTTATTATTGACACAATGTATTTTTGTTGTGGTTATAAGAATTTGATCAAATTCAACCCATTTTATCTCAAATTGTGCAACATTTTCATGAGTTATTTGCTCAAACGGAATATAAACACTTTCTTGAGCTTACTGCTCAATCGCCACAAGAGATTCTTCGTACAATCGTCATAATTTCTAAATTCAAGGCTTCTCCAAATTTTAGGCATCTTTGTTATATCCTTTGGAGTCCCTTATTTTAGTGTGAAATTAACAATATTCAATATAATTATGAATAATATTGTATTTTTAACCTTACTCATTATGTTACTTTCGCCGCATATTATAAAATAGAACAACATCGTAGGAGTTGTGCTTGTTTATATTGCACAAATTGTTGCATAACATTTCTATTTATATATTTTTTCCTGCTAAGTTATTATAATAAATATCATAATACATTTAAATGGAGTGGATCAATAAAATGTTACAATGTAATTTTACTATTTATGAATAAACTATTTATTATTTTATAAGTTTTTATTATTTATATTTGTATTTGTGATAATCTTCTATTTTAATTAGAAAATGTAATTTTTTAAAAAAAATTATTTGATATAAATGTAATTTTATAATATAAATAATAAAATTTTAATCATATTGATTAATAGTATTTAATGTTTTAATAAGATTAATTAACATGTATTAAATTTTCAAATAGTGTTAATTAAGAGTATTATATTTGTTAATATTTTTTTCGAACAAAATGAGAATTTTATTGGATTTGAACTTGGTAAAAACAATATTTTTTGGGTAGAGACCAAAATTATATCATAACAACTATTACTCGGTAGACAAGAAATCGTAAATAATTGAAGATGCAACAATTGTTGGGCAACAACATCACAGTTATAAAGACTTTGAAAATAGGTTGAGAAGTTGTTGCTTGAACATCTTGAATCGATCCACGACTTTAATTAAACTGATTCTTCCACTTCAAACAGATGGACTACTTAATGAGGACGCACTTACTTGAATCTGCAAACTCACAAAAAAATTAGAATTGAAACAAATTAAAGAGATTCTTGAAGATTTAATTATTTGCAGGCCTAAGGTAACAATTGCTAAGGCTTTCAAGTAAGGTTATGGCCCTAAGAGGGTTGGGAAACTGGTTGTAATAGTAATACCTCTTCATTTTACATTTAATGGTCCATTGGGCAAGCCCTTCGGCTGTCTGGTTTTGGATTATAGATATATGCTTGATGAACATGTTAGGAAAAAACATTTTCCTACAGAACTTAAAGTATGTTCTAAATACATAGGGAATAGGCCAGATAATAACATGTCAACAAGTATTGTTGAATCAGTTCAATCTCAATGTTTTACTATAACCATTTTGAAAACAGATAATAGAGCCATATAATAAAGTCCTACACTCAACAACCAAAGCAATTTTCTTATTTTAAAATATACCATATACAATTAAAATATCATCATTGTTGCTTCTAACTAAACTAACACCACTAGAATCACCATTGATCTATTTTAAAAAGTAATATTTTCGTTGTCATTTATATGAAGAAAACTGTTAAATAAATAACAAAAGAGAGAAGAAGAAGTCATTTATAAGCGGTTTGTGTATTATTTAGAAAGTGTATCTATTACATAGTGTATATGATCGTATATATATATAGAATAAAGGACTAACGGGCTTAGGCTTTATATTTTTAACACCCTCCCTCAAACTCACAATGCAGCAGTAATAAGCATTGAAAGTTTGTCACTAAGAAAACAAAACCACGCCGTTGACTGAGCCTTCGTGAAAATATCAACAACATGTAAAACTGATGGAACAAATGGAAGCGAGATGGTGCTAATTTGTAGATGATGCTGAGTGAAGTGACAATCTATTTAAATATCCTTCGTCCTCTCATGAAAAACAAAATTCTTTGCTACCTGCATGACGCTTTTGTTATCACGATGTAAGGAAGTGAGTTTGATAACATTAACCTCCATATCTGCAAGAAGCCATCGTAACCAAACAATTTCAGATGTGGTGACGGCCATAACACAGTACTCAGCTTCAGTAGACGATCTAGATACAACATCTTGTTTCTTGCTTTTCCGTGATATTAATGAATCTCTAAGAAATATACAAAAACCATTAGTAAATTTATGGTCATGAGGATCACTATCCCAATTAGCATCGCTATAGACACATAGTTCAAGTTAAAAGGTCGAGGGAAATAAAATGCTCTGGAACTAACTGCCACGAAGATATCTCAAAATTTGAAGAACGGATCCCCAATAGACGGATGTAAGAGCATTAAAAAATTGACTAACCACATGAAAAACATAAGCTATATTTGGCCAAGGGACTGTAAGATAGACCAAGCTCCCTACAAAAGTTTGATATAAAGTTAGGTTTGGAAAAGGAACACCATCAGTCGGAGAATACCGAACATTGGTTTCAAAAGGGGTATTTACCGTCATGTTATCAGAAAGTTGCGCTCACTCGAATAAATCAGATATATATTTTTTCTAAGAGAGAATATAACTTATGGATGGTGAACCACCTCAATACCTAAAAAATAACGTAATAGTCCTAAGTATTCCATCGTAAAACGCTGAGCCAAATCACGTTTTAGTGCCTCAATGCCATCAATATTATCACATGTAATGATCATATAATTTATATATATGGATATAATAATTCGTGATGCAATCGTACATCTGATAAACAAGGCCAAATCATGATTACTATCAAGGAAACCAAGTAAAAATTGTAGAGAATTTTTTAAACCAAACACGAGGAGCGTGTTTGAGACCATATAAATATTTTCTCAGTTGACAAACTTTACATGGTTGGTGAGCAACACTAGAAGGAGGAGTCATGTAAACCTCATCATTCAAAAATGCAATTTTGACATCTAGTTGGAAGATTTCCCACTGGCGAACGACTGCAACCGTAATAAGAGTACGAACTATCGTCATTTTTATCACTAGGGCAACTGTCTCATTATAATCCATAACATACTTATATGAATACCCTTTTGTTGTAATATGAGCCTTATATATTTCAACGCACCCATCAGACTTTATTTTAATTTTAAAAACCCATCGAGATCCGATTATATGCTTATCAAATGAAGGTTTAACTATATCCATGTATGAGTCTGATAAAGAGCGGTAAGCTCTTCGACTATTGCATTTTGCCAACGAGGATCAGAAACAACTTATTTAAACAAATGTGGTTCATATAAATTATGTATGTTTGCTACGAAATAGGCGAAAGGAGTTGTATAAGAAAAATACACAAAATCTGATAGTTTGGAAGACTTGTACAAGTAGAGCTTCTGAGGGGTGAAGTCGGTGGTTCATTAAAAGAAGGGGTTGACTCAAGCCTTGAGAGAGCAGAAGTAGTATCAGATGTAGTTGATGTCTCATGAGCTGGCACATCAATATCAATGGGTATGTCGCTATTATTTTCAAAAGGATCAATAATATGAGGTTTGGTACTTGAAATATAATGTGATTTCGCTGGAATCGAATAAAACGGGATATGATCAAGAAATGTAACATGTCGAGAGACATAAAGTGTATGATTAATGGGATTAAAGCAACGATAACCTTTTTGTCTAACACCATAACCCAAGAAAACACATATTACGGATTTAGGGCACAATTTATTGTGTTCTACACGAGGACAAATGACAAAACATGTAAATCCAAACACTAATAAGAAAGAATAATATAGAAGTTATCTGTTTAACTTCTCAAAGGTGGACTTCCCTGCATTATGAGTAGTGCGAATTCGATTAATAACATATACAACAGTATGAATTGTTTCTCCCAAAAAAATAGTAGGAATCTCAGCAAATAAAACAACGAGCAGTCTTAATAAGGTGACAATGTTTTCTTTATGCAAAACCATTATGCTGGTGGGTGTAAGTTTAAGTAGACCGATGTATGATACCATCAGATGCAAGTAATTGAGTAAAATCATTGGATGTATATTCACCCCCTAAGTCACACCTGAAACATTTTACTACAGCAGAATGTTGAGTCTTAACAAGTGTCCAAAATTCTCTATAAATTCCAAGGAAATCTGATGGACGTTTCATAAGGTAAACCCAAGTATATCGAGTATAATCATCGATGAAATAAACATAGTAGGATGAACCACCCTTTGTGGAGATAGGACATGGCCCAGACATCAGAATAAACAATATCAAACAGAACAATAAAAGAAGTGACACTTTCATTAAACGGTAACACCGAAAATTTGCAAGTTTACAACCACTACAATTCAAGATATTACAAGTGTTTAACTGACCTAAAGCACCTATAGAGACTAAAAATTTTAAACGCAATATCGATATATGTCCTGGACGAGAATGTTAAAGAAAAAAATCAGACGGTGAAGGATTTAAACAAAACAAAGAGAAATCAACACCAGAGGCAGCAATATCAGTCAAATATGTTTTTCCACTATCAACACCATACACATCCACATATGTTACTTCGAGTTTCTCTAAAACATAAATTTCCCCTATTTTACGACCTTTTCAAATTACTCTATGAGTCTGTTGATTTTGTATAACACAAACAAAATCAGAAAATAAGACACAATAACCAAATTTACACAATTGGCTAACCAAAACAAGATTCAAAGCAAGGGTGGAAACATAATAAACATCAAATAGCGATATATGAGGGGTACAAATAGAGCCAATACCCTCTATTAACATTGGTATAGCACTGGCGGACAAAACAAATATGAGTGAAACATGAGACACTAAAACAAAGTTCGACATGTGAGGGGACATATGATGAGACACACCCAAATCCAAAATCCACAATGATGAATCAATACCTGAAGTGGAGACGAGAATAACCCTGGATGGTATGCAAACTCAGACATAACAAAAGTCTTCTTATTCTATTTGTTACTAGTGCATTGTAGAAAATCATACTTTCCTATCATATTCACAACAAGATCGGCAATATCTAAGCGAACACAATCAAACAAGCAAGAGATACCAAATACAAATCGGAAAAATCAAATCAAAACCCAAATCTAAAATCAAATTTAGTCCAAATTCAAAACCTCATTGGTCCAGAAAAGTCAAATCGAATACTCAATCAAACCTAAATCAAATTTAAAATACCAAACTAAATCCACTTTCAAATTTTTAAATTCCAATCAAAATCAAAATCAAATTGAATTCACGATTTTACTAACAAAATTGTTGCACTGTCCAGTAGTAATTTCTCCTGAATCGTATCACTAAATCATAATCCAACCGGTCAGATTAAAGGATTGATGTCCGTACATGCTTTCCAAAATTCAGCAAAATGAACACCATTTGCCTTTCAATCAGACCGTTTGATTGAGGTCGCACACAACAGATCCGAAAACTTAAAAATTGTATCTCTTCTAATGATTTCGTGTCCCGATTATTGTACAACAATTATCAATTTGAAGCACAATAGTTAAACAAATCAGATCGACGCACTATAATAATATTCACTATAGTATTTCAATGCTAGCTGCAATTAATTATTTGCAATAAATTCTCTATAATTTCACCAATTAATTCTCGGCAATTAATGCACTACTGCAATTTCATCAATTAATTCCTTGCAATTTCATCAATTAATTATCGTAGTTAATGCGTTGATGCAATTTCACCCATTAATTCATTGCAATTTCACCAATTAAATATATGTAATTTCCAATTAATTCTATGTTATCAATTCACTTATGCAATTTTACCAATTAATTCTTTGCAATTTCAAAAAATAATTTTCTTTCATTAATTCATGTAAAATACGATTGCGACGTTTACCAATTAATTCACTTGCAATTCCACCAATTAATTCTATTACAATTTCACATATTAATTCTATTGCAATTTCACTAATTAGTTCAATGCCAAATTGCGTTAATATTATTCGCTAAGTCAAAATAATTCGTTGTCATACTAATTAAATTGAAAAATACATTTACAAACAATTCACTAATTCAATAAACTAGTGTCTCTTTTATATACTTTTATAAAATAAGATCCACAATAACTCAATAGATTATTTCCTCTCAAATCAAACAATAAGATAACTCAAATAAATCAATAGATTATACATTGGCTAAAAATCACTATTAGTCCTCCATATTTACCTTTTGTATCAACCTGGTCCCTTTCCTTCACTTATGACTTCCACCCATCCCCTTCGTTCTAGAAATTTGCAAATTTAGTCATCTCGCACATGTAAAGCCTGAGAAACTGACACGTGTCCCTTACTTTTGTTGCAAGTTTGGTCCCCCAAAATTTGGACCAGTAATGCCTCTGCATATGCCACCTCATACGCCAAGTAAGCAGCCACGTCATATTTACCATTTACTATAAAATTTAACCATTTACCGTTTACTATAAAATTTAACCATTTACCGTTTACTTTCACCTTTTACCCACAACTACCCTAGTTGGACCGGGTTAACTCTATATAAACCTAATCAAACCTAACCCATTCTAATATAACTCATACCTGAAACTTGTTTAATTACCTAAACCCCCAATTAAATTTCATCAACAAAGCCTTTGTTTTTCTCTATTTCTTTTCTTTATCCCTTCTGTGTAAACGATTATGTAACAGTATATGAGCCCAAGTTATTTTCTTGCAAATAAATTCATTCATCTATGTATTCTGACATAAAAGACCTGTAAGTAGATTTCATGGTCAAGTTTCAGATCTGTTAATCAAACATTGTTCAACATTTTCCAGAACTGTCTTCTTTTGAATTTTAAACCGTTGTAATTCAATGCGTTCTTGATATTTTCATGGACATATCTAAAGAGAACCATAGTTTTGCTTATAAAAGATGTGGCAACGAAGAAAACACGAAAAATGAGAATATTATCTTGCCACTGTTAGACTAACATAGTGGAAACCTTTGTGGTATGATATATACAGCATCAGAAACACCACCATCCGGTACAAGTATAGGAATTTCATGTATAGGTTACATTCAAAACTATGGTTCTTGCTTATTTCCGTAAAGAAGACAAAAGCATACAAAAAAGAGGTAAACTTTAATTAGTAGAGCCAACCCAAAAACTGAACAAGAAAGTGGGTCTATTTTCATCTTATAAAAAAACACACGATTTTCTTGTCTGCAGGTGGATGATTACTCTTTATATCTTGTATCTAAAAGACTTGTATATACTCTATATACTAGCTTGCTTTTTTGTCGTCCGTTTCTTGCTTGTAATGCAGAAGCTGCGGAAAAAAATCCTAAATTTCTAAGAAAGGAAAGACAATATATTATGTCCCTTCTGTTTATCCCATTGCTAAGAAAGGAAATAGAAGAGATGGAGAAGAAATAAGGAAGAACGAGGCTTTGTTGATGGAATTAGGGTTTTTTGTTTCTAATTGATTTAATTGGGGGTTTGAGTGATTAATTGGGGGTTAGGGAAACGGGTTTTGGGTATGGGTTATATTAGAATGAGCTGGGTTGGGTTAGGTTTATTTAGGGTCAACCCGGTCCAACTAGGGTAGTTATGGAAAAAGGTGAAAGTAAACGGTAAATGATTAAATTTTATAGTAAATGGTAAATATGACGTGGATGCTTACTTGGCGTATAAGGTGGCATAGCCGGGGGTATTATTGGCCCATTTTTTTAGGACCAAACTTGCAACAAAAGTAAGGGACACATGTCAGTTTCTTAGGATTCACATGTGCGGGGGGACTAAATTTGCAAATTTCTAGAACGAAGGAGATGGGTTGAAGTCAGAAGTGAAGGAAAGGGACTAGGTTGATACAAAGGGTAAACATCGATGACTAACAGTGATTTTTAGCGTTATACATTTATCGAATAATAACTCAAATAGCTCAGTAGATAATTTCCTCTAAAATCAAAACAATAATACAAGTCTCTATTGAACTTTAACATGTTATGTTAAGATCAATACCAATACGCAATCCAAAATTGCCAAACATATCTTTTTTTTAATAAATCCAATTCCAACCCGAAATCCAATACTAATACGAAATCGAATACTTGGTAGATCCACAAAATAGGGGGGTCACTACGCTTCTCCGATAAGATCACTCCAAGATCTAATACCATGTTAAATAAATAACAAACGAGAGAAGAATAAGCCGTTTAGAAACGACTAATTTTTTTGCATTATTTAGAAAGTGTATATATTAAATAATGTACATGATTGTATTTATAGATATAATAAATGGCTAACGGTCTTAGGCCTTATATTGTTAACATAAACAACCTAGGTTTTACCAATATTATAATCACTTAAAGATATTTTCTTATTTAAAATATTTGTATTATCCAATCTATATAGAATAAATTTGATTTTAACTAAGATTTGGTTATATACTACATTTTTATTATCAAACTTGCCTTTATTCCTAAAGTGCCAGATAATCGAGCACACAATAGTAGAGATCATAGTTCTAATATGGACTTTTATGGGTGGACCAAAACCAAGTTCTCACTATGTGTTGAATGGTCATATAACTGCTAATATTAACCTTAAATAAACTAATAAGCTCAGACGAGATAGGCCACACTATCTTACAATTGACAAAATAATGATTCACATATTCAGAACTTGGGCATAATTGACATTTAAAAGCCATAGAGAAGTTTCTTCTTTTAAGGTTATGATCAAATGAGATTCAGTAGTTCGTAACTTTCCAAATAAGAAAAAAGTATTTGGTTGGGATGGAATTGTTCCAAAAAAAGAGGATTGAATGATTATAATGGTTTCTTAATTTTTTCCAAGTTGATTTAGTGTTGAAGTTTACAGACTTGTATACAGACCATATAATTATATAGTCATTATCATTACAGATTGTTTGATTAGTTATCAACTTAATGTTAGAGAGATTTATAATATGTTTAAGTTTTTCAATATCCCAAGTGCCATTAAGCCACAAGCTTTTAACTTTTTCAATAGTGTACCAAGTACAATTTTACTAACAAAATAAATCAATTAAAGGTTTATCTCTAAACCATTTATATAACCAAAATTATGTGTCACATTTGCCAATTTTTCACATTATAAATGTTTCAGCTTTATCTTTAATTTGCAGTATTTTTTTCTTCAAATTTTAAACACTTTAGTGTTTAAATTCAGGAAAGGATGATGGTTCTTACAATACATGGAATTAGACCAAATAGATTTATTTTCCCGAACTTTGAACCATAATTTACAAGAAAATGTCTCTTGAATATCGATTTTTTTCTAATATTCAATCCATCTTCCTTGTAAGGCTTAAAGATGTTATTCTAATTTTTCCAAATAATATAATGAGAGGTGTCTTTAAATTCAACATGAATCTATTTAACAATCTCTAAATTCTATTGATGCCAGATTTAGACAAATTATAACATTGAATGTAAAAGCACTAAGCTACACAATTTATTTTAATAGTATTTGATAAGTCCGGATTCCGTCACCACCTCGGACAGGGTCAGTTCGGACAATGTCTACCTAACCGGACAGGGGCAGTTCGGACACCATCATCCATTGGACTGTTCGAACAGAACTAAAGTACTTAAAACCTAATCACTTCTTGACTAAGCTGCATGTTCTCCTACTTAGAACTAATGGGTCCTTAAACTCGATCCGGGTCCATTAAACACGACCCGAAAGCCCATAAGGCCCAAATATAAGGGTATAAATACCCAACCACCAACATTAAATGAGGGTAATGAAAATTAAATACAACCATGCTGATTAATTCTCCCTCTACAATCTACCTAAACATTAAATACTTATAAAACTCCACAAAACTCTAAACAGAAATAACAAATTTACCCTGACACGAAAATAAACCACATCAAATTGGCGACCACAATGGGAGCACGACGGTGCCTGAATTTAGCATTCAAAACCATCAGAAAACCAGTCCGAAAGAATCCGGATACACCAGAAGTACCACCAGCTTTGCTTGAAGTGGTGGGTGAAAATGATGAATACACCATCGAGGAGCGTGATAGATTAAAAGGTGAGATATAAGCTCTAAGGGCAGAGAAGGCAAAGATGGGCATAAAAGAGAAGTCAAAGGCATCAGCTGCTCATCATACTGACAACCCTAGAGAGCATGAGCCTTCGAAGAGCCATGTGAGTACGAATAAGACTCATGCTAGCTCCAAAAAGTCTCACCGGTCCAAGCCAGTGGAGAGCTCTGATTCAGACTCAGAGTCTTCCAGTAGCTCATCGGACGAAGATGGAGTTGAAGAATCCTTGTCCTCCAGCAGCGATGAGGGTCGATCTAAAAAGAAACAAAAGTTGATTAAAAAGTATTCAAGAAAAAAAGATAGACATGGGAAGTTAAAGAGAAATATAGGAAAAGGATCATCTCATAGACGAAGACACGTAGACCGGATGCTGGTGGATCCTTTTTCCTTCCATGATGAACCAGGTATCTTTGCAACTCCAAATGAGGATACCTTTTCAGTCGTGGCCGGAATTGGAGACAATCTCCATTGTCTTCTAAGATCCTGTCCGAAAACCTCCTTAAGAGGTTCGATAGTACAAAATGGAGAAATGCGATGGCACTAAAGATCCGGACAACCACTTGGAACAATTCAAAAATTTCATGATGAATTTCGATGATGATGACAAGTTGCTTTGTAGGGCATTCTCCCAGTCTTTTATGGAGAGTGCTCTGAAGTGCTATAACAGCTTACCACAGGGGTGCATCCGAAATTTCGACACCTTCTGGGTGGCTTTTTGCAAGCAGTTTGTTGGAAGTAATGAATTGAAGGGCAATGGGGACACAATTATCCATTGTGCCCAAGAGCCGAATGAATCACTAAAATAATACATAATTCGTTTTGTAAACACTAAAAACGGGTTGGCTGATTGATCTGAGCAAGTAGCAATATCATCTTTGAGGCATGGCTTAAACCTTGGAAATTTGGCTGATTCAGTGACCCAGAAAAAAGCCACGACTTAGGGAGGTCTACTAAATCAGGTTGGAAAACAAATTAATGTTGGTGAAAACAAGAAACCTAGGGTGCACAGGCAGGTGAGGTCTGCCGCGGCTGCACCAAACCCCAATCAAAATCAGTCCGGGAACAAGGCAAGGGATGCCGGGCAGGGTCATAACAGAGCTAAAGCTCAGTCTCAGCCAGCTGCGCCTGCCTAGAGTCAGCAATCTAGGAATAAGAGAGGGCCTTGGGTTCAACCGGATGGTTTGCTGAGTTAAAAGAAAGTGTAGCCACCATTTATGACAAAACTAAGGAAGAAGTGCACTATAGAAGGCCGACTACACTACAATCCCCTAGGGAGCATCGTAACAATTCTTTTTGTCAGTACCATAATGACACTGGCCATACCACTGATGATTGTATCGCTTTAAAGCAAGAAGTCCAGAATTTGATTGAAAGAGGAAAGTTGGGAGCATATGTTAAAAAAGAAGAGGAAATAGGCCTGATAATGCTCATCGGCCTGGCCCGAACAATGCAAGCACATCCGCTCCGGAGGGAGCCATGGTGATAGTTGAGAGGTTCGATGTAGAGTCAGAGTATTTGGACCCTGATCCAACTCGAAACAGAGTGGGTGCCACTGAGGAACGTTGTAAAACAGTGTCTGGGTTGATTAACTTTTTTGAATCACTCATAATTTTCGCAGAGGATACCATGACAGTACCCACTGCTTCTTCAAGTAAGAGGCACGTTCATACATTAGATACCCAACTGGAGGGAGGCATGACTTCCTATCAATCACAGATTCCATTTCCCTTCATTGTGTTCGATGAGGATGACTTGAGGGATATAGCAGGTCCTCATGAAGATGCATAGGAGCATCCATTGGGGGAAATGACATAAGACGAATTTTGGTGGATACTGAGAGTTCAACCAATATCCTCTTTTTAACTTCCTACAAAAAGATGAAAAATCTTGCGGTAATTCAACGTTCGAACAAGTCAATTGTGGGTTTCACTGGAAGCTCAGCAGATGTGATCGGGGAGTTCGAAGAGGAAGTTTTGTTGGGCAAAGGCCCTTTTAAGAAGATGGTTAGAATACTGTTTATCGTGGTGGATTGTCCCACTTGTTACAATGCTATTCTAGGGAGGTTTTGGCTCTCTATGATGCATGCAGTGGCCTCAACAGTCCATTAATGTTTGAAATAGGTTGTACAAGGACAAGTGGGAGTTGTTCGGAGCAGCCAAAAGATTGTAAGAGAGTGTTATGCAACAGCACTGGCCCCTCGGACGTTGGGGGCAGTTCGTATAAATGAATAATAGTAGTTTGAGGGGCTTTCAGGGGGTGAGGGTGAAATTGATGACCCCAGAGAGACCCCTGGAGTTTTAATACCGGTTGAAGAGGTTGAAACGCATTCTTTGGGAGAGGGAAAAAATGTTAAGATATGGTCTAAAATGGCCTCCGAACTGAAGGGTAAAATGTTGAAGTTCCTAAAAGACCATCAGCATGTTTTTGCTTGGTGCAATGCTGATGTTACCGGGGTGCCAGCAGATATTATATCACACCACTTGTCCATCTGAAGAGACATAGCACCTGTGGTACAGAAAAGAAGAGCTTTTTCCAAAGAGAAGGCTGATGTCATCGTTCAAGAGGTCGACAGGCTTACTAAAATGGGGCACATAAAGGAGTCTCAGTATCCTTTATGGACATCCAATCCGGTCTTGGTGAAAAATAAAAATGGCAAGTGGCGCATGTGCATCGATTTCACAGATCTCAACAGGGGTTGCCCAAAGGATTTGTACCCAGTCCCCCGGATTGATCAGCTGGTGGATTCTACGTTTGGGAATAAGCTACTATCTTTCATGGATGCCTTCTCCGGGTATAACCAGATTCAAGTAGATCCGAAGGATCAGGAGCATACTACGTTTGTCACTGATATGGGCCTTCATTGTTACAAGGTGATGCCATTTGGGTTAAAAATGTTGGGGCTACCTATCAGAGGTTAGTAAACAAAGCTTTTGCTGATCAAATTGGAAGAAATATGGAAGTATACATCGATGGCATGATGGTTAAAAGTATGGACGAAGAGCTACACTTGGCAGACCTCCAAGAAACTTTTACCAACTTAGTAAAAGTGAATTTGAAACTAAATCCAGAAAAGTGTGTGTTCAGAGTCCAGTCCGGAAAATTCCTAAGGTACATAATAAGTGAGCAAGGGATACAGCCCGATCTGGACCAGTTTAATGCTTTGTTCCAAATGGAGCCTCCTCGAAATATTAAAGAAGTACAAAGATTTACTGGGAGGTTGGCTGCGTTAAATTGGTTCATTTCAAGGTCTTCGGACAGGTGTGCCCGTTTTTTCAAACATTAAAAGGTGCAAAGGGATTTGACTGGACCTCACAATGTGATGAAGCCTTCAATGAGGTTAAAAAACATATGTCCTCCCCCGAGACTTTATTTAAACCTGTTGATGGAGAGACACTCTTCGTATACCTGGCAGTTTACAGTTGTGCCATAAGTGCTGTGTTGGTAAGAGAGGTGGATAATTATCCCCGTCTAGTGTATTATATCAGCAAGAGCTTGATAGATGCAGAAAAACGTTATCTGAAGCTGGAAAAGTTAGCATTAGCCCTGGTGATTGCTGCTAGAAAGATGAGGCCTTATTTTCAGGCTCATCCTATTATTTTTCGGACATCCTATCCCCTGAAAAACGTGTTATAAAAGGCTGATATTTCGAGTAGAATGACTAAGTGGTCGGTGGAGCTGGGGGACTTCGATATTGATTTTTCTCCTCGGACAGCAATCAAAGGCCAAGTTGTGGCTGATTTCTTAGTTCAATTCCACTCAGACAGGGATACAGAACAAACAATTGAGATGAAAGATAAAAAAAACTCTGGGTTGTCCGGACGGATGGTGGATCAAGTACTATGAGATGTGGTGCAGGGATATGCTTGACCTCTCCGTATGGTGACAAAATGTATCAAGCTATATGTTTTGTTTTTAGGGCTTCTAACAATGAATCTGAATATGAAGCTACTATAGCTGGTTTAAAGTTAGCTCATATTTGTGGGGCTAAAAGGGTCAAGTTGATGAGTGATTCCCAGCTTCTTATCCATCATGCACAAGGTCAATCCGAAGCCAAAAAAAAGTAGCTAATAAAATACTTACTTCTTCTCAAAGATGTGGCACTTAAGTTCAAGAGTGTTGTTTATGCGCACATACCTCGAACAGAAAATGAGCTAGCAGACTCCTTGGCAAGCATAGCCTATACCGAATCATACCCTTGGATCCATGTACTGGAGTGCCCTTCCATTTAACTCAATATGGGTAAGAAGGAAGAAGGCTTCGATATACAGATGGGACAGCCCCAAGATTGGAGGTTTCCTCTCCTTCAATATCTCTCCGGTGGCATCTTGCCTCCGGATAAGTCAATAGCAAGAAAAGTGAATTACAAAGCTCGTGGTTTTGTCATTTTAAGAGATGTTCTTTATAAAAAGTCTTACAGTAAACCCCTCTTACGATGTTTGGGGGTTGATGAATCTCAAATAGTCCTCTCCGAATTACATGATGGTGAGGGATCAGCTCACTGTGGGTTCAGGGCTCTAACAAGGAGAGTTTTGTTGGCTGGTTATTATTGGCCCACTATAATGCAAGATGCTAAGGAGCTGGTAAGAAGGTGTGACCCGTGCCAGAGATATAGCAACGAAATTCATGTTCCAGCCACCCCGTTAGAGTCATTTTCTGAGCCTATACCCTTTGCTCGATGGGGGCTGGATTTGGTGGGACCTCTACCTATGGCGTCCGGAGGGCGCAAAACAATAATTGTGGCTATTGACTATTTTTCGAAGTGGATCGAAGCAGCCCCACTGGCAGGTACAACATCCAAAGCTGTCATAAAATTCATTTTGTCCAATATCTGTTGCAGATTTGGCATTCCACAGAAGATAACAACAGACAATGGGCCACAGTTCGACAACAAGGAAATGGAAAGTTTATGTGCCTCTAGAGGTATACAGTATTGTTTCTCTTCACCTTTCCACCCACAAGCAAATGGTCAGGTTGAAGTGGCTAACCGAACTATACTCTCCGGATTGAAAAAAAAAATTAGAAGGGGTTGCTGGAAAGTGGCCTAGTTATTTACAAGAGGTTTTATGGGCCTACCGAACTACACCTAGGGCTGCGACACAAGAGTCACCTTTTGCCTTGGTCTATGGGATGGATGTCATAGCTCCCATAGAAGCAACTCTCCCTTCATTCCGAGTTCATAACTTCTCCGAACACGCTAACGAGGGGGCTATCCGAAGTCAACTCGATTTGATAGAGGAAAGAAGACTTAAGGCTCACCTTAGAGCTGCACACCATCAGGGATTGATGAGAAGCAGGTTTGCTTCCAGAGTTAAAAGAAGAGATTTTCAGCCGGAGGATAAGGTGTTAAGGAAAGTCTTCTTACACACTAAAGAGAAGCTGCTCGGAAAACTGGCCCCAACTTGGGAAGGGCCCTATATGGTCATTGAAAGGCTTAAACCTGGAACGTACTGGCTAGAAGACAAGGATGGAAAGGTTTTGAATCACCCTTGGAATATCGAGCACCTTCGGATGTACTTGGAATAGAAACTATGTAAATATTTCCTTGTTTAAAAATCCATGTAAATATTTGGGGGCATACTCTTTCCTACCTTGGTGGAGCGGGGAGGTTTTAATGAGGTGTCCGGGCTCTTTTATAAAATTTGATGCCTTCTTAAAAATTCGGAGTGTTCTTACTTTGTTTCTTGTCAAATATTTGTTTACACCAGCCGGATTAAATTAAAGGAATGATGACTACTTAAACATTTGTCATCGAAGAATTTAAACACTCTCGCTTAGAATGTTTATGAAATAACTAAGGGCTGTTTAAACACTAGCCACCAAAGTTGAAACAAACTATGAAAGAATGCAAGAGCTGTGCAAAATCAAAACATCTATTAAAATAACTGAATTGCCTTGGACATCCAAGGACTTTGAGTTTTCAAAACAAACAGATCTGTCCGATCAAACACCGGACATAGTTACAAAAATTCCTTGGCCTTCCAAGGACTTTAGTTCAATCAAAATAAAAAAAACAAAGGGATAATTGATATTTTAAGACTGAGCCTTTGAAGACGGCTCGGCCTCACTTGTTTTCTTCTTCTTAGGATCATCATTCTCCTCACCTGGGCTCTCCCCGGTTTTCTCTTCTTCATCGGATGAGGACACACTGGAGAAATCAAACCTTTCACCCTCAGCCATCGTATGAAAGGGAAGGTCTAGATACTCTACAAAAGACCATAAGTCTCCCAGGTTCCTCTTCAGAAACTTCTCGTGAAAAAGCAAGACCATGTCCGACTTCACCTTGGCATACATCTCTTCTTGACTGTCAATCACATTGTTGGCATAAGCATTAATCTTGGCCTGGATTTTTGCCTCTTGCTCCCTTAGCAGATCAGCTTTTTCCTCTATAGCCTTGGACACCGAGTCTTCGAGGGCGATATTGTCATTGGTCAAAGTAAGAATGACTTGATCTTTGGACTTCATTTCCTCTTTTGAAGAAGTAAGATTTTTCTCCAACTCGGACTACTTTTCCCGGAGACCTTTGATAGTATCTTCTAGGGCAGCTACCTTGGTGACCCAACCCTCCTGGTTCTTCTTAAACTCCTCATTTTCTCTCTTCAGAGCATCAGCATTTTGGTTGGCAATGAGGAGGTCTCCGGACAATCTCTCCTTGTCAGAATTAAGGGCAGTAATGATTGTTGCATGACCTCGTACTTGCTTCTCGAGAACCAACACTGGTTGAACGGTACTCGGTATAGAGTGAGTTATAGCCTCTCTTTCACTTGAAACAATGAAAGTTTTACCATTGAAGGTAACGGTGTTTGAAGTGCTTGGAGGGAGATAGGGCCCAACAAATTCATCCCTGGGGAGATTTTCAAAGTAGTCCCCAAGTCCCTCAAGCCCTGTAATGTCGACGCCGTCAATACTGAGGTTTCCTCCTCCAACTTCATCAGTTCGGAAGTCACCAGGAATATCTTATGCTCTTGTTGGATCACTAGGGTCAACAGGAGGGAGAGGCTCCGGAGGTTGGAGAGAAAGCTCATCACCCCTGGAGGTCTTTTTCTTCTTGGCCTCCCTCTCTTTTCTTTCTGCTCCCCGTTTCCGGTCTCTCTTAGGAACCCTTGGGGGTTTTGGAGATCCTACTTCTTCCCTAGCACTCTCGTGCTCTACCACTTCTAGCACAGCATCATCGATCTGGCTTGGAACTGGCCCTCTGGGTTTGTTGGAGCAGTCTCCTCCACCTCGGCAGGGTTAGCCTTACCCGCAGCCTTCTTGCCTTTCCCTTTTTTTCCTTTCATCTTACTTGGGGCCTTGGCTCGACCTGGCAAATACAGTGACCCGTCCGGTGCATGTGTTCTTTTGAGGACTACATCCAGAGGGGGTGGAGTGGTAAGTTCCTCCCAAGTCAAGTCTCTCCGGCCAGTAGTGTTCCAGAGATGAGACCTTGCGAGATTGCCTCCGGTAAAGGCGTCATGAAAACGGTTTCCCCACTTTTCAGCAGCCCAGGTGTTGATCTTGGTACAAGTGGTCTGCCCGGCCTTTAAATAATCGTTGAAGTCTTTGGGCAGCTCTGTCAAGAAAAGAGACAAGACCAGTCAGTTAAACAAGTTTGATAAAAATAAAAATGGGAATGTAAGGTGGGATTCTTACGATCACTTCTCCATCCGCTGGTGAGGAGACTCGGGTTGACTATGGCTTTGATCCTCCTCCCATTCTCCCAAACGCCGCTCACGAACAACAATTGAGTCCTCTAATTTCTCTCCGACTCAAGCAGGTCATCCACTGCTTTATAATTATCACCCATGTTGAAGTGATAGAAGGGAATGTGGTGGTTTCTGCAGAGGCTGGCCACAGCTGCGAATTCCTCCATTGGTAAAGGAATTCTGGAGAACCTGGAGGCTATAATACAGGCCATAAGAGTGTACCAAGCGTTGGGGCTCAGTTGACTGTGGCAAAGTTTGATGAGGTGGAAGTACCTAACTATCTCCGGATCTAAGGGGAACCTTAAACCCCAGTTAAAAAGCTCAGTGAATATAATTATTTCACTAAGTTTGCAGTCCATTGGGGTTTCAGGGTCTATGGGGATTCTTATTTTCACGTTCTCCGGAATCCCCCACTTTGTATGCATCCGGCCCAATTCGGCTGTATGGATGAAAGCATAATTGATTTTTTGTAAGGCAAGAAGATATTTAACATTTATCTTGTGGAAACAAGGTCCCACTTTTCTTTCAAGGATTTCTGGTAGTTCTGGGTGCCTAAGGTATAGTTTCTCTTTGCCTTTATCTTTCTTGGCAGCAACAGCATCATTAGTTTGTCCGGAGGGTTCGGACTCGAACGGAGCCTCTTCGATGGAATCCTCCATTACTTCCTCCATTACCAATGAGGGGTTTCCAGTTGTTTTTGGGAGGGGGGAGCTAGAAGTTGGCTCAGTTTGACCTCCGGATTGTTGAGCTTCAGTGCTTTCCTGGACTCTGGCCTTCGGCTGGGGCTCAGATGTGGTGGTTTCTCTTCGGAGGCTTGAGCTACTGGCCTCCGGTCCGGACAGCCTATCCATAGGTACTTTTATGGGTGCCTCTGACCCTGTATTACTATATTTGGCTCCTGACTTTGAAGGGGTTCCTTTGGAAGCCTGCCTTTTTACCAGCAGACATCTTCTTCGATCGACTAGTTTGTTGGGAGAGACATCTGCATCTGACCCCATGGCGATAAATGGGGAAAGCTTTTTGAAGCTGGTAACTGCTTGCCCTGGTTCAACAGCGGGCTCTGATTCTTGAATCGACGAGCCTGAAACAATAGGAGAAAGGTTGGTTTGAAACAATCTCCTCGATTTGACACTGCTGGTTGAGGAGGAGCCCTGGTCAGGCTCTGTGTTTGAGATTACTGGTTTGTCGATAGGGTAAGTAGGTAGGCCAGCAGCAATGCGCCTCTCCCGTTCAACTTTTTTTGCCTTTCCAAGCTCTGATAGATTAAGCCGCCCGCCTTTGATTAAAGCGTTCCTAGTTGTGAACATAAACTCACAACCAAATAGAAGATTTTGTGTTTGAGAGAGAAAGCTCTGAAAATTAGTAAAGTAAATATGAAGATGATGATTCAACAGTGGAGAAGTGATTAATTTATAGTAAACACCCAAAAATGTGCTTTGATTCCTAGGAGAATTCGAAATGATTTGCAATGATTAAGGAACAACGCTGATGTCATCTTCATTTAATGAAGAGGTTGCTTTTCAGAGAAGGTGGGAGCGAATTTCGAGGTGAATAAATGGCTGAAATAACGAACCAGAGAGTGACACGTGTCCCACGAACTCTGGCAAAAAACCGTTTAAATTCAAGGAACCTTTTTTCAGTCCGAATAAAGCTATAACATTATTCGAAGGACTTGTCCGGATGTAACTGTCACTAGCAACAGACTTTTTTTTTAGGTTTTGCCAAAGGTTGAACACCACCTAAAAAAAGGGCTACTGGTAAGTCCGGATTCTGTCACCACCTCGGACAGGGTCAGTTCGGACAATGTCTACCTAACCGGACAGGGGGCAGTTCGGACACCATCATCCATTGGACTGTTCGAATAGAACTAATGTACTTAAAACCTAATTACTTCTTGACTAAGCTGCCTATTCTCCAACTTAGAACTAATGGGTCCTTAAACTCGACCCGGGTCCATTAAACACGACCCGAAAGCCCATAAGGCCCAAATATAAGGGTATAAATACCCAACCACCAACATTAAATGAGGGTAATGAAAATTAAATACAACCAGACTGCTTAATTCTCTATCTACAATCTATCTAAACATTAAATACTTACAAAACTCCACAAAACTCTAAACAGAAATTACAAATTTACCCTCACACGAAAATAAACCACATCAGTATTAAAGTTGTAATGTATAACATACTGTTTTTTAGGTCTTTCCGAAGGTTTTTGAACACCACCTAAAAAAGGGGCTACTGATAAGTCCGGATTCTGTCACCACCTCGGACAGGGTCAGTTAACCGGACAGGGGCAGTTCGGACACCATCATCCATTGGACTGTTCGAATAGAACTAAAGTACTTAAAACCTAATCACTTCTTGACTAAGCTGCCTGTTCTCCTACTTAAAACTAATGGGTCCTTAAACTCGATCTGGGTCCATTAAACACGACCCGAAAGCCCATAAGGCCCAAATATAAGGGTATAAATACACAACCACCAACATTAAATGAGGGTAATGAAAATTAAATACAACCAGACTGCTTAATTTTCCCTCTACAATCTACCTAAACATTAAATACTTACAAAACTCCACAAAACTCTAAACAGAAATTACAAATTTACCCTCACACGAAAATAAACCACATCCGTATTAAAGTTGTAATGTATTTTATTTATATTAAATATGATAAACGTTTATTTTAATACTATTAAAAAATTATATTTTTTTATTTTAACCCATTTGTTTGATTCCTCTGATAAAAATAAATATAAAAATGGTTTCAATTTTTTGTTTATAATTAAAAAAATATTTAAAAAAAGAGTCATAGTTGGTTAAGAGTGAATGTACAAGGTTATAAAAAGATATTATAATACTTTTCCTAATTACTTGGTATATTAGTTATATATATGTTAAATTTGAATTTATATTAATATTTACATGGAGTCACGTTTTTTTAATTACTTGAAAACAAAAAAACAATAATCTTTATAAAAAGACAGCCAAAAGTCACGTTTTTATTAATTGAAAAACAAAAATCTTATAAAAAACAGCCAAAATAATTCCTTTTATGGTTAAATGTTCAACCTATTTTAATTGTTAGATCAGGGAGCGTTAGATCTAAAGGTTCAAATTCAACGAAAATATATAATTTATATCAATTAAATTATTTTTTATTATTAGAATGTCAAATTAATTGTTTCTAATGATCAGACAAAATTAGACAATTCGAAAATTTAGTTGATGCACTTCAAAAAAAATTATCTGAAAAAACAAACAAAATTTATAATAATAAAAAAATAATTGAAAACATGCGGGATAATTTGTAATATAATTACACAATCATTGAATAAATTTTGTTAAAATAAAAATAAAAATTGATGTGATAATTTTTTTAAGAAAAAAGTAAAAATCATACAATAATTCTGAAAAGATCAGACAAAATAAATATGTTAATGACAATTTTCGGGCCATCTTAATTGTTAGATCTGGGACTCGTATCAACGATCAAGGTTCAACGATGATATGGTCTTAGGGCGGAATGTCCTAAAAAATAGAACCATAATCTTTCAGACAAAATATATCCTGTTGTAAAGGTAAAATCTCCAGCCCATCTTAACCGTTAGATCAGGGACTCATATCCGACGGCTAAAATTCAATCAGACAATATAGCCGTTAGGGCGGAACGTCGCCTCCCTCATGTTTTTATAGCCCTTTCCTGTCTGAATCTTGACACAAACCCGTCTCTTTCTCCCTCATCTTTTCGACTAAAATTTTTTTAGAGAGAAAGAGACGAAATCGAAAAGATAAGAAACAAAAGAAGCAAGCGTTAAGAAATCTAAGATGGCTACAACAAGACCGAATGTCGTGCAGCAACCCAGAGGTAATTGAATTGATTTGATTCTTTGTTAGACTTTGTGTTTGATTAGGCTTTTGTTGTTGTTCTCATAGCAACCCAACGTCTGAGTATCGATTTCTTAAGACAATCTTTGGATTTTGGATTATTGAAGTGAAGAATCTGATTAGTTCAAACTTTTTCCGAATTCGTTTGATTCTTTGTCAGACTTTGTGTTCGACTGGGGTTTGTTTGTTGTTCTTGGTAGAGGACTATATCATTCCTTAAAGGGTCTTTGAATTTTAAATTATTTGAAGTTAACTGATTCTTTCAAGTGTTTTTGAATTTTGGATTTTGAATTATTGAATTAATCTGATCGTTGTCTGTTAGACTTTGTGTTTGATGATTGTCTATGAGGAATCAGAGTATGTTGGTAGATTCTTTAAAGGGTCTTGTCGTAGATAAGTAATCTGATTGTTTGAAGGGTTTTTGGATTTATACTTGTTGATTAATTTGATTGATTCTTTAAAGGGTTGTCGGAATTATTATTATTAGCACTGAATCTGTTTTTTCAGTGAATCTGGGTTTTCCTTTGGTGATCTTTGTTTATAGTTTCTTCAATGTTCAATTGTTTTTGTTGTTATGAATTTGATGAACATGTCTAGATCGGAGTGTTGCATGTAAGCCATTCTCGATTTCTGTAATAACTTGGTACAATGTGTCTGGCTAATAGGTGATGGTGTTGTTGGAGGAGGAAAGCAGCAAAAGAAAAATGCTGCAGTTGGTAGGAGCAGACGGCCCCTTGAGAATATTTCAAATGATAACAACGAAAATCTTGTAGCTGTTCGGGGTAATGAAGGGAAGGTCCAGGCTCTCACCAATCGGCCAATCACTAGGTTTGCCTCTCACTATGTCCCAATTGGTATATATATAAAACAATAAAACAGTCTGTGTGGTTTCTTACTTGTATGCTTACTATTGTTATTGTTCATTAGGAGTTTTTGCGCTCAATTAGTAGCAAATGCACAAGCTGCAGCAGCAGCAGATTGTAACAAAAACAAAGTATGTGTAAATGTGGGGAAAGTCTCTATTCTTGATGGTGGGGCTGCCAAAAAGAAGGCTCCAGTACCCAAGCCTGCTCAAAAAAAAGTTGCGGCCGCTGTCTTCAAGCCCAAATCTGAGGAAGTGATTGAGATTAGCCCCGATACACCCGGAAAGAAACAAGAAAATGTTCAATTGAAGAAGAAAAAGGAGGGAGAAGGATCTTCCAAGAAGAAGACAACAGCATACTCTTCGATTTTGACTGCAAGAAGCAAGGTATGGAATAATCTTTCAGTTTTTTCAATAATTCTTGAATACTCTACAATGTTTGGTGTTCTGATTTGGTATAACTTTGCAGGCTGTTTGTTATCGTGCTAATGCACAAAAGGAGGTTGTTGTTGATATCGATGCGAAAGATGCTGATAATCATCTCGCTGGTGTTGAGTATGTAGAAGATATCTATATGTTCTATAAGTCAGTTGAGGTATATATATCTATTCAATAACCAACTCCTGATAATTATATGGACTTTGTTTTGGCTTATAGTAAAATTTTACTGCAATGTAGAATGAGAGCAGGCCACATAGCTACATGCACAAGCAGACGGAGATCACTGAGAAAATGAGGGGTATCCTAATGGACTGGTTGGTAGAAGTTCATCTGAAATTCGAACTGAACCCCGAAACTCTTTACCTTACCATCAACATAATCGACCGTTTCCTTTCCTTGATGGTTGTTCCGAGGAGAGAGTTACAGTTGTTGGGCATCAGTGCTATGCTTTTGGCTTCCAAATATGAAGAAATCTGGCCACCTCAGGTTTTGTGACTGGACCTTAAATACGTTAAAATTGTTCTTTAAATTCTTCTCAGTCACTGACTATATGAGATTGTTGGTGTTTCAGGTGAGTGATTTGGTGTGCATTTCTGATAATGCTTATAGTCCTGAAAAGATACTAATGATGGAGAAGACCATTCTTGGAAAACTCGAGTGGTACTTGACTGTGCCTACACACTATGTCTTCATTGCTCGTTTCATTAAGGCCTCCATCCCAGAGGGCGAAATGGAGAACATGGTTCATTTCTTGGCTGAGTTGGGTATGATGCATTATGAAACCCTCATGTTCTGTCCATCTTTGGTTGCTGCATCTGCTGTATACGCTGCTAGAGTCACTTTGAACAAGAGTCCTGCTTGGACTCCAACGCTGAAGCGGCACACTGGCTATACGGAGTCGCAACTAACTGACTGTGCAAAACTACTGGCATGTCTCCATTCACAGGCGGGAATCAATAAACTGAGGGCTGTTTACAAGAAATATAGCAAGAGTGAACGAGGCTTGGTCGCTCTGATTCCACCCGCTAAGTCTCTTTTGCCTGATTCAGTGTCTGTCTGATGATGTTAAAACTGTTTGACAAGTTTCAGAAGATCAGTTGTTGTCTGATCTGTGTTGGTCTGAGTTTTGTTGATCAGTTGTTGTCTGATCTCATTTCTTTTTTTATAATGTACTTTTAAAGATTTGCTGATACTATTATCAATTTGATGAATATAATTATATTCATTTTACAATGCTGTCTTCTCTAGAACGATACTGATGGGTTGTTTTGTGTTTATATAAACCAAAATTGTAGTAGTATATTAAATTAAGTTTGTTAATTATAATATTAGATTGTTTGGTTTTTAAATACTTTAAAACTATTTCCAATCAAAATAAGAGTTAGCTCGAATTATGCTACGAATGGATACAGTTTTTGGCTGTATGCAATCTATTCTTTAATTTCTTTTTGTCAAATCAAGTCAGCATATGTGTATTTTAGTCAATTTAATATCAAGTCATCGTACGAACATACGAACGGAGTGTAAAGTGTGCACCAATGTAATATATCTCAAGGTTTCAATTCAATGTAAGTGTAAGTATTGTAAAAATATATTTGTAAAAATATATGTAGTTTTAAGGGGATTGGTTTTCCATTCAATGAGTTTATATTTTCTTTTCAATACCCTTTAAATATCATTGATTTTAATTTTATGGTCTAATGCATTCTCACCATGATTATAATTTAAAATATATTTAGGAATATTATTAATAGTTTTTTAAAATTTTAAAGTATATTATTTTTGTTATAATTGGATTATTTATCCTAAGAAATGTGTATACAGTTGTCTTTCCAATCTATATTTAGTTGGGCCGATCATTAAACAAAAGAGTTCAATATTGATTATTTGGACTCAAGATAAGTTCGTAAAAATTTTAAACTAAAAGTTACTCTCTTATTATGTAACTTCAAAATCATCACCCACAAAGCAGTGTATTAAATAATATAAATACCCTTTTGCAAGCTACATTTAATATACACTATCTTTTCCACGAAGGTCCTAAGAGATGCTAGGTTCCTTTTCAACCCAGGAAGATACTAACAAGCCACGATTCTAACAACAACATCAAACATTTTGATCACAATTTTACAAATCTCACTAACAAGATTTTTTCCAAAATAAATTGTTCCTTGCATTTGTTTATGAGTATCAACTCGTTGTTTGACCTGATACATGTGGTATGTAGCATTAATATTGAGTAACCAAGAGTTTTTCATATTGTCTGAACTCACAGACAACACCTATTTTCATGCACCATTGATGTCGCTATCATCAGAATCATTCACACCTTCTACCAACTTCGTAACATTTTCCTTTTGATTTTCCTACTTACCTTTAGCTTCGAACAATCCTACGTGTAATGATCATGCTCACCGCATTCATAACAGTTTGAATTATTGAATATTGACTTGGATCGTCCCCAATATTTCGTCTCTAAAGAACTCACCTTGTTGCTAGATATTCTCTCTGTCATAAGACATGTCTCTGTCTGTAATTGTCTCAACTCTTTTGATTTCAACACTCCTTTAACATCCTCTTGATATAGCTTGTCCTTACCATACATGATGTAACCAAGAAATTCTCATAAAAATGGTAATGATCTCAAAATGAATAAGGTTTGACCATCGCCATCAACTATGATATCGTTATTCTCTAGATCTATGATAATCCGCTTAAAATTATTAAGATGTTCAATTATGAACATAGATTATTTCAGCCCGAAAGCATACAAGTGTTTCTCCAAATATGAATATAATAAAGTTTTTCTAAATTCTTCTATGCGGAGACAATAGTCTTCTCGTCATTAATCTCGCGAACAATGATGTTTTTTAGCCTCGTTACAATCCAACATATAATCATTTTTTGAAAATTTTGTTTCTCGGATAAATGTGCGGTAATTTTTTTATTTAGAAATAAATTAAACTTAGATAAAAAAAATAGTCAATTAATTTTAGAGTTACAATTTAGAAAAAGCGGTAAAGTTTCGCCTTCATTCACGCGTATATACGATGGACTGAATATTTTGTTGGGTCTTCATTCATGTGTCTACGATGAGCCAAACATATTGTCGGGTCTTCATCTATGCGTCTATGATGGGTCGTACATATTACTGAACAATAATGTTTACTAAAACATATAATCATTTGAAAATGGAAAAACAATATGGCCATAATAATGTACCTTAGTATAAAGTGGTACATGAAATAATTGTCAAGCCTGCCTATGTATGGGATAAATATGGTCCTCTCGAGTACTATCAAGGAAAGAAACCTACAACATTTTATTATAAACTATAAGTCATGAGAAACTTAGATCTGGTTTGGTTGACAAATCAAATATGACTATTTTCTATCAAAATTAATCTATTATTATTTAAAATTCTATTATGAGTAAACTTTTCGAGAGTCATTATCGATTAGAAAATAAAAATTGAGGGTACCATATGGGTGCAATTTACTCTTTAATCAAGTCAAGTCAATGTAGTATATGCGAATTTTTTTTTATCAGAAGTATTTGAGTCAATTTTAGCATCTCTTATGTTTCAAGTGTAACAAATATACTCTCTCAAGGTTTCGTCTCTGATCATAAGAAAAACTACTAATTTCAACATTTGATGATTATATAGTATTTGTTTCTTAATTTATTTATTTCAAAAAAAATTAATTCGTGGTTCTACTTTTTATTTTATTGTAAAAATATATTTATTAAGATATATGTAGTTTTAAGTGGATTGTTTTTTCATTTGATGAGTATATATAGTAATAAAACTAAAGATAAATCCGTAAGAATATTAAAGTTTAAAGTTAGAAACTCAAAGTGGTCGTTTTCACTAGTTATTGTTTCATTATATTCGAGTTATTGGTTGTTAATTTACATTTGAGGTGATAGTTTTAATATATTATTTTAAGAATTAAATAATAAATTTAAAATTTAAAATAAAATTAAAATGGGAGGGTTGAATCGGTGGGTTAAACCAACAAAAAAATACGAGCTCTAAGTATATTATAATGCACATTGTAACAGTTTTGGTTAATAAAACTCCAAATTATATTGATCTTAAAAATTTTAATACCATCATTAGAGTAAAATAGATAAAATAAATATCATACCTCAACATATAAGACATTTGAGGCAATACGAGACAAATAATCATCACAAATTAGCCTTTAAACATGAGTAGTTCAATTATCTCACTTTGGTTGGAGTCATTAGTTAGAGTCATTGTAGATCCCCCACTAGCTGCACCTGAGCTTCTAAATGTAGTTGCAGAAAAACTTATAACACAAACATCCCGATTTTGACTAACAACATTTTGAAGATAGGTAGAAAAAGCTCATGATATTGTAGTTGAGATTGCATGTCCAACAATTGAAGTACTTTTTGCATACGTGGAAAATATTGCTCTGACAGCACCAACATCATTCGTAAATTCAAAATCATTCTTCATTTTCCTAGTTTTACTTTTATTACATTCGATGGATATTTTTGTCTTCCATGTGGATTTTGATATTTCTCAGTCGACATACATATGATATTTTTGTTGTTTTTTATGGGAACATATATGTATTTTTTTATAGAATGTCTTAATCAATCATCTCTCACTGCATTTTTGTCTTCTATTGTGGCTTTTAATATTTCTCAATCGACATACATGTGATATTTTTGTTGTTTTTTTGTGGGAACATATGTGTATTTTTGTATAGGATGTCTTAATCATCCTTCTCTCGTTGGTATGTTTGTAATTACCCTGTATTTTGAAAAAGAATCATATGTTGCACAAACAAACAACCATTTCCTTATCATTTTTATCTATTTTTAAATATATTGTCTAGTTGATGACATATTATCTATAATCTTCTCCGACTATATTATTGTAACAAATTATTCGCATACTTGTAATTCTAAGCTTTAAAATGGCATACAATAATTTATTGCTTTTAAATTGCGCCATATTTTTTTATTTTCATAATATATATGTGTGTAAGGATTACATTAATATTACTCATTTTATACGCAGTATCTAGGTCACCTTTTATATTCATTGTGTGTGACTATTGGCTTGTGGGGATACTGCTTTTTTTTGGAGGGAACCCGCAGCCGCTACTCAAAGTGCAATGAGTGCGCACAGGGTAAACCCTCAGTCTGGCACAATAACCTGTAAACCACACAAGGTGACAGGCTCAACCGAGAAAGCGTATGTAGAGAGACTCGAACTCATGACCTTTGGTCACGAGCATGCCTTACTCAACCAACTCGGTTACCCCTTGGGGGCTGTGATACTGCTTATTGATCATGTACATATTGGTTTTTTCCATATTTCACTTTATATTTTTAAATATATTCCCATCATGCTCGTTATAACTCGCTTGATCCTAATCAGTATTATTAGATTTGTCTCATTCATCAATAATCGGCGTGACCCTATCACATTCGTCAAAATTGGAAATTTATATGTCTCTCTCACAACTATATTATACATGATATTTCTTTTCATACCTCCGTGTAGATAAAAAAATCAGTTTTCCTCTTAGTTTCATCTACCACTTCTTGAACTTTTTTTTAACCTATTCCACAAAGTTCTCAACCATATCTTTAATAGGTTCATCAACCATATTGTATGATTTTTCTTCAACCTCTTCTGTCATTTAATCTAGCTGACTTTCTCAACATCATCTACACCATCCCAAATAATATTAACCATTAATATTTTTGAATAACCACTTTAGTATGAATCGATCAAGTTATCCAGTCTTTTTCCGTGAGCTCCTTTACTATGTACAACTTCGCAAACTCTATCTCTACTTAATACATCTTCATTTGTTGCCTCACTGTATACTTCAACATCATATACTCCCTAAATAACTAATGACTCACCTTCTATATCCTCACAGATCAACAACTTCACCATCTATTATAGTATATTTCTTCACATCTACTTTTATTTCTCTCTCATCTATAAATGTCTCAACAGTAGTTATGTCAGCCACAGTTGTCTCGTGATCACCATCACATATTTTTCTTCTTTACTCGTGATTTCCTAATAATTACATTATGTATATTACATTCATACATATTTACCATATACTGCCTCACCATGCTATTAACATCTACTCATTCACCATACAATGTTTCACTATCTACTATAATATTTTTAGTATTATCCATTCTTATTTCTCCCTCACTGATAATTATATTATTTATAACTTTCTCACCCACTATTACATCATTATTACACTCACATCTTCTTCTTTTTTCTTCATTGACAGACTTCACCATCATATTATATTTTTCGAAACCAATTCCCTCACAAACTATAGCATCACTATCTTCACCTTCAATATCGACTTCCTCACGATCTACTTTTTTATCATCCACATTAATATTTTGACTCACATTTACTATTATTTTTTACTCACCCAAAACTATCTCACTCATAAGCATTTTCTCTATAATTATATTACCATAATATTTTTTTACATCGACATTATTACCATATAGTTTATTGCCATATATGCATTTAGTATATACTTTCTTGGAAGAATATATTGCTTCACCATTTTCTCTAACATTTCCCTTACATATACTTTTATTTCTCTATTGCCTATAATTGTTCACATATAATTGTCTCAGCTATAATTATCTCATTATCACTATCACTTTTTTCATCACTCGTAATTATTTTGCAATCATATTACATTTTTTCACACACTACTATCATCATCTAATGTTTTGTTATCAACACATTTATCGTATACTCTCTTATCATTTACATATTCACAATCTACTCTAATATTTCATTTTTCATCTATTTTTATTTCTTCATACAATCATCTCACCCGTAAATATATCAATCACAAGTACTCATTATCATCTATTGTTTTTTCATCACTCACAATTACATTATGTTTAGTGCATGCTAGAAGTAACTCGAAGCAAAACAATATATTTAAACTCATATTCTTTAATAATTATATCTTTTATATTAATTCGATTTCTAAATTAATTATATATTTTTATATTAATAGGATTTATTATTGATTTGTCATCTATATTAATTAAATTGTCTATTAAATAAGTGTTATATATTAATTAGATTCATTAATAAATAAATTAAGAGTTTAAACAGTCGTCTTATAAATAAAAGAAGATATTGTTATGCAAAGTGTGAGAAAATTCGTGAGCGATTTACTTCTGAAGAGAGAAGTAACTATAGTTTTTATGAGATAAGTGAAGTGAAAGATAAACACTCAATATAAAGTTTTGTGAATCATGTCATTTTTGTTATAAAGAGTGATTGAGTTATTTGTGTTTGATAATCTTTCTCTAACCTACTTATTAATAAAAATAGTGTATGTTGCCCATGTAAGTATGGTTGTTTCCATAGTACAAAACCATGCTAAATCTATCTTGTATGCTTCGTTTCATCTATTTTTATTTGTTACTCGTCTTAAACAAGGTTAATTATTATTTCTATACGTTCGTTAATTGATACATCAGTTCTTGTCTCGTCCAAACGATGTTTTTTACCCCAACAAGTGGTACAGTGAGTGTAGAGAAACAATATAAGAATTTATATCTGAAGGTTAGATAGGAAAATCTCGTTTAGAAACCGGAAAGCCATGAACGATAAGTCCCGTGAAGCTTAGCCTAAAAAATGACTGATCAAATGATCGCAACCTTTGGAAAATTAAGGTTAAGGTTTACCTAGTACACAATGGAATGGTTAGTGCTATCGACGATAATTTTACACATGTTGATATTGTGCTACTGTCTAAAGCTTATAGTACTCTCATATTAAGTCTGGGAGATGAAGAGCTACGAGAGGTATATAAAGAGCCTACGGCGTTGTTAATATGGAATCATCTATAGACATTTTACGGGTAGAAGCCATTGGCGAACAAATTGTATATATTAGCATAGAAATCCAAAAAACTTAGATGATTATAATAAAATCACACTCGATTTAAATGTAGTGGGTGTAAAAGTGGTAGAGGATGACCAAACAATCATCCCTCTAAGTTATTAGACAAATGAGTATGAACACTTTATAGACATCATGCTCTACGGGAAAGACTCCCTTACGATATGAAACGCTTTAAAATCAAAAGATCTTCAAAAGAATAATGTTTTAAAAGTGACTCAAAAGGGCATAGGTTGAGTGTGATGCGTCGATTAGGGAAGAAAGATTCAAATGAGAGGAGAGGAAAATCTTGGTCAAAGTCCAAAAAGACTAGTACATGTTCAAAAATAATATGTTGGACATGCAAGAAGAAATGAGGTATCAGTCGAAACTGGCTAGAGAAGGGAAATACAACAACTATCAGACAATTGAACCTAGAGATGCTGCAATAGATCTCTTTACTATTATTTATCATCAGTGTATACAACTATTTATTGAGAAAGATTATGTTGACTAATGAATTCTTCATGTAGATAACCTACAAACGATTTCATGTCACAAACATCGTAGACTCTTGAGCTATCTCTCGAAGTAATTTTTCCTCCAAACTCAAGATCAAAACATTATGAGCCTTGGACAACACTTCGACATCAATATCTCATTAGACTCTATCATCAATGGCGTCAAACAGTCTTCGTTTTATAATAATAGATCTACAATCTTAATTCTTTAGAGGTTAAAAGCATTGTCTTTGTTAAATTTATCAAGATCAAGCTTCATAACACATATTTGTGACTTTACTTGATTCAGTAGTGAGATCTGGATTGCTACGCTCAAGATCTGAAATGTATATTTGTCATTTTGCCTTGTGTTTATCACCTGAAAATATTTTAAGATTATTCATGCTCACTGCAATACTTGTTAGAGAGAATGTAGTCCATAATAAAATATAAAATATTTAAGATTGATATTCAATAGTAATCATCATATTAAATTATTTAGCTTTGCCAAGATTTTAGGTTTAGGTTGGTGCACTTTAGTACTAGACCGAAACTTAACTTCTATGTGATTTACTTCTTGTAAGTGTGACATCAACAAAGTATATCTTCAAATATATGAACCTTTTAACCCAAAGTTAACCAAAACTACAAAATATAAATCAAGCAAACATGATATGATTTAACGTGATTTGATTTATGTGAAAATTATACATCTACATGCAACAAATACTAATTTTACAATAAAATGTTTTCAAACACAACTAACACAATCACTCGTCTTCTCATGCAAAGCTAATTCGTCTCACAAGAATAAACTATTGGATCTTAGTGTTTTAACTAGTGTTTATTTCTTAACTTTACTTATATCACTAAAATCATAAAACTCTATATTTTCTTTTGCTCTCACAACTACAACAACTCTCGCTCATGTCCAAAAATTTGTATACCTCTATTCTCCTATTTATAGAACCAAAGATGTGTGAGGTGATATATTATGATCACAATAGAACCTTACACATGTAAATAAACAAAGATAAAAAAAATAAGAAAAAGCCGCTAAGAAACGGCTAAGGTTTTTATTTATTTAGAAAGATTACAAATTACATAGAGTATAAAGCTATAATTTATAGATAAAATATATAAGATAATGGGCTTGAGCCTTATATATTTAACATTATCTCTCAAACTCACAATGCAATAGTAATAAACATTGATACTTTGTCACAAATAAAATAAAATCGCGTTATTTACTGAGCCTTAATGAAAATATCAGCAACTTGCAAAGCTGATGGACCATATGGAAGAAAGATGGTGATGATCTGAAGATGATGCCGAGTTAAGTGACAATCTATTTTAATGTGCTCTGTCCTCTCATGAAAAACATAACTTTTTGCTATCTACATGACACTTTTGTTATCAAAATGTAAGGAAGTTGAGTAATATTAACCCTCATATTTGCAAGAATCCACTGCAACCAAACAATCTCACACGTGGTCACAACCAGAGCACGGTTCTCAGATTCAGTAGACAAGAGACAACATCTTGTTTTTTTTTCCATGAGATTTATGAATCTCCACGAAAAATACATAAACGAGTAGTATATTTTCGTTCATGATGATCATTATCCCAATCAGTATCGTTATAGGCAGGCAGTACAAATGAAGAGATCAAAATAAATAAAATTTCATAGAACTAAGTGCCACGAAGATATCTCAAGATTTTAAGAATAACTCCCCAATCGAAGGATGTGGAAGCAATAATAAACTGACTAACCGTATGAAAAACATAAGCTATATCTGATGAGGGAGAATAAAAGACATGGTGAAATTGTAAAGAAGAGGTTTGTTAAGGAGAAAATTGTAAGGAAGAAATATAATATGAGAGAATTGTAAAGAAGAAGTATGATAGGAGATAATTGTAAAGAAGAAATTGCATTGGGGGAAAATTGTATAGACTACTAAAGAAATAGCCATTATGAGAAGATGAAAAGATATAGGGACCAAAAGTGTAATAAATGGGAATTAAAGCGTGTGGGACCCGCAATTATACTATAAAAGGACCACACACGCTTCACAAATCCCGAGATGAATAGAATATTACTTTCTCTCTCTACTTAATCTAATTCTCACTTTCTCTCTAAAAAGATGCCTAAACAAAAGATTACTGCTTGTTTTGACACTAAAAGATCTTCGTATCACAAAATCACCTCTGAGCATTCTTACAACTCTTCAGTGGCACCGTCTGTGGGAAACGAAGATTGTTCTGACGACAATCGCTTCCTGGAAATAGTTCTTATTCCGAGGGAAATTATAAAAGAGCAAGGGGACGATTTTGTTAACAATTGCAAGGAGAATCTGGTGGGCGACGATTATCAGAACGACATGGAATACGAGGTACGTGGGGGCCAGGGAGTCAGAGACACTTTTGATGACTCAGATCTGTTGGCTCGAAGGAATGAACTACTGATGGAGATTGAAAGATTGAAGGCAGAAAATGAAACTGTTCAGGCAAATCTTCGCTCCGAGATAAGAAGGGAGCCAGATAGTGGCAAAGAGGAGCGCGCAACCGAAATCACAGAAAGAAAAGACATGGTTGAGGACACACAGATCATCGGAGGGGAAGAAGTTCGGAGAGGAAATTTCCGAGGGAGAAGAGTTATCATGATCAAGCCAATAAGCGGGGCTATGACCAGACGAAGTTCCCCTCTGGAAACTAAAAGTTGGCCCGCGAAATTCAGAGTGGCAGCATCAATATACCCTACCATCCGAGGATGGATTGTATTTTCCGAGCCATGAAAACTTGAGATCCAATGTTTATCGGACGGGTCATAATTGGAGGGCTTCTCCTTTGGCCCCGGAAATATTGGTGGGCAATCTCCCAAAGCATTTCGATATCTCGAAGTTAGAAAAGTTCAATGGGACACAAGACCCTGATAACCACATCGAGAAATTCAAAAACTTCATGATTAACTTCGATGACGATGATAAATTGTTGTGTAGGGCGTTTTCTCAAACCTTCAAAGGGGTAGCTTCCAAGTGGTATAACCGGCTTCCACGGGGCTTGATAAAGAATCTCGACATGTTTTGGAATATCTTCAGACAACACTTTGTGGGGAGGAAACAGTTCAGAGCTAACGGAGATACGATAATCTATTGCAGACAAAAGGTTGGGGAAAGCTTGAAGAATCGGATAAGGCATAAAAATTAAAAGGGCCTTCCTCGGAAATCATTCCATGTGATGATCCAAGGGAGACCCCCAGATTTCTGGTCCCGGAAGAGGATTCCGAGGCACATGAATTTGAAAACGGGAAATCTCTGAAGATTGGAGTAAAACTTTCCTTTGAGTTCAGAGAGAGATTAATTGCGTTTTTGTCTAACAAACTCGATATGTTTGCTTGGTGTGCACAGGATGCCACAGGAGTACCATCGGGGATAATATGTCATAAACTTGCGGTACGACTTGATGTTAGACCCATTGTCCAGAAGAGGAGACCAGTTTCTCCGGAGAAGGCTACAACTATTCTTTTGGAAGTGGAGAGACTATTAAGCATAAGCCACATTCGCGAGTCGCATTATACCGTATGGGCCTCGAATCCAGTCCTGGTCAGGAAAAAGAATGGCAAGTGGAGAATGTGCGTTGACTTCACAGACTTAAACAAAGCTTGTCCCAAGGATCCATTTTCGGTGCCCCGCATTAATCAGTTAGTAGATTCGACCTCGGGAAATCGATTGTTGTCTTTCATGGATGCGTATTCTGGGTATAATCAAATTCGGTTGGATGCTCATGATTAAGAAAGCACTTCATTTATTACCAGTAGAGGGTTATATTACTACAAGGTTATGCCATTTTGCTTAAAAAATGCGGGGGCAACTTATCAGCGTCTGGTCAACAAAACCTTTGAGGGACAGATTGGTCGGAATGTCGAAGCATATATCGATGATATGTTAGTCAAGAGTTTGCAGGACGAAGATCATTTTGCTGACCTGGAGGAGACCTTTAATAATTTGAGTAAGGTCAATTTGAAACTGAACCCGGAAAAGTGTGTTTTTGGGGTACGATTGGGCAAGTTCCTCGGATATATGATTAGTGAGAAAGGCATCGAGGCTAACCCGGACCAGATAAAATCTTTACTCACCATGACTCCACCTCGAAATATCAAGGAAGTCCAGATCTTAACAGGGAGATTGGCAGCGTTGAATAGATTCATTTCTCGATCCTCAGACAAATGTGCACCTTTCTTTAAGGTATTACGAAACGCCAAACAATATAATTGGACTAATGAGTGTTCAGCAGCTTTTCGCCATATTCAGGAATATTTGATATCTCCTAATATACTGTCTAAACCATTGCTGAGGGAAAGATTAATTATCTATGTAGCAGTGTCAGATTGTGCAGTCAGTGCTGTTTTACTCCGCGAAGAGGATTCTCTTTTGAAACCTATCTATTATGTCAGTAAGAGTTTGTTGGATGCAGAGAAACAATATCTCAAGTTGGAGAAGGTAGCGTTGGCTTTGGTGACAACTGCCCGAAAGATGAGACCTTATTTCCAGGCACATCCTATAGTTTTTAGGACGACTTTCCCCCTGAAAGGTTTGTTACAAAGGCCCGTTATCTCTAGGAGGATGACTAAATGGTCAGTAGAATTGGGAGATTTTGACAAAGCATTTGAGCCTCGAACAGCGATAAAAGCCCAAGTTTTGGCTGATTTTTTGGTTGAATTCCACTCAGACAGAGACGACAAGGAGGTCATTGACCATTTTGATGAAATGGAATGGTTGGTACGAATGTATGGAGGGTCGAACAACTCTGGAAGTGGTGCTGGTATCCAGTTGATTTCTCCAGAAGGGATAGCTATGTTCCAAGCTATTCGATTTGGTTTCAAGGCAACTAACAATGAAGCGGAGTATGAGGCAGCATTAGCGGGTTTGCGTTTAGCTCAGATATGTGGGGCCAAAAAGGTTAAATTAATCAGCGACTCACAGTTGGTGATTAACCAAGCTTTGGGGGAGTCCGAGGCCAGAAAAGATAAGCTGATACAATATATTAAGGCATTAAAAGATTTGGTCTCTGAGTTCGAGGAAGTCAAATATGAACATGTTCGAAGAGAGGCAAATGTTGTCCCAGATTCTTTAGCTGCAGCCTCACGAACGGAGGGATACACATGGGTCTTGATTCAGGAACACCCTTCGGTCATGATCGATGTGGAGCATACAATGAATATTCACGAGGTGAGTAATGTGATCAAAGATGATTGGAGGTCAGCCATTATTGACTTCTTGGAAAATGATACTTTACCTGTTGGAAAGTATGAGGCTAGGAAAATCAGGTTCAAGTCTCACAGTTATATTATGTTGGGAGGCATTCTGTATAAGAAATATTTGAGCCAACCATTACTGAGATGTCTGAACAGGGATGAATCACAATTTTTCCTATCTGAATTGCACGATGGGGAAGGTTCTGCCCATTGTGGGTATAAGGCGTTAATTCGACGGGTGTTTTTAGTTGGTTACTATTGGTCGACTATTGCTTCAGCTGCAAAATATTTGGTCAAACGATGTGATACGTGTCAGCGCTATGCAAACATAATCCACAAGCCTGGGGTATTATTGGAGAGTATTTCAGAGGCGGTCCCATTTGACGGGTGGGGCATTGATATAGTGGGGCCTCTGCCAATGGCATATGGAGGCAGACAGACTATAATAGTAGCGGTGGATTATTTCTCTAAGTGGGTGGAAGCAGAACCCCTAGCAGGGACAAAAGCCAAAGATGCAATTAAATTTGTCGTGTCCAATATTTGATGTCGCTTTGGGGTACCATTGCAAATCACAACGGATAACGGGCCTCAGTTCGATAACAAGGAGTTTAAAAGTTTTTGCCTTTCCAGGGGCATACGAAAATGTTTTTCTGCCCCATTTTATCCCCAAGCTAACGGACAAGTGGAAGTGACCAATCGAACAATTCTCGATGGTTTGAAAAAGAATTTTGAAGGAAAAGCAGGGAAATGGCCTGATTATTTACAAGAAGTATTGTGGGCTTATAGGACAACGCCTAGAACTGCCACTGCTGCATCTTCATTTGCTTTAGTATATGGCATGGATGCCATAGTCCCCTCGGAGATTGTTTTCCCTTCATATTGTGTGGCAACTTATACAGCAGACGTGAATGATCAAAGCAGAGCCCTGGAGTTAGATTTGGTTGAAGAAAAAAGACAGCGCGCACAGTTGAAATCTTTACATTACCAAACTCTTATGAGGAGTCGATATGCATCTAAAGTAAAGCACAAAGATTTTAAGGTGGGGGACAAAGTACTACGTAAAGTCTTTCTACACACTAAATAAAAGAGTCTTGGTAAATTGGGACCGAATTGGGAGGGCCCTTATGAAGTAACCGAGAAAGTAAAACAAGGCACGTATCGATTAAAAGACAAGGAAGGGCGATATCTCCAGCTTCCATGGAACATTGAACACTTAAAATTGTATCTTGAATGAGGAACTAGTTAGAGTGTAACAGTTTTCCTTTTTTGTATCTCAAAGTTCCAAAACATAGTGAGGGCATACTCTTTACTACCCTGATAGCCACAGGAAGGTTTTAACGAGGTGTCCCAATGAGTTGCTTGATAGGACGTACTTTTGCCTTAAACTATTATTTGGGTCACAATAATTTGTGCCTCGAATTTTTCTTTGCCTTAAACTATTATTTGGGTCACAATAATTTGTGCCTCGAATTGTTAACCCTTCGAATTATTGTTCGAGTCACAATAATTTGTGCCTCGAATTTTTATTTGCCTTAAACTATTATTTGGGTCACAATAATTTGTGCCTCGAATTGTTTACCCTTCGAATTATTGTTCGAGTCACAATAATTTGTGCCTCAAATTTTTCTTTGCCTTAAACTATTATTTGGGTCACAATAATTTGTGTCTCGAATTGTTTAACCCTTCGAACTATTGTTTGAGTCACAATAATTTGTGCCTCGAATTTTTCTTTGCCTTAACTTATTATTTAGGTCACAATATTTTGTGCCTCCAATTGTTCTTTTCCTTGGGCTATTATTTGGTTCACAATATCTTTGTGCCTCGAATTGTTTAATACTTCGAACTATTATTTGGGTCACAATATTTTGTGCCTCGAATTGGTTAATCCCTTACACTATTATTTGGGGCATCATATTTGATACTTAAACTTTCTCAGCGCCATGACTTAGCCTATTTCTTTTTAGATAGTCATAGCTTAGTTCTTGATGCATACCACAGCGGGGATTGATATAGATTAGCTATTGAATCAATATTATGATACGAGTTGGCAAACACTTAGGATAAAACGATAAATAATTAGTTGCATGATCAAACATTCCCAGTTGGGGCATACGCAAAAATCCGAAGAATACATCTCCTCGCATAAAGTAAGATGGGAAACAACAACTGCCTTATAAGGTCTTATACACAAAAACTACAAACTGTGCCACAATTTTTTACCTACTACTGGGATCTATCTGGGGAATCACTTTCCTCGGAGTTTGAGGACTCACTCTCACTGACAATAATATGAATAGGACGAAGATCCGGGGACACGAGTTTCCAAAAGCTACATAGGTCGTATTCGGGGTATTCTGCATGAAGTTGAGTTATTAGGCCTGCTCGAACTGTTGCATCTCGATCGGCAAGATTGTTTGTGCACTTGGTTGTATAGGCATTCACAGCCTTTTCCTTCTCCTCCTCCACTTGCCGAGGAAAATATTCGATGCGCTTTACCAACCTTTCTATGTCTTTGTAAATCTTTTCATAATCATTACAGCAGTCGTTAAAACCTTTGCGTGCCACTTCATGAGCTTTTTGATATTCGATAATGAGTTTCTCTTGGCCCTCCGTCTTCTTTTGGTAGAGATCCCTTTCCTCCTGGCAGCACCTTTCGAGCATGATGACGTAATTTTCAGATGCAGATAGTCTCTCATACAATGCATCTGCATGGCTCTCCACAATAGCATATTTCTTTTTGGCTTCTTCAAGTTGCGAAACCAACAGGGAGGCTTTGAATTTATAGTGATTTTTTCGATTCTCTAGATGTTGCATTTTCCTTCCCCTATTGACAGAGGTGTGCAGCAAGCTCCGAAGACTTAGTGAAAATTCATAATCAAGAGGGACTTCAAAGGAACTGGTGGGTGAGCCCATGGCTGCAGCGTCAAAATCCGAGGACTCCCCTTCTAAAATTCTAAGGTCAACATGTTGGGGAGGTTTACTTCGGGGAATTGGTAGTGGAGCTTACGTTGGGGGCTCTTCGATGGGAGCTGGGTGTGAAGCCTGGGTGAGAGGAGTGATGGGTGTCAAGTTTGAGTTCTGCTTGGGAGATTTATCTCCAACCTCATTCTCAGGCTCACCCAATACCCTTTGGGGCTCAATTTCTTGGGCAGGTTCAGGGGCATCGTTTTGCGTTTTGCCATCCTCGGATAGCTCTTGGATAGGCTCTAGGGCAGCTTGGTTCTCTTTTCCTTTGACTTTCAAATTTTTCTTCTTCCGAGGATGAACGGACTTTTTGGGGGGAGAGTCAGGATTGGGAGTCACTCTGTTGGTCGAGGAGGCCGGCTCTGGGACGATGGCTACTTCCATTTGTGGATGTTGTTCCTTAGTGGGGAGTTCTTCATCGGATCCATCCCGGTGACTCTGCGCACGAGAACGCTTTGGAAGATAAATCACTATATCCTTCTTCGTCGCTCGCTCTAGAACCTCATCTTGAGAAGCCATATTGTTGTCCCTGAAACACAAACAAAATATATTTTCCCATTTCTCTTTGGCCCATTCGCTGAGCTTGGTAAAGATGGTAGTGGCACTCTCTACATGATCAACAAATGGTTTGGAGACGCCAGTCATAGCTACAAATATATCAAGTTAGAATCCTATTATTCGAAGGGTTACCATAAATAAATTCGTTCGAGGACTTATATTTGTTGGTCCATAGGAGAGATAATTTGAGAGGGTTCAAAGAGGTTGATTCTGAGCCTGTCTCCCAATGACCTGAGAAGAAGATGAATTGTTGTCTCCATTTCTTGTCAGCCTCTAGCAAATCTTTCAATATTTTCTGCCTTCAGTTAAAGGTTAATGAGTAGAATGGGAAGAACGGGTTCCTAGCTAACCCAGATAATCCGATGAGCTGCTCCATGGAAAATTCTTGGCCTGAAATTCTCGATGCTATGATGCATGCCATCAATATGAACCACATGTTGGGTCCATCTTGAGAAGGGCAAAGGTCGATTTTAGCAAAATATTCAATGAAAAATGGGTCTAAAGGAAATCTTAGTCCCCAATTCATGATTTTGGTATAGACTATAAGCTCATGATCCCTCACTAATAATGGGGTCTCTCCCTCGGAGGGGAACCTAATATCGATGTACGAAGGGATGCACCAACGGGTACGGAGTAACATTTCCTCCGACGGAGAAAAATACTTGTATGATATGTTATGAAGAGCAACCGCATGTTTGTTTTCAATCCCTCGAATATTGTTGCCCATGATGGCGTCAAGTTCTAAGGGAAGCGTTACGTATCCCTTTGACTTATGGGCAATATAATTCGCCTGCTCTTCAGATATTGTTGGAGGAATGATAGGCATTTTGCTCGATGATTCTGCTGGGATCTCGATGATTTTGTTTTGATCTGTGGCCTGAATTGTTTGAGTATGTGGCTCAGGATTGTTCGGGGCAAGGGGTTGTTTGCCAGGTGATTCTGCGGGAATCTCGATGACTTTGTTCCGATCAGCAACCTGAATAGCTTGAGTAGATGACTCAGGATTGTCCGAGGCGATAGCTTTCCCTTTAGCAGCTAAGGCTTTGTTGCGCAACTCTCGAATCTCTTCCTCGGTAATTACAGTCTTTCCTGGAGAAAATCAGGGACTTCCAGTCGTTGTTATGGATGGAGTGGCTGGAAGGCTTGACACAGGATTCCCTGTCTTTGGAAGAGAAGCATCCACTACCACAGTTCGAGGAGGTTAAGGGGTAATTGGTGGCACTTCTTTCAGAAGGTTTACGCTCCTGCGAATGCTTATCTTTATGGTGTCTCTTTCTTTTTCCCGAAGAGTGCTTGTGGTGCTTTTCTTTCCCCATTACTCCAAGGGTGGTCTGGTTGGTGATTTGGTTTTGTTGTGATATTTCGAGGGGAATGATGGCCATCGAATTTGCAGGAGGGGGCCACGAACCGTAGAAGGTAGTCACAGCAGGTGGAGGCTGAGGCTCAGTGTATTCACCAGCAGCGACTCTCTCTTCAAACTTTTTGCTAATAAGAAGCCACTCTGGAATCTGACGAGGTTTGTAAGCCAGCTTTCTCTCTCTAGAAATTATGGGTGGAAAGTTTGAGCTATTCATGAAAGAGGTCAGTATTTATAGAAGACAATGGGCTTTTAGGGAAAGTCAGACCTGGGGACATTTGCTATTGTTTGTCTAGGGGAATTATGGGTACCCTAGGTGAAGAATTGTTGACAGAAAAGCACGGGAGAAGCTGCAGAGGCATGATCCAGTCTCAGGAATGTGAAACGATCTCTCCAAAGATACTCTGACAAGAAAGTATGACTGCTGACATCATACCTTTCTCAGTCAATCCTTGCAATGTCTTATCATAGTATTATGGTGGTTGTAATATGTTGGCATAGCGAATTCCGACGGGCAACATTACCAAAGCCTGAGCCAGTCCTTGCTAAGATATTGCAAGGATTGGGGGGCTACTCGTTAATATAAGATAAAAGAAGTCTATAGTCTAAGGGATGTACTTGTTAAGAAGACGCTTTTTCGAGGAGACATTTTTTCGAAGAGATATGTAGCATTTGAAGTATTGGTCAAAAGAATTTTCGAGGAGTAAATTTCGCACTTGAATAAGAGTTATCCGAGGAAAAGATGTTCGAGGGAGCAGTGGAGACTTCTTTACAGTCCCAGTAAAACTATTTTTACTAGGACTGAGGGGCTACTGATGAGGGAGAATAAAAGACATGGTGAAATTGTAAAGAAGAGGTTTGTTAAGGAGAAAATTGTAAGGAAGAAATATAATAGGAGAGAATTGTAAAGAAGAAGTATGATAGGAGAGAATTGTACTGAAGAAATTGCATTAAGGGAAAATTGTATAGACTACTAAAGAATTAGCCATTATGAGAAGATGAAAAGATATAGGGACCAAAAGTATAATAAATGGGAATTAAAGCGTTTGGGACCCGTAATTGTACTATAAAAGGACCACACACACTTCTCAGATCCTGAGATGAATAGAATATTATTTTCTCTCTCTACTTAATCTAATTCTCACTTTCTCTCTCTAAAAAGACTCCTAAACAAAGGATTACTGCTTGTTTTGACACTAAAAGATCTTCGTATCACAAAATCACCCCTGAGCATTCTTAAAACTCTTCAATATCTGGTAAAGTAATTGTAAAATAGATCAAGATGTTTGCGAAAGTTCAATATAGAGTTGGGTCTGACAAAGGAACACCATCAGCCAAAGAATACCGAGCATTAGTTTCAAGAAGGGTATATACCATCATGTAATCAGAAAGCCTCGCTTGCAGGAATAAATCATATATATATATATATATATATATATATATATATATATATATATATATATATATATATATATATATATATATATTATATGAGGATATAACATTTTAGAGATTGAGTCATCTCAATACCTAAAAATTAACATAATAGTCCCAAGTCAATCATCGCAAAAGACTGAGCCAGATCATTTTAGTGCCTCAATTCCATCAATATTATTACCTATAATGATCATTCATCTACATACATGGATAAAATATTTCGCCATGTACTCGCACATCTGATAAATAAGGCTGAATCAAGATTACCTAGTAAGAAAACCAAGTGAAGTAATAACATAGAAAATTTCTCAAACCGAGCACGATGAGCTTGTTTGACACCATATAAAGCTTTCTTCAATCAATAGAGTTCACATGGTTGATAAGAAAAACCTGTGAGAGGATTCATGCAAACCTTCTCATGAAGTTCACCATTCAAAAACACATTTTTGATATCTAGTTGGAAGATCTTTGAGTAGCAAACGAATGAGTATGAACTGCCTTCATTTTTTCTACTTGGTAAAATATCTCATCATAATTCGCATCATACTTCTGTGAATACCCTTTTAATACAACAAAAGCCTTATATGTTTTAACAGACCTATCAGACTTTGTTTTAAATCAAAAAACCCAACGAGAACTAATTATTGTTTACCAGATTGAGGTTTAAATATATCCCATGTATGAGTCTGATAAGAAACAGTAAGCTCTTCGACAATATCATTTTTTCAATAAAGATATGAGTAAGAATAATACGTAAAATATGGTAGTTTGGTAGGCTTCTTGTACGAGTAGATCTTCTGAAAGATGGAGTTGTTGGTTCAATATAAAAAAGAGTTGACTCAAGTATTGATGAAGCAAAAGTAGTATTAATTATTAAGATTTCTCATGAGCTGGTACATCAATTTCAATGGGTATATAGCTATTATTTTCAGAAGGATCAATAGTTCGAAGTTTTGTACTTGTTATATCATGTGATTTCGTCGGAATCGAATAAAACAAGATATGCTCAAGAAATATAACATGTCGAGATACATAAAGTTTATGATTGGTGAGATCAAAACAACGATAACATTTTTGTCTAACACCAACCTAAGAAAACGTATATTACAATTTTAGGACCCAATTTTTTAAATTCTATATGAGGACGAATGATAAAACATGTACCTCTAAGCACTCATATAGAATAATAATTTGAGCTTGTGCATATAACTTCTGAAAAGGAGACACAACTAAATTATGTGCAATGAGAATTTAACGCCTAAATTTTTGCATTTGATATTTTGGTTCACAAAACTTCACCAAATATTCGTTGTTAGCATTCACAATGAAACTTTTAATTGACCAAATCAAGTCAGCTTTCCATTTGGTGTAAACCAACGTAAACTCACATTAATGTTGTAATTTGTTGGTACATATTGGTGTTCAACCTTGAATATTTTTATCCTTCATACATGTACACAATATTCCTATTGCGCATATTTAAAGTGGCATTTCAATTTTTATTATTTACCGCTTTAATTTGATTTCATATCTCCTAACACTCTATTTAAACACTTTCAAAGGATTGAACTCAATCTCATTTTTTTTATTCAAAAACTTTAGTTCAGTTGGAGTCTTGAACCTTTTAGCTTAGGCTTCTCTGTTCCATTCCAATGGATACTTATTCAGAGACTTCAAAATTAATTAGTTTCTTCATGCTAATATATTGTATAATATTATATGTATCAATTATCTTTTCAATAATTTCAATAGCATATGAACCATCGCTTCCATGTTTTGTATCATTTTCACTCTATGATTTTAGATCGTATATATTATTTTCATTCTCAATATCATTACGATACTAAACACGTGCATTTATTTATAGAAAAAAAGTATCAAACTGTAACATATCAAGATTACCAAAAATAGTTTATATGTTTCAGTTTGACCATCAATTACAGTATCAGTCTGGCCATCACGAACATGGTCACTTGCAGTATCAGTTTGACCATCATGAATATGGTCACTGGCAACATCAATTGTATTAACCTTAGTGCAGTCACTTGCATCATCATAAGTTGCAAAATCGTGTACTCTACGTAGTTGAACCACCATGAACATCATCAACATTAACATGCTGAATGTTGTCACCTCTACCGTTAGTCTGCCCATAAGTACCACCCTCTTTAATATTCACTATAATATTCAGTCAGATATTGAATGCAACATCACATACATCATCACCTATAATATACCTTACAATAATTTTGTTCATCCACAAACATCAACAACTTCCACTATTTTGAGAATTATTAGGTTTTTAAGTTTTATATATTATATAAAATGGAATTCGATCACATTAAATTCTCACTATTATTTTTTCACTCATTTGTTTAGTAAACTTATAAACATCACTATCGTTCTAATGAATTTTTCCAAAGCTTAAACTTTATAAGTGAAAATAATATATCCCTATTTTGTATGTGATTTGAAAATTTAATGTATTTTAAATTAAATTTTTTTAACTAATAAATCTATTTGCCTAGTTTTTTTCCAACGAATTTTGCATCGGGATGATAGATAGTATAAAAATTGATGGTTGTATCATCAACTAAGCTTAAATATATTCTTACAATTTTTGTAACGTCGGTGATAAATAAATACATTGTAATATATATAATTTAATCATTTAAATTATACTACTATTTTATTAAACATCGTAAAATCTATGAATTTAGCATTAATAAGGTCGAAACTGACAACTTGAGCAAACACTAATGATGTCATTGAACCATACGATGAAATTAGGGTTTCATGTACTTAATTATATAAGTAAAAAAATCATACCAGTTGTAATTAGTTTTTGTGAGATAAGTTAAACGAGTGAAAAAAGTTAGTGATACCGGTAGGAGATAAGAGAAAAAGCTTCGAGTTTGGTGAAAAAAATAAGGTAAACAATTAAAATTGATAAAAATAAAACAAAGAATAACATGTATGTCTTGGGAAAAGATAATAGGTTCATATATGGGGTAATTTAGTTTTATTTATTTTGACAATGCTCTGTTTCTCTCCAATAAACAGAGTCTTAGCATGATTCTCGCCGTAAAATCTTTCTTCCAAATTGGATTCTTAGTGTTAAGACATCATGGAAGAATGTGAATTCTTATCACCTTCATCTTCAAAATCCGCTCCAATTCCAAATACATATTTGGATTCCTTGAATTCAAACTTCATTTACTCTAAAACTGGAAATTCAAGAATTCAACTGAATTTGTTTCAACACAAATCCAAGAATCAATCATCGTTAATTCCAAAAAATATAACCAGTGTTATAATTAATCCTTCGTATGAGAGCTGAACAAAATATCCAACCCTAATCACTGGAAATGCATTTGCAACTTAAAATTCATATGCAGAGCTATTTAAAGTAAATGAGAAAGTTGTCTGCCATGATTACACAATCATGACGAAAGATGAACATATAACAATAAAATTCGATGTGAAAGATAAAAAAAGGTGGAATTAAATACAAAAAATACATTAATAGGAAAGTTTGCAATAGAAAAACCAAACATGGAAACTATAAAGAAGTTCATGGATAACTTCAAATTCTCAGGTAATTCAATTTGACTCAATGAGACTATATGGATATCTTCATTTAATTCACTTGTCGAGGAGATTTAAAGAAAATTTGGAAGCAAAAACGTATGGTCTGTTGGAGCTAAAACTACGAGGTTACTAAAGTGGTCACCCTTCTTCAGTCCAAACTATGAAAGTCCTATAACCCCACTTTCTATATCCCTACCTAACCTTCCTGACTACATTATCAATGAAGATTTTATTAAAGTGATAGATAAAGCCTTGATTTCTCCTTTATCTATTTGGGTTCCTCATAAGAACATGGTAAGGTTTAACTACTGCAAGATTTGGCTTCAAATTGATAATTCTAAAGAGCTAAAAAAAAGATCTGGATATCTTTTGGTAATGAAGATGGATTATGGCAAGAAATTATTAACAACCTTATGGGTGATTACTGCCACAAATGCCATCATCTAGGGTATAACTTAAAAGTCTGTAAAAAAAATTATTCATCAACAAGAAAAACAACATTCAGCAGATAATGTAACTGCTAATATCTCATCTAAACTGAATCCTATTCAAGAGAGGATACCTTCCAGAATTGAATCTTTTGTTATCAAACCTCCTTCTGATCAATCTCACCCTACAAAAGATCAAAACAGAAGCATCATAAATATTGATCTGAAAGTAAGAGGAGAGAAAGACAGAATTGTTACTCAACATGATAAAAATAATTGAAGCAACAACCATGAATTTCCTTCTGAAAATAATTCAAGCATTGGCCTAAACAAAGTCAATGAGTCTAAAATTATTGAATCTATACAAATCATTGAAAATGAATACTTTTTTACCTTTAACAGAGAAATTAATACAACTATCGGTGAAGTTAACTCTCCAAGCAAAGATAAAATATGGAGCTTGCCATGATTTTCTAGACCTGAGAAATTAGATATGGGTTGAGACTTTGAAAAGGTTGAAAAGAAGAAAACTAATAGACCTAAAGGCTGGATCACCAAAGACCATGTATCTTCCAAATTTATGCAGATAAAAGGTGCTGCTAAACGTTTCAACAGTTCATCCAAATGACTATCTCTATTATAAATTTGAATGTGAGAGGTCTTGGTAATAAAGATAATTTAAGAAGACTAAAGTCCCTCAAAAGATATGAAAAAACTAGATTCATGGCTTTACAAGAGCCAATGATATCCCAAATTCATTTAGATTATATCTTAAAGAAATTAGGCTACCAATGGTATGCAAGAAATGTCAGTAAAAACATATGGGTGATGTGTAACTCTGATTTTTTTGTTAACATTTTAGAAAATGAGGATCAAATGCTTCATTTAAATGTTAATCATAAATCTCTTGACACGTGTTTTAGAGTTACAGATTTCTATGAGAAATGCAAAAGAAAACAATGGAACCTCTTTGGGATAGTATCAGAGTTGTTGATGATGGTTCAAAATAATAGATCATCATTTGAGATTTTAACACAATTCTAAATCCTAATTAGCAGTTATTTTGCTCTACCACTGGTCTTAGAAGCATGGATGAATTTAACAACATGTTAATTGATTGTCATCTAAATAATGCAGGTTTCTTTTGATCAAAGCTTACATGGACTAATGACATGAAATGGAAAATGCTAGATCGTGTTCTATACAATACAGCTTAGTTGAATTACTTTGACAACATATCCATCAAACATCTGGCTAAAACTTGTTCAGATCACTCTCTTATGAGCATATCATTATATGCCAATAAAATTCAGATCAAATCCTCTTTTAAATTCCTTAACATGTGGTCTATACATAATAAATTTTTAAAGATGGTTGAAAAGAACTGGGAAGAAAAAAATTCATGTCAGTCATATTCATATATTATGGTATAAAAGATCGAAAGTTGGGTTTAAGCTATGAAACAAAAATACTTTTGGGAATGTGTTTGACTCCTTAAAGTAAATTGAAGATGAAATTAATTTTCAAGAAGTTAATTACTAGCTACCTAAGTCTCCTGATGACAAAAATCTTCTTGAGAAAGCTAAGTCTGACCATCTGGAACTTATGGCTAAAGAAGAAAGCTATTGGGACCAAAGAGCAAACTCTAAGTGGCTTAGAGATCATGACAAAAATACAGCTTCATTCCATAATTTTGTTAGAAAAAAGAACATAAAAAATAAAATTACCAGAATCTGGAATGAGAAAGAATGGCTTGAAGACCAGAATTTTATTGGGATCTCTGCAGAAAAATTACTTCACAGCCTTATTCATAGAGCCTCATAGTCCAAAAGAAGATGTAGATCTCTTTAATTTTATTCATAAACTGATAACAATGGAAGACAACAAAATGCAATTTTTTTTTGCTTAAGATGATGAAATCTTCATCATTATAAACTCTATAAACACCAATGAAGTTGCTGGTCCTGATGGTTATAATGGAAATTTCTTACAAATATGTTGGAATATCATTGGTAAGGACCTTTGTAAAGTTTTCAGAATTGTTTTTAGAGGAACCCTATTCCTACTGGTGTTTATGCTACCTTAATGTGCGTAATTCCCAAGCTTGACTGTCCAAAGACATAGAAGGACTTCAAGCTTATTAGCCTAACTACTATGCTCAACAAAACTATCCCCAAAGTGATCAATAATATACTAGCAACTCTATTACCTAAAATTATCTCTGAAGAACAATGGGTCTTTGTAAAAAACAAGAGTATCCATGAGAATATTCTAATCACACAAGAGCTCTGCTGTGATCTGAACTACAAGACTCGATGAAATAATGTTTTGTTGAAGCTGGATATGTCTAAGGATTTTGATAAACTTTATCATAAGTTTACTCTCAGGATTCCATCTGCATTTGGGTTTTAAAAATCAGTTCCAAAACCTCATTCTCAAGAACATCAACCACGTTTTTTTATCCACTATAATTAATGGTGAATTGGAGGGTTTTTTAAAGTCTACTAAAGGATTAAGACATGGAGATCTTATGTCTCTAAGTCTGTTTATTGTTGTTGAAGAGTATCTGGTCATAAGTATCAAACACATTGCTAATCAGGATCCTTCAATAAGATACAAGAACATATGAAACTGTTGTATACCTTGTCTGGCTTTCGCGGACGACTTCATTATTTTATACAATGACAATTCTTTATCTATCATCAAGCTTAATAAGTTCCTAGTTCATTATCAAGAGATCAGGTCAAGCAATAAACAACAAGAAATCAAAGATCATTGTGTAAAAAAATGATTAATATTGGCTACAATCCAACGTATTAATATCATATGCAACCAGTGTATTAATGTCATATGGTTAATATTTTAGCCTTTCTAAGACTACAATACATCTTATTAATGTCATATGCAACAAATTCATGTCGGGTTCTACTAAAAACAAGCATAATATATCATGGTCCTTGATGTAGCTACAACAGTCCTCTTGGTCTAAACTACGCAAGCCCTATGAATAGGGTGGGATCAACGTAAGAGATCTTGAAGATGTCCATAAATCATACTCTTACAAGGTCTGGTTAAATTTCACAGAGCAGAACTCCATGTGGGCTAGATTTATATCTTAAATCTACTGCAATTCCGTTCACCCATTACTGCTTCTAAGCCAAACAGAAGCTTTAAGGTTTGGAGTAGACTAATTAATATCCGAGACATGGCTAAGCCTTTTATATACTAGAATGTTGGGGAATGTAAAATGGACTTATGGATTAACCGTTGGTGTACTCCATACACTTTTATCCTTATTGACTCCTCTAAAGATATGACATGGTATTGTCCTAGAGAAGTCAAAGTATTATCAACTGATGGTCAGTGGACAATATCTAGGTTACAAGGTATATTTTCTCTTTCAACTATAGAGAAAATAATGAAGATTTCCTTGAACTCATCCAAAGATTCAATCAAGCGGCCTCTCTTCTCATCTGGAAAGTACAACACTAAGGACACGTGGAATGCCATTAGACAGAAATTCAATAAATCAAATCTTTTCAGGAAATATGAAATCTTATTACTCCAAAAAATGTTTTTTTGTTTGGAGAACTGTACCCAGTTAGCTACCTACTAACTGGATTCTATAGAAAAAAGGCTTCAATGGCTTCCAAATGCCAGCATTGTGAGAATATTGAGACAAATAATCACATATTCATTCAATACACAAAAGCATGGAAAGTTTTGTTATACTTCGCTTATATATTCAAGATAATAATCAGCATAAATTTGGCATTCACTCACATGATCATGAACTGGTTTTGGTCTTCAAACAAAGACACTCATAAGATAACAATTCTACCAGCTATTATCTCGTGGATTATCTGGTCTACTAAGAATAAAAATAAACATTTGGATCAATCTACTTCTACAAATTCAATAATTGATCAAGTTATTCACATTATCGCAAGGATTGACCAAGTTAATATTAAAAGAAAACATTGGGGAAAAGATTCTGGGATTGTTTCACATATTGGTTGTATAAACCATTTAAACAAACTTATAATTTCCATATTCCTAAAATGGAATCATCCTAAAGCTAAAAAGTACAAACTAAACTCATATGTATCTAGTAACTATACAAGTAAATCAAGTGCATTGATCAAAGATCAGAATGACGACTCGGTGGCTGTGTATGGTAGACTTTACGGAAAATAATCCCTAATCATGGTTGAATGTAGAGCTTTGTTAGATGGTCTTTTGCTATATCATTCTAAATATGTAAATTTACTGGAAATCAAAACTGACTCAAAAAATCTAACATAAATGATTCTTAAAGGCAAGTTTCCTTGTTTATGGAACCTATAGTCAAATGTTGTAGAGCTCTAATAACTTCTTCAGTGAATATCATCCATATATACCGAGAGCAAAATGTGACAGTTAATTAGATTTCTAAATACACCATTAATAGAGGCTCTAATTCAGACTTCGATAATAACAAATTTCTTAATTGAATCGATGCTATTATTCTCCTTGAAAGTCTAGGTTCATTGTATATCAGAATTGAAGACATCGATTAATTCACATCTCTAATTATATGAAGCTGCAAGCTATCGCCTTATTCATCTACTTTAAGCTAATTTTTGATGAATTCTTAATTTGGTTATGTTTCCTCCAAGATCGGTATCTCTACTTCTTCAATTTTTTTGATGAACTCTAGTGAAGAGCTCTTGTGCAGGTTAAATCTCGAGCTCAATGAAGACTTTCTTCCATTTGGTCTGTAGCGACAACTTTTTGTTTACTAACGCCACATCTTAATTTTAAATTTTGTTTATAATTCATGTGTAAGTCTAGGTGAATACTTATCTCAATTGGACCTTAGCTTATCTACAATCCAAATTTCATAATAAAAATCTAATTTTGGTAGAAAAATACATAAAACTCATGAATATAAAAAAATAGTTTTATTTAATTTAATTTAGAGGAAATTTAATTTAACGCATGAGTTCAAAATCCAGATAAAAATTCAAGAACCTTTAAATTTACAAATTACAAGTAATGTATAATTTAGATAGAAAGTTTAAATGTATTGGAAGGTATTTTTCTACTACAATATTCAATGTCAATGACACACATGAGACATGTGTTGTTTGTTGTTTTAAGTTGAATTTTATATAAATATGTAATAATAATTTGGGGTTAGAGCATGTACACGTACGTGTTAAAGTATATGTTAAAGAGTGTGTTAATTTTTTTTAATTGAAAATATCTCCAGTGTTAGTGGTGAGGTTAACTAACACAAACACAAAAAATCTAATGGGCTTGCTAATCTCCAAGAGCCACTTAACAAAGCCACGTCAGCTCTGTTAATAATTTGGCGGAATTTTTATTTCTCTCCCGATTTTTTTAACATCTTTTTCATTTTCAATATTTTTTTTCATGTATTCATTCATCTTCTTCCTATTTCAGTTTTTTTTGTCAGAGTTTAATCACCATTTTCTTCGTTTTCTTTAAGCTTTTCAATTACTTTTTTTTTTCAATACAACGAACAAAAATGGATTTTCGTCCTCCATTTCAAAACCCTTTATTTAATCAGTATATGATGTCTCAGATTTCTCAATCACAATTTGAAGGTCAATCTGAATTTCAAAACAGTGATCAACAACTTCTTTTTAATTCATTGTACGGAGCATCAATTCAAAACCCTAATTTGCGTACTTCTACTACAAGAACACAAAACAATTTAGATTTTCTTTCTCAACAAGATAATCCGAGTTTAAAAAAGTCTTCAAAGAGAAAAAATTTAGAATTAAAATCAAAGGAAAGAAATTTAAATTGGAATAAAAATGAAGATGGAAGCCTTTGTAAAGCTTGGTTACGTGTTTCAGAAGATGCAATAACAAGCACCAATCAGTCTCGAGCAAAGTTGTGGGATCAAATTCCGCTAGAGTATAACAATATTATAGGGCATGAGACGGATAGAGATGCTACAACTTTGAAGAATCGTTGGTCAATCATTCAATCCCGTCTCAACGAATATTCAGGATACGCTCGACTAGTAGAAAGAACACCTTGCAGTGGGTTTAATGCCCAAGATTCGGTATGAATATATATATATATATATATATATATATATATATATATATATATATATATATTCTTATATATATATAAACTAATAGATTAGAGTACAAATAATTATTTACTAATTATTGATAGATGGGAGAAATTAAACAATTATACTACGAAAAGGAAGGACGTTATTTTAAATGGGATGGATGTTGGCTTCTGAAAGATACTTCAAAATGGTTCAATTATTGTAAACTTCAGGATGAGAAAAAAACAAAATGCAAAACAGGAGAAGATCAAATTCGAATTTAGAAGAATGGTCCACAATTAATCTCAGAAAGTCCTTATGCGGTACCAGATTCGGTGTATCTCGATATTGATTTAACACCAGCTGATGAAGAGTCGAAAAAACTAGAACGACCCCCAAGGAAGAAAAGCAATGAAAAAGATGCGTGGAAAAAAAAAATGATTCAATGAGTTTATATGTAGAGGAATTTAGTTGTATGAGAAAAGAACAAAAAGAAATTGAAAAAAAAGAAAGTTCAAATGATGCATCAAAAGGAACAACTTAGAATCCAAACAAAACAAGAACAAGAAAAAATGAGAATACAAGCCAAGTTAGAGAGCAAGCGTATGGAAATTGCAGCAAAACAAAAGGAAGAAAAAATATGAATGGAGAAAGAAATTACGATGACGGATCCAAATTCTGTTCCAATAGAAGAGGGTAGAGATTGAATAATAAAAAATTGAAATCATATCTAGCATCTTTGAGGAAAGATTATCGAGATCAAGATGAAGACACTGAAAGTGAACTTTAATTTTAAATTTTTAATTTTATGTTCTTTTTAAGTAATGTTTGACTTATTTTGTTGCTATTTTGATTAATGATTAAATTTTGTTTATATGATTGATAGCAGGATTGTAGCGATTAGAACTTTTTTAGACTTTTATATATAAGTTAAATAGATTTCTTAATTGAGGGCAAAGATAGATTAAAATGTAAATTTATCCTAGAAAACTTACAGGACTGCTGCTGTGGTAAAAAGAAGTTAAAAAAACAAAAATATTGCGTTTTATTCTTTCATTTCCCCTGATTTGTTTTATAGAAAGAATTTACAGTAAACGAATAAGTATTGAGCATCCCAAAGAAAAGACTAGTTTTCTTGAAAAGGTTTGGATATCGGAAGTAATCAGGGAGGAGCTTCTTGTACAACTGCGCATGAAAAAAGACGAGCCGAATTAGAAGTATCCAGACATACTGCGGCGGCGCTTGCAGCGGCATCCATGGTGTTTCCGGGATTGATGGTGTTCGCTTTAAAGTTTCACTAAACATGGCGTTCCAAGTAAAATATGATGTTAGCACACAAGATGTTTGATGTTTTGCTTGAGTAAAAATATTTTCTAAGAGTAGGTTTGGTTATGAATGAATGAAGTGACCAAAAAAATGACTCGTTTTTTTATGATTTTGTAGGTCTTTGATTTTGCGGACAAGTAACAGAGTTCTTATGATTGGGTTCCAACGATTTTGTAGGTCTTCGATTTTTCGAGTCTCTATGGATATCTAATTGAAATGGAGTAGTATAGGATTTGCTACTTCACCATGATTAAACCATGATTGATGATTCTGAACCAAACTTTCTTGAATTTGGTGTTAGTTTCTGTTTCATGCTTCACTATGATGATGTTCTACTTATCTAGTTATTTTGTTTGTCCTTGTGGTGTTCTTACTCTGTTGTGATTGTTCGCTTGAGTTTGTTGTCTGTATAATTGTTGTACTATACTGTTACATACTATTTATAATGATTTAGCCGAAAGAAGGAATTTTAGTTGTAAGAGTGAGAGTAAGAGTAAAAGTAAGGCGCAACTGATTGATTCGATGGAACCTGGAAAGTAACTTAAGAATTGAACACAAACCCTTACTCACCAATGGAGCCATATAACATAGGGTTTTTGAAGGTTTCTGATATACATACAATCTACATAGGAACTCATCAATGACATTGAAAAGCTAAGAGAGCACTTGGACATTCCAGAATGGCAGGTACTGTCGTATATGAATTACTGCTATATTGCTACTGTCATATATCCTACTGCTACTGTCGGATATGAATTACTGCCACTGTTATCCTACTACTACTGTCGGATATGAATTACTGTTACTGCATATATCTTAGCGATTATTTATACACAAAAAACAGCAGTAAAGAAAAATAAATTAAACTGAAATTCTGAGTTGTTAATACAAAAAAGGAAAAAAACTGAAAATTATAATAATATTAAACTAAATATTAAACGTCTTTGTCTTCATCACCAAAATAGTTTCATAAATGATCCAAAGATCGGATTTCAACAATGTGTTTGTCTCATGATTTCGAATCCTATCCAACCGGGAAGAAATATTAGCGACCAAAACTGTTGGATAACGAAGATATGAAAGAGGAGAGATAGGTTCGCCGAGTAAAGGTGTCCAAGTTTCTATTTCAGCGTCTTGTTCATCTTCGATGATCATATTATGCAGAATGATACATGTTTTCATTATATTGTACAAATCTTCTTTATTCCAGTACCTAACCGGACCTTGTGTTATTCCCCACTTGATTTGTAAAACCCCACATGCTCGTTCAACATATTTCCGAACAGCTTCATGTTTTTTAGTAAATAATTTTTCTTTCATTATTGTTGGGTGTGCAATTGTTTGTATCAAGGTTACCCATTTTGGATATATACCATCAGTTAAATAATAACCTAAACTGTATGGATGATTATTAATGTTGTAATCAACCGAAGATATTTTTCCATTGATTAGTTTGTCAAACAATGGAGAGTTATTACGAACATTCAAATCATTATTTGCACCTAACATACCAAAAAATGAATGCCAAATCCATAATTTTTTCGATGCAATAGCTTCAAGTATAAGTGTATGCTTGTGACGATGCTCTCTATGTGTTCCATGCCACGCAGTAGGACAATTTTTCCATTCCCAATGCATACAATCTAACGAGCCAAACATACCTGGAAATCCTCGTTTTTTTCCTTCATGTAGAAGACGTTTAATGTCATTTTTATTGGGTGAACGCATGTATTGTTCTTCATATAACATTATAATTGCACTACAAAAAAGTTTCAAGCTTTTAATAGCTGTACTTGGACCAATTTTTATGTATTCATCACAATGATCCGTTGAAAAACCATAAACTAATATACGAATTGATGCCGTCATCTTTTGTATAGCAGAAAGACCTAATTTACCGCAAAAGTCTTTGTTTTGGATAAAATAATCGTCTTGTTTCTGTATATCTTCCTATATATCTTTTCTTTTTATACGATCGAAAATAATCAGCCGGATAAGTGCAATCCAAGGTAAAATAATCATTCCAAATAATTTGATGGTTAATCTCATGATTTCTTCCTATATATCCGTTGAACTTTCTTTCCGTAAGAAACTTGAAGATTTAGAATCTGAATCTGACATATTAATTTCCGATGATAGATTCACAAACACAAATATTTTCGGCATATATTGATTAACAACAACCAAATTAAAGTTGTTAGAGCATGTACAACGTACGTGCTAAAGAGTGTTTTAACTTTTTTATTAATTAAAAATATCTCCACTCAACGTGTTAGTGGTGAAGTTAACTAACACTAACACAAAAAACGCTAGTGAAATTCCCACTTAACAAAGCCACGTCAGCTCTGTTAACAATTTGGGGAATTTTTATTTCTCTCCCGTTTTTTTTAACATCTTTTTCATTTTCAGTATTTTTTTTCATGTATTCATTGATCTTCTTCCTATTGCAGTTTTTTTGTCAGAGTTTATTCATCATCTTATTCGTTTTCTTTCGGCTTTTCAATTTTTTTTCCAATACAACGAACAAAAATGGATTTTCGTCCCCCATTTCAAAACCCTTTAATCAATCAATATATGATGTCTCAGATTTTTCAATCACAATGTGAAGGTCAATCTGAATTTCAAAACATTGATCAACAATTTCTTTATAATTTATTGTATAGAGATTTAGAAACTGAATGAGACATATCAATTTCCAATGATAGATTCACAAAACATAAATATTACAATCAAATTAAAGTTTTAATTAGAATACTTTTGAAAAAATATCTTTGATATATATATATATATGGATAAGAACAATATATATGGATAAGAACAAGTGGAATTAAGATCGTTAATTAAAAAGATAAGTTAATTAAAATCTAGTGGGTGAGAAACACTAATTAGCCTTGTTTTAGCTAACAACCCTAATTTCATTTTAATGGTTTTTCTAACTTATCTTTTAAAACGTTTTTTAATTAACGCTTTTAATTAACTTATCTTTTTAATTAACGATTTTAATTCCACTTGTTCTTATCCATATATATATATATATGGAAGATATTTTTCAAAAGTATTCTAATTAAAACTTTAATTTGGTTGTAATATTTATGTTTTGTGAATCTATCATCGGAAATTGATATGTCTAATTCAGATTCTAAATCTCCATACAATGAATTAAAAAAGAATTGTTGATCACTGTTTTGAAATTCAGATTGAACTTCAAATTGTCATTGAGAAATCTGAGACAATTTTTGAAATGGGGTGAAAATCCATTTTTGTTCGTTGTATTGAAGAAAAAAAATCGAAAAGTCGAAAGAAACTACAATAGGAAGAAGATGAATGAATACATGAAAAAAAAATACTGAAAATGAAAAAGATGTTAAAAAAAAGCCAGTTAGTTAACTTCACCACTAACACGTTGAGTGAAGATATTTTTAATTAAAAAAAATTAGGCTGTACATGCTCTAAGTTAGAAAAACGAGTTGAGTGAAATAAGGGATATTAGCTAAAACAAGGCTAACTAGTGTTTCTCTCTCCTAGTTGGCACCCACTAACACACAACTTTAACACACAACTTTAACAATAACCAACCTACATGTTAAAGTATGTGTTAAATATGTTGTTTGTTAGCGCATTCCTAACAGATACTCTATTTCACAGTTATTTTAAAAAATACCTATTATCTTTAAAAAAATGCTTTCCAACAGTTAATCTAAAACGTAGTCTAAATTTACAAATTTTATTTTGATAATCTATATTTACCTAGGCGGTTACACAATCTGTATATTTTTTCCTTATTTTTCTCATCACTTACAAAACTAAAAAACTAACTTAATTATAAATTAGCTGTTGTATTATTTAGTAATCTAAAATTATAAAGTGTCATAATTTAATCTATATTTAGCTAAATTATAGACTAGCTGTTGGGATGCTCTAAATATGTTAAATTAACGTGAAATTTTGGTAATCTAAATTTTTAGATTACGAAATAATACAAACTCTTTATATTTAAGGTAGTTATTTTGTTTCACTAAGTGAAGGAGAAAAAAAAGGAAAGATTATACTTATTTTGTAACCGCAACTACAAATATACCTAGCGTAATTTAAGCTAATAAATATAGAGAGGCTTTTAGATTACGTGCAGTAAATTTACTATCTAGTCTCTTTTACCTATTTGTTGGGATGCTCTAACAAAGCCACATACGTTTTTTTTTAAATATTTTTATTCATTTATTTATATTTTGTTTGTATTTTTTATTTTTATTTTTACTATTTGTCTATAAATGTAAAAATTAAATATATTTTTTAATAAAATAAAAAATAAATTTTAATATATTATTTTCGAAAGATATTTTGAAAGTAGGATATAACAAAATCTATTTTAATTTTGAAAGATATTATTAAAAACAAATATAAATAAAATGTGTTATATATAAAATATTGTTATAAAATAGATTGAATAAAAATCAACTATTTTTTAAAGAAAATATATTAATAATCAAAATATATATTGAAACTAATAAACAATGAAAGTTGTTATTTAAAAGACATTAAAAATATTTTAAAAGATATGATAAAACTAAAAAAAAATATTATTGCATTTCTTTATTTTTCTCAACTATCTAATATTTTTTTAACAAATCATATCTCTTAGTCTTTTACAAATTCTGATATATATTTTTATTCTATTTTTATTTTTATTTTACTTTTAATTCATCTTTTCGATATCTAAAAAAAGTTTATGATGTTTTTCCAAAAAAATAGTTAACCAAAATATTTGAAATCTTATACAATAATCTTAAATAACACTTTAGAGCATCCTAACAGTCTCTTTATATTGTAGATAAATATGGAGAGGATTTTACTACTTTATAATTTTAGATTATCACTTTTTACAACAGATACGCTAATATTATGGTAGTTATTTTATTTGTTGGATAATGTGAGAAAAACAAAGAAAATTATAAAGAAGAATTATAAAGAATGGGTAACGGCCTCGGTAAATATAAAGAGCGAAAATAAAATAATTAAATATACCTATCGGTTTAGAGCAAGCATGCTCTTAAACATATATAAAATAAAATAAAAAATATTTAAAAAAAAAATAGTGTTTCTCTAGTACGCGTGAAATACGAAATGCTTACGTGGATAAGAACCACCAGAATTAAAATCGTAACTAAAAAATAATTAAAAAAATCGTGAATAAAAATAGTTAATTAGAATTGTGAATTAAAATCGTGAATTAAAAAATATTTAAAAGATAACTGGAGTAGAATTAGGGTGGTTAACTAATATTTCGCTCTCCTAATTCGGACCCACTAATACACGACTTTAACAACAAGCGTACATCCTCTTATAAAGTAATAAACCCCAAACGGTTTCAATTGTTCTCTTTCTCGCACAACAGGAAGCTTTAGCAACAGGAGATTCAGGTTTAGGAACCTAAGAAGATGAGTACCATGAAGTTTTGCCGTGAATGGTTAGTCTTAAATTTCAGCAATATGGTTCATTCTCTATGTCGATGAAATTTCTCCATCAATCTTATCTTCTGATTCGTTTTCAGTAACAACATTCTTTACCCTAAGGAAGACAGAGAGAAAAAAATCCTTCTCTACGCTTGCCGGAACTGCGATCACCAGGTTCCCTTTCTCTAACCTAACTAGACTTTTAGGGTTTTAATAATTTGGCTTAGGATTTTGTGAAGAATCTGAGTTTAGCAGGTTCAGTAGACTACGACGTACTAAGGTTTTCTCAGATTTTCAGTCATTCTACTTTGATATATTGTGAATCAAGTGTACTATGCAGTATGATCGATCTCTAAATACCGTAAAGATGAAAACGTGTTTTGGGCCCGTTATAGTTTTATTAGAATTAGCACCTATGCATCTAGAAATATTTCAGATTCTCAGGCCTAAATTTTTCATGATGGTGAGGTTTCAACTCTTTTTTTTTCCTTGCTCTTGGCTACATTTGGCTTATGATTTAGTTGCAAGTGAATTCTGCGAATTGAGATTAGCAGGTAAAATATAAAATGGTGGTGACAATCAGTAAGTGATAAAGGAGCATTTTATTTTTTCGCCTTGCGAAAGCTTTAAAGAGATAGGAGAGATTTTGTGTTTCATTAGATAACATATGAAGTCAATCTCAAATGATTGAAACAACACTAAGTGAAACCGGGTTGTGAAGTTTCAAATCACATCCCCTTGTTTCAACCTTTGTAAGCAAGTTACGATGGATGAGTTTGCGATAGGGAGTGTTAATTTTTGATTGACCAAACTTTTAATGGTGGTGTGCAGGAAGTTGCTGATGACAACTGTGTGTACAGAAACGAGGTACATCATTCTGCGAGTGAACGTACTCAAATACTCTCAGACGTCGCTTCGGATCCAACTCTCCCTCGTACTAAATCCGTCCGTTGTGCAAAATGCCGCCATACTGAAGCAGTCTTTTTCCAGGTCTTATTAATTGTTCATTGTAAATAGATAAAATAGATAATTACACAAATAGTTCTCATTATAAAAAGCATGTTTTAAACTTTTGTGGAATGTTCAGGCGGCTTCTAGAGGAGAGGAGGGTATGGCATTGTTTTTTGTGTGCTGCAACCCAAACTGTAACTATCGCTGGAGAGAATAGACAAACTCGGTTTTTGTTTATGTTCTTAGTTAATCATCTATTCCATTGAGTTTCTGTTTATGTTATTAGTCTCACTTAATCATCTACTCAGCTTATGCGAGTTTTACTTTACTTGTTGTTTTGTTGGGAGTTTGTAATGCAAATGACCAGATCATGTTTCTAATCCATGTTAGCCTATGATACTTAAGTTTGGGGGAGTTTGTAGTGACCAGATCATGTTTCTAATCTATGCTAGCCTATAATAGTTCTTCGCGGAGTTTGTAATGCAAATGACCAGATCACGTCTGTAGGCTATGTTACCCTACCTATTGATAGGGGCTTCTAATAATGTTATAACTTTGTCCTCATGTTGGTGGATCTACTACTTATATGGCTTAATCTTGTTGTAGACTAGCCTGTGAACCGTGAGCTATACTACCTTAGCCTTTGGGCTAATAAGATTCTGCGAGTAACTAACCTTAATTCTCTTATACTTGTGGGGGCGGTAACTTCTATAGGAATGATACAATTGTTTGCTTTAGAAGGATACAGATGCGCTGTTTTGTGCATAGCTTAATACATCTTTAGTTTACTTTTGATATATAAGCATGCTCAGTCGATACAAAATGTTCGTTGACAATTTTTTTTTGTTCTAACTGGGCGTTTTACATGGCTAGTTAGACAGGTTTATTTTGTGCTTATTTTGTGCGGACCATTTTATTGTTCTAACTAGGCATTATAGATGGCTAGTGAGACACGTTTATTTCGTATTTCTAAAGCGTAACCTGCAACTTTTCATTTCTCTAAAAAAAATCATCTTTCCAAAAAGTTTTTATTTTTATATATTTATTTATTTCATCTTCAAAATTTTTGCTTATTTAACGATGAGGTTAGTAATTTCACCTCTACGGTGTTGATAATTAAATATTATTGTTGTTTTGGTTTATTGATTTTATAACAAATTATTTTACTAATTGATGGTTTTAATTTGTCTTTTCATTGTTGGAATAAACTTTTAAAGGTGCTTCTAGTTTTTTTAGTGTGTTCATCTTCCAATAACAGATAATTGTAATTTTGGTTTCAGGCTTTAAGCCTTGGATGCCCAACATACAATAGTATTATTTATTATATCTGATATTATATGTTAATCTAAGATTATATGTTAAATCATATTTGATTAGCTATATTTAGTTTAAAGAACATAATTATTTCAGACAGTCGAAGATGCTTGGTACCTAAATTAAATTTAGGTGTTGTTTTTCGTTTAATATATTGCGCAAACATATTTAAAATATTGGTAAAGGTAAATATTGTCTAATAATTCGTCTGTAAGAGAGTATATATATATATATCCAATGTTAGTGCTTTCGAGAAAGATAGTAGCTCTAAAATATTAGTAAATTGATAATGGCAGTTAACTGATAATCTAAGTTACCAAAGAAACTTTTCATAACTAAGAGTATCAATCTGAACTAAATAGTCGCTTCAACAACTAAGGAAGAGTTTTTGTCCATAAGGTTACCAATGGTATAAAGAAGTTCAACATTACTATTTCTAACGACAAAACCACTACTAAACTCTCCAAAGCTTAGAGTTGAAGCATCACTGTTGAATTTTAATATATTTAATATTGGTGAATGTCATTTAACATAAGATATAACATTAGGTTTGTTAGTGTGATGAAAACAACCAAAAGATCAAAACATATTATAAGAACAAGCATATAATAAGAAAATAAGATATACATCTTGGAAAAAAATGAAGTTACAAATTACAAATTCAAAGTGACCATCTTTCGCTTGATTGTTTCTTGTCTTACCATTTTTGGGTTATTCGTTATTAAACTGAATTTGATGAAATAGTTTAGCTGTATCATGTTATTGTACTATGAATAAAATAAGAGAAAATTATAATTTAAAATGAAATTGTAATATTAGTGTTATACAGTGGGTATACTAACAACAGTATATATATTATATAATGTGTAACCCAAAAAATAACTGAAAACATATAATACATATAAAAAATATACTACAAATTATAACTCAAACAATGTTTTTATAACTCAAACAACTTTGATGATGGTTTTTTATAAAACATCGAATTATATTGATTTTGAAATATTCAATGCAATCACAAAACACTAAAAATAAAATTATGATGTATTCAAATATTTAGAATATATCACATATTGACCTTTAAGCCAACACTTATAAAGTCAATAAAAATAAATAGTCATTGATCACTTCATGATTAATTGGAATTAAAGAGGTTAAATTCGGTCGAAAAATAAGTCTTAAAGTGATTGATTCAATTGTTAGAGAGAGAAAAGTAACAAAAGTCTAGGTAGAAAAAGTGACAAGTATCAACGTACAAATTTTATATATCATGCATTTTCAAGTAACAAAAGTCTAGGTAGTAAAATATTCGCAACATTTATATGAATCTTGTTTCAATCACTTGTGTAAATCTGGTCATTGTTCTTTTCTATTTTTTGTGTTATACATGATTAACATACTCCGATGGTGATTGGGATAAAGTGTAAATTGGGAGAACTCTAAGTTTTTAGCGAACTCAATAATATTGCTTCGTCTAGTGTTGATTTATCTTTGTTTGTGTATACATGATCTCACTTGTTGGCTGCCTTAGATTCAATTATTGTATTATATTTCATAGCCTCAAAATCATGCTTCAACATAGAGTCTAGAAGGGTCTTTACATCTTCCCCACCAAAATTAGGGATTTTTTGCACCAAAGGGCCATCCGAGAAAAAAACTCCTTTATATATATCAAGAGATATAATGCTTATGGTTAACACATTGGGCCCAACCAGATTAGCTCATGTAGCTACGTACTTGGAAGTAACACGTGTAGGAAAATAAAACGGGTAGAAGTTGAAGCCTTAATAATATTTGTCTCCATAACAGTCTTCACAACAAAAGATATCGAGAGAGTACTACTTTGCTCATATGCTATAAGAGCAGAGGTATGCCATTTTTATTTAATATATCTTTAATGGTAGTAATAATATTGTAACAAAAATTATCTTTGTGCATAAAAAATAATCGCCTTTAAGGGGTATACTATCCTCTTCATCTTTGACATCCTCTTTGGAAATAGTAAGACACATTGATTATGATAATTGTTTTGAAAGTATGATGAGCTTCGATTTTGGCATTCAAATAAGTACCGTGCATTTTCTCCGAACCTCGGTCATTTGTTTTGTTGCACACTTCCATTTTAGAAGAATGTTTCACAAAAAGACGTTTCGCATAGTTTCTTCTCTACAACCCTTTTCTTCAAATTTTACCTATCAACGGTCTTTTAAAGTGGTGAATATTTTTCCACGATCTCTTCTTTGGAGAAAACACAAACATAGAATCATCCTCAAACAATTATACTCGATTATAACGCGTTGTTAACAAATTGCTTAAGTACATTTTGATTTTGGTTTTGGCGTTTTGTTTCGATTTTGGCTTTCAATTATGGTTTTGATGTTTGGTGTTTGGCGTTTGGATTTGGATTCGATTTAGGTTTTAGAAACAATTTTGGTATTTAGTATTTCAATTTGGTTTCTCGTTTAAATTAGTATTGGTATTTGAGTGTTTTTATTATTTGTAACAAACTCACTATTCAGTAATCAACATTGTTAGTTTGAGAGAGAATGTTAGAGATATTAGGCCAAAGCTTATTAACTAATACGTTTTATCTATCAATTAAAGGTTTTATATTATATTTAATCCGTATATTTTCAAATGATAAAACCATAATTGTCTTTCTTTGTTTATCTTATTCTATAAGATGAATCGTGAGGGAAACAACAACTTTAAAATATTTGTTATTTCCAAAGGTATGAATAAATTTCAACTGTTGATTGATTTATTTATTTTATGGCTTAAATTAGCTCGTAAGATTAATGACTTGCATTAGAAGAAAGATATAGGGCAAGTATTGCATAAACGAAGAGGACACTCACATGTACTTAATAGTAAAAAACTTTCCCATGCATATAAGTTTTTGTCAGCCACTTGCATTTTCAAAAAAATAAATACACAAATACACATTTCAAATTCAAAAACTTTTCCAATTAAAAGCACTAAATGAATTCTGATGAGTCCGAATTCGAAGAGCTCCCCGGAAGGGTAGTCCAAAGTAAATCACCCCGTAAAACCGGACAGACTCCATGACTACAATTCGAACAGCACTGGTTGAACCGGACAGATGATTTTGAACATTTTGAACACTGCAAATATAAGTCAGTTCGAACTATGACTAAAGTACTAAAATACCTAAACACTATCTGACTAAGCTGTCTATTCACCTACTTAAAACTTGTGGGTCTTTAAACATGACCCGGGTCCATTAAACTTGACCCGAAAGCCCATAAGGGCCTAAATCTTACACTATAAATGCCCAACCACCAGCATTAACTAGGGGTAAGAAAAATTAACTGCTGCCAGGCTGCTCAATTCTCTCACCACCCTTAAAACACCTTGAAATACCCTGAAATATCTTGAAACACCATTAAACACCACCACATCACCGTGAAACACCCTTACGCCGCCTTAAAACTCCACTTAAAATTACCAGCCTACCCTCAGGATACTTTTATCCACACCAAATTGGCGACCACAGTGGGAGGCGACGGTGCCTGAATCAAACATTCAAAACCAAGTAAAAGAATTCTGTCCGAATGAATCCGGATAATCCAGAGCTTCCACCAGCTTTGCTCGAAGTGGTGGAAGAGAACGATGAATATACTGTCCAAGAGCGTGACAGGTTGAGGGTTGAAATAGAAGCTCTGAGGGCTGAGAAGGCCAAGATGGGCATGAAGGAGAAGTCCAAAGCATCAGTTGCTCATCGCTCTGATAACCCTCGAGAGCATGAGGCTTCGAAGACTCATGTGAGCACTAAAAAGACACATGCTAGCTCTAAAAAGTCTCACCGGTCCAAGCTTGTGGAGAGTTCTGACTCAAGTTCAGAATCTTCGGACAGCTCTTCGGACAGTGAGGGGAATGAAAAGTCCTTGTCCTCCAGCAGTGACGAAGGGCGAACCAGGAAAAAACAAAAGCAAGTTAAAAAGTATTCCAGAAAAAGAGACCACCATGGAAGAATGAAAAGACACATTGGGAAAGGATCATCTCACAGCCGGAGGCATATAGACCGGTTGCTGATGGATCCATTTGCCTTCCATGATGAGCCAGGTATCTTTGCAACACCTAATGAGGATACCGTGTTCAGTCGTGGAAGGAATTGGAGGCAGTCTCCACTGTCTTCTAAAATCCTATCCGGGAACCTCCCCAAGAGGTTTGACAGCACAAAGATGGAGAAGTACGACGGCAGTACTGATCCGGACAATCATCTGGAGCAATTCAAGAACTTCATGATGAACTTTGATGATGATGATAAACTACTCTGCAGGGCATTCTCCCAATCCTTTACGGGGAGTGCTCTGAAGTGGTACAACAGCCTTCCTCAGGGTTGTATCAGAGACTTTGACACCTTCTGGGTGGCCTTTCGAAGGCAATTTGTGGGAAGTAAGGAGCTCAAGGGCAATGGAGATACCATAATCCATTGTGCCCAAGAGCCAAATGAATCATTGAAAGAATACATAAGTCGTTTTGTGAATACGAAGAACGGGCTGGCTGATTGTTTTGAACAAGTGGCAATAGCATCCCTGAGACAGGGTTTGAACCCGGGCAACCTGGCCGATTCAGTAACAAGGAAGAAAGCCATGACCTGGGGTGGATTGCTAAATCAAGTCGGCAAGCAAATAAATGTTGATGAAACAAAAAAGACCAGGGTGCACAGGCAGGTGAGATCCACCCCGGTAACACCAACTCCCAATCCAAACCAGTCCGGCAACAAAGCTAGAGAAACCGGACAGGGGCATGGAAGAGGAAAAGCTCAGTCTCAACCAGCTGCTCCTGCACAAAGTCAACAGTCTAGAAACAAAAGGGGGCCGTGGGTCCAACCGGAGTGGTTTGCAGAGCTCAAAGAGAGCGTGGCAACCATTTTCGAGAAAACTAAAGATGAAATACACTACCGGAGACCGGCAACCTTGCAGTCTCCCATAGAACATCGAAACAGTTCTTTTTGTCAATATCACAACGATATTGGCCATACTACTGATGATTGTATAGCCTTGAAGCAAGAGGTTCAGAACCTGATTGAAAGAGGGAAGTTGGGTGCGTATGTCAAAAGAAGAGGAGGCAACAGGCCTGATAACACTCACCGGGCTGGTCCGGTTAATGCTGCCCCAGAAGGGGCCATGGTAATTGTTGAAAGGTTTGATGTGGAATCAGAATACTTGGATCCTGATCCAACAAGGAACAGAGTGGGTGCAATAGAGGAACGTTCCAGGTCGGTCTCCGGGCTCATTAAATTCTTTGAGTCCTTGACAATTTTCGGAGGGGACACCGTAACGGCTCCTACCACTTCATCAAGAAAAAGGCATGTTCATAATTTGGCAACCCAACTAGAAGGGGGCATGACCTCTTATCAATCGTCAAATCTATTTCCATTCATTGTCTTTGATGGGGATGATTTGAGAGACATTGCTGGCCCTCATGAAGATGCTGTTGTCATAGGAGCATCGATAGGGGGCAATGAGATAAGGCGAATCCTGGTAGATACTGGGAGCTCTGCCAATATCCTTTTCCTAGATACTTACAAGAAAATGAAAAATCCAGCTGTGATTCAAAAGTCAGACCGATCGATTGTAGGCTTCACGGGCAGTTCAGCTGATGTAATTGGTGAGTTCGAAGAAGAAGTATTGTTGGGCAGAGGCCCTTTCAAGAAAACGGTCAGAATACTTTTCATTGTGGTGGACTGTCCCACTTGTTACAATGCTATTCTAGGGAGATCTTGGCTTTCTAGGATGCATGCAGTGGCTTCAACAGTTCATCAGTGTCTAAAATATGCTGTTCAGGGGCAGGTTGGGGTTGTCCGGAGCAGTCAAAAAGTTGCAAGAGAATGCTATGCCACTGCCTTGGCTCCACGAACGCTGGGGGCAGTCCGTATGAATGACCAATAGCAGTTTGAGGGCCTTTCTGGGGGTGAGGGTGAAATTGATGACCCCAGGGAGACCCCCGGAGTGTTGATCCCGGTTGAGGAGGTTGAGACACACTGCTTAGAAGAAGGGAAATCTGTCAAGATAGGGTCCAAAATGCCACAAGTATTGAAAGAAGAAATGTTAAAATTCTTAAAAGACCATCAGCATGTTTTTGCCTGGTGCAATGCTGATGTTACTGGAGTGCCGTCAGAAGTGATTTCTCATCACTTATCTGTCCGGAAAGACGTAGCACCAGTGGTGCAAAAAAGGAGAGCTTTCTCAAAAGAAAAGGCTGATGTCATTGTACAAGAGGTTGACAGACTCACAAAGATGGGGCACATTAAAGAAGCTCAGTATCCTTTGTGGACTGCCAATCCAGTCTTGGTAAAAAAGAAAAACGGTAAATGGCGAATGTGCATAGACTTCACGGATCTCAATCGAGCTTGCCCAAAAGACTTGTATCCGGTCCCCCGGATAGATCAGCTGGTAGATTCTACTTCTGGGAACAAGCTACTCTCCTTCATGGATGCTTTCTCCGGATATAATCAGATCCAGGTGGATCCAAGAGATCAAGAGCATACCACTTTTGTTACTGATAGAGGATTACACTGCTACAAGGTGATGCCTTTTGGTTTGAAGAATGCTGGGGCTACTTATCAAAGGTTAGTCAATAAAACCTTTGCTGATCAAATTGGAAGAAATATGGAGGTTTACATTGACGATATGATGGTGAAAAGTGTGGATGAGCAGCTACACTTGTCCGACCTCCAGGAGACTTTTACCAACCTGGCCAAGGTGAATTTAAAGCTAAATCCTGAAAAATGTGTGTTTGGAGTGCAGTCCGGGAAGTTCTTAGGGTATATTATAAGTGAGCATGGAATCCAGCCTGACCCGGACCAGCTCAATGCTTTGTTTCAAATGGAGCCTCCTCGAAATGTTAAAGAAGTGCAGCGGTTAACGGGGAGGTTAGCAGCTTTGAACAGGTTTATCTCTAGGTCTTCGGACAGATGTGCTCCTTTCTTTCAAACTTTGAAAGGTGCAAAGGGGTTTGAGTGGACACCACAGTGTGATGAGGCGTTCAATGAAATTAAGAAGCATCTGTCCTCTCCGAAGACCTTATTCAAACCGATCAATGGGGAGACTCTATTTGTGTATCTGGCTGTTTCAAGTTGTGCCATCAGTGCTGTGTTGGTTAGAGAGGTTGATGGGTATCCTCACCCAGTATACTACATCAGCAAAAGCCTGATTGATGCTGAACGGCGCTACTTAAAACTTGAAAAATTAGCGTTGGCCTTGGTGATAGCTGCAAGAAAGATGAGGCCTTATTTTCAGGCTCATCCTATCATAGTCCGGACATCTTTCCCTTTAAAAAATGTCCTTCAGAAAGCGGATATTTCGAGCAGAATGACAAAGTGGTCAGTAGAGTTGGGGGACTTCGACATAGACTTTGCTCCTCGAACAGCAGTAAAAGCTCAGGCTGTGGCAGATTTTCTGGTCGAATTCCATTCTGATAGGGACTCAGAACAACTTGCTGATTCAAAAGACAAAAAAGTATGGATTGTCCGAACAGATGGGGGATCCAGTGCCATAGGATCTGGGGCAGGAATATGTCTAACCTCTCCTTATGGGGACAGCATGTTTCAAGCTATTTGTTTTGCTTTTAGGGCGTCCAATAACGAGTCCGAATACGAAGCAGCTATAGCTGGATTAAAACTGGCTTACATTTGTGGAGCAAAAAGGGTCAAGCTACTAAGCGACTCCCAATTGCTTGTCCACCATGCTTTGGGCCTATCAGAAGCTAGAAAAGAGCAGTTAATCAAGTATTTGCTTCTTTTGAAAAATGAGGCAATGAAGTTTAAAGCTGTTGTCTATGAGCATATTCCCCGGGCAGAGAATGAGTTGGCAGACTCATTGGCAACAATATCATATACGGAGTCCTATCCGTGGATCCATGTGCTTGAAAGTCCTTCTATTCAACTTGATGAAGGGGAAAAAGAGGAAGTTTTTGAAATACAAGCAAATAAACCTCAAGATTGGAGGTCTCCACTTATACAATATCTGTCTGATGGTATTGTGCCTTTGGAAAAATCACAAGCCAGAACGTTAAAACACAAGGCTCGTGGTTTCATCATGATTAGAGAGATCTTGTACAAGAAATCCTATAGTAAACCTCTCCTACGCTGTTTAGGAGATAATGAGTCACAAATGGTTCTCTCCGAATTGCATGATGGTGAGGGATCAGCCCATTGTGGATTTAGAGCATTAACAAGAAGAGTGCTTCTCTCCGGATATTATTGGCCTTCAATAATGAAAGATGCCAAGGAACTGGTAAGAAGGTGTGACCCATGCCAGAGGTACAGCAATGAAATTCATGTACCAGCCATTCCTATGGAATCAATTTCTGAGCCTATCCCTTTTGCTCGATGGGGATTAGACTTAGTTGGGCCTCTCCCTATGGCGTCCGGAGGACGCAAAACCATAATCGTGGCCATTGATTACTTTTCGAAGTGGATAGAAGCAGCCCCCTTGGCAGGAACAACATCAAAGGCTGTTATAAAATTCATTTTATCCAACATATGTTGCAGATTTGGTGTCCCTCAGAAAATAACAACAGATAATGGGCCACAGTTTGACAACCGAGAAATGGAGAGCTTCTGTGCCTCAAGGGGTATTCAGCACTGCTTTTCTTCCCCATTCCACCCACAAGCCAATGGGCAAGTTGAGGTGGCTAATAGAATAATACTGTCCGGCTTAAAGAAAAATATGGAAGAGGCTGCTGGGAAGTGGCCTAGTTATTTACAAGAAGTCTTGTGGGCATACCGGACAACGCCTGGGGCTGCCACACAAGAATCACCTTTTGCCTTGGTCTATGGGATGGATGCAGTAGCTCCCATAGAGAAGACACTCCCCTCTTTTCGTGTTCATAACTTCTCCGGACAGGCTAATGAAATAGCAATCAGAAATCAGCTTGATTTGATTGAAGAAAGGCGAATAAAAGCTCATCTTAGAATGGCACACTATCAGGGCTTGATGAGAAGCAGGTTTGCTTCCAAGGTTAAAAGAAGGGACTTTCAACCAGGAGATAAAGTATTGAGGAAAGTTTTCCTGCACACTAAGGAAAAGCTCTTCGGAAAGTTGGCCCCAACCTGGGAGGGTCCGTATACTGTGGTTGAAAGAATCAAGCCTGGCACATATTGGCTGGAAGACAAAGATGGCAGAGTTTTAACTCACCCTTGGAATATTGAACACCTTCGAATGTATTTGGAATAAAATTTATGTAAATATTTACTTGTTTAAACATCCATGTAAATATTTGGGGGCATACCACTACCTCTCTCTGGCGCCACGGAGAGCTTTAAATGAAACTTGGAGCTTTTTTGAATAAATTTTCTAAGTTTTTACAAAATTCTGTTGATTGCCATACTACCCGGACTGAAAGATCTAAGGGCTATTTAAATTCTAGCCGGAGAAATTAAACACTCTCACAATGCGAAGTACTTAAACAAACTCTAGAATAAGAGAAAGGTTGTGCAAGATAAAACATTCATTCAATAAACTTAAAGTTGCCTTGGCCTTCCAAGGACTTTGTGAACAAGTTTAAACACAATACAAAAATCTGGCCGGTCAAAACGGACAGCATCACAAAAAAGGAGCCTTGGCCTTCCAAGGACTTTGGTTCAAACAAACATTAAACAAAACAAATTACCATTTAAGGTGGAGCCTTTGAAGATGGCTCACCCTCATCTGTTCCCTTGGTCTTAACATCGCTTTTGTCTTCAATGACCTTCTTTCCTTTGGGGTCAGCCTCTTCTTCTCCCGGACTCTCTCCGGTTTCCTCCTCGTCACCAGATGAGGATATATCAGTATACCCTTCATCAACCATGGTCCAATATGGAAGATCGTCGTCATCCACATAACGCCATAAGTCCCCAAGTCTTCTCTTCGGGAACTTCTCGTGAAATAAGAGGACCATGTCAGACTTTACCTTTTCGATCAGTAGTTCTTCACTCCGTAGCATCTCCTTGGCATAAGCATTGACTTTGGCCTTGATCATGGCCTCTTGATCCTTCACCAGGGCAGCTTTCTCACCAATAGCCTGAGTCACTGCATTCTCCAAAGTAAGTTTGTCAGTAGTCAGATTGGTGACAATCTTTTCTTTTGCTGCAGTCTCATCTTTTGAGGTTTTCAAGTCTTTCTCCAACTCGGACAGCTTAGCCTTGAGATCTTCTAGGGTTTTCTCCAAAGAGGCAACTTTTGTGTTGCTCTCATCTTTACTCCTCTTCAGCTGCTCGTTCGACTCCTTAAGCAAGTCAACCTGGGTAGTGGCACCTCGGAGGTTATCGGACAGTTTTTCCTTCTCGGACTTAAGCTCCTTAATGGTTTCTGCCTGACTCCGGACTTGCCTTTCCAAGGTAAGCACAGGTTGCACGTTGCTAAGGAGAGAGTGAGCTATGATATCCCTTTCACTGGAGACCAAGAAAGTTTTGCCATTAAAATTCACCGTGTTGGAATTACTTGGAGGAACATATGGCCCTGCAAACTCGTCCCTAGACAAACCAAGGAAGTAGTCACCTAGAGGACCCAAGCCGGTGACATCCACTTCATCCATGTTGATCTCTCCCCGTTTAATGTCATCAGTGTGAAGCTCCCCTGGAATCCCTTCGTTAAGGTTTTCTGGGATCTCTTCGGCTAATGTAGGATCAACTGGAAAAGTGGGCTCCGGGTCCCGGAGAGCAAATTCTTCTTCTTGAGAAGTTTTCTTCTTTTTTACTTCTCTCTCAACACCCTCACTTACTTGTTTACGGGTTCGTTTGGAGACCCTCGTAGGTTTTGAGGGAGTCTCTCCGTGCTCTTTACTTTCCACTTCTACCACCTGTAGAAGGTTTGCATCAACTTGAACTGGAATTGGCGCCTCTGTGTCAGTCAGGGCCTTTTTCTCTGAATCTCCTGCTGTTTTCTTCCCTTTCTTCTTCTGGCCCTTCATCTTACTTGGGGCTTTGGCCCGAAGAGGGAGGAAAAGGGTCCCATCTAGCTCGTGAGACCTTCTTAGCACTATGTCATCATCAGGAGGGGTGGAGAACTCCTCCCATGTTAAATCCCTCCGACCTGTGGTGTTCCACAGGTGAGATCTGGCTAAGTTTCCCGGAGTGAAAGCCTTGTGAAACCGGTTCTCCCAGTTCTCTGCGGCCCATGTGTTTATCTTGCCACAGGTAACCTGTCCGGCTTTCGCATAGTCTCCGAACTCTTTTGGCAGTTCTGGCAAAACAAAAGAGCAACTAGTTAGTGAAAGCTTAAAGAAAAGAAATTCGAACAGAAACTTAAGGAAAGAACTTACGATCGCTCCTCCATCTACTTCGAAGAAGGCTAGGATTCTCCCCAACCTTGATCTTCTTCCCGTTCTCCCATGAGCCACTTATAAACAAGAACTGGCTCCTCCACTTATTCTCCGATTCTAGGAGATCATCAACAGCTTTCAGATTGTTCCCCATATTGAAGTGATAAAAGGGGAACTGGTGGTGTTTGCACAGACTGGCAACAGCATCGAACTCTTCCATTGGAAGAGGTATTCCGGACAGCCTGGATGCCATAATACATGACATCAGGGTGTACCATCCGTTGGGGCTCAGCTGCGATGGACATAGCTTCACTAAGTGGAAATAGCGCACTATCTCCGGATCCAATGGGAACCTGAGTCCCCAATTGAACAGCTCTGTAAAAAATACAATCTCATTCCTCTTACAATCCATCGGGGTCTCTGGATCGATGAGAATTCGGATCTTTACGTTTTCAGGGATCCCCCACTTAGTGCGAAGCCGTCCCAAGTCTCTAGTGTGAATAAATGCATACTTGGTTTTTAACAAAGATAAGAGATACTTAAACTCTACCTTGTGAAAGCAGGGCCCAACTTTCCCTTCAAGGCACTCCGGCAGATCCGGACGGCTCAAGAACAAGTCCTCTTTGCCTTTCTTGGCAACGACTATGGCAGTATCAGCTTGTCCGGACGACTCGGACTCAAACCTAGCCTCCTCAATGGAGTCTTCCATCCTCTCCTCCATAACTGTTGGGGGAGCTTCTGCAGAAACAGCCCGGGGAGGGATGAAGCTTGGTACAGCTGATCCTCCGGACTGGCGACTCGTTGTATGTTTTTGAATTTTCACCTCAGCTTGAGTCTCTGAGGTCAAGGTTTCCCTTGGAGGTAGTGGACTGCTGGCCTCCGGACCGACCGGCCTCTCCCGGAGGGTCCTAGCAGTTGTTCCGGACCCAGACTCACTGGTGTTTTTCGAGGAGAGTCCCTTAACCAGTCGACTTGGTCTTTTCATGATCAGTTTCTCTGGGGAATGATCAGAGTTGGACCCCATAGCTATAAAGGTAGTTTTCTTCCTAACACTTGTAACAACAACCTCCGGTTCGACGGTGGGAATTGACTCTTGGACTGATGAGCCAGAAACTATGGGGGAGAGTGTTGATTGGAAGAGTTTTCTAGGTTTTGTACCTTTTGAAGAAGACGAACCCCTATCAGATTCTTCGATTGAAGTGGCTGGTCTCTCAACTGGCGATGCTGGAAGCCCTGCTGCAATCCTTTTCTCTTTTTCAACCCTTTGAGCTCTCTCTAGTTCTGAAAGATTGAGCCAGCCACCCTTGATTAAAGCTGTTCTTGCTGTGAACATAAAACGATTAAGGAGAATTTGAAGATTTAGAGAGATGAAGTTTTGAGTGAAGTAGCAGAGTAAAAGTGAAAGTGAAACTGTGAAAGACAAATAGTATTTATAGTAAATGTAAAAAAGGGGTTTGATTCCTAGGGGAATCCGAAAAGTTGGGCAATGATTAAAAGACGGCGCTGACGTCATCAAAACCATTTAAAGAAGTTATCTATTTAATAAAGCGGTGTAATTCTCGAGGTAGAAAAACGGCTGGGGTGACCAACCAGAGGGTGACACGTGTCCCACTACTTCTGACAAAGAACCGTTTGGAATTCATAACGGTTGGGCTGTCCGGGCCTGTCTCAACTCTCTTCGAATTGGAAAACCACTTCTCAAATCGGACTGTTTTTCAGTTCTTTAACAAGGACACTTGTTCAAATACCTAAAAAAGGGGCTCCTGATGAGTCCGAATTCGAAGAGCTCCCCGGAAGGGTAGTCCAAAGTAAATCACCCCGTAAAACCGGACAGACTCCATGACTACAATTCGAACAGCACTGGTTGAACCGGACAGATGATTTTGAACATTTTGAACACTGCAAATATAAGTCAGTTCGAACTATGACTAAAGTACTAAAATACCTAAACACTATCTGACTAAGCTGTCTATTCACCTACTTAAAACTTGTGGGTCTTTAAACATGACCCGGGTCCATTAAACTTGACCCGAAAGCCCATAAGGGCCCAAATCTTACACTATAAATGCCCAACCACCAGCATTAACTAGGGGTAAGAAAAATTAACTGCTGCCAGGCTGCTCAATTCTCTCACCACCCTTAAAACACCTTGAAATACCCTGAAATATCTTGAAACACCATTAAACACCACCACATCACCGTGAAACACCCTTACGCCGCCTTAAAACTCCACTTAAAATTACCAGCCTACCCTCAGGCTACTTTTATCCACACCAAATTCAAATTTGTTTACAATTTCACAATCTTTTCTTTATAGTAAATCACCATTGTATAACTTCGATCAAACAAATGATGTAAACCTTAGTAAATAAAAACATTAATATTTTTATATAATGATAGTCCCTTATCTCAATTTTCATCAACGACTAAATGAGCCACTAAAAGAATTTAAAAATAAAAATAAAATCCAAAATAACAAACCAAAGTGTTAATAATCGATTGGTATAATTTTTTTTCTCATTATTCACTAAAGGATTAGGGGGCTACTATAACACATTTATAATAAGTTTGACTTGAAAAAAACTTAAGCTACCCGAAGCCATCAAAACAATATCACAAATTAGGAACATTAAATCTTTATTTCATTCATTAAAGACTAATAAGGCTAGTCAACTATGATCAACGAATAATCAAAGAACTCCAAAAATAGTATACAAAAGAGTAAGTTAGTAAACAATCAATTGGCTATAGTAGCATACTAACAGTTAGTTGTATTTTTAATCTTCGAAAAATAAATTTTTTTCCTCAATAGAGGTTTCAACTGATAAAGTTTTTTAATAATCAAACATAATTTAATACGAACCAAATCAGAGATGCATCGAGTCACAGTTCGACTATAGTAAATTAGAATAAATATGTATTAAGACTTTTAAGAGTTTATCTGGAAGTGGTTGACATATATATATTTTAATATATAAAAATGTAAAATGTAATAGTTGGATGTGAAGATAAAACTTTGGAAAATAGTATGATAAAGTGAAATCTTCAACTAACACCTCAAGATGGTTCAACCAAAGTCCAAAGATGTTGCGACCAATACTTCAGAAAATCAAAGCTAATCCTTGTGTGTTACTCACACAAGGACTATTAATAATAGTGTAAATAGTTCAATCTCGTCAACATTGGCCAATCAACCAACCATTTAAGTATTTAAAGTCCATAAGACTTTATCGAAAATATGTCGAGACATGATATCTAGATATTGAGAATAACATAACATTAAATCTTCCTCATCTATGTGAGATATCTTCTCTAACTACAAACTCTATAAATAGAGACCTAACGATCATTAATAATATATTTGTTCGTTTACTTTTATATATTTGTTATTTATGTTTTATTTTTTCTATAACTTGTTACAGATTATCTTCGGTTTCAGATCAAGCTAAGTCACTCCATATTTTATACATAAATATATAATTAAAAAACATTACGAATATAAAAAATCACGTCATTATCTTGTTGTTGTTTATTCTTATCGTATGTTGCACATATACTTTTTCATTTATAATAATTTTAATAATATTTTGTATTTTACAATCATCTTATATAGATTGTGAACTTTAGTTGAGTTTTAAATTATTTGTTTTAATTAATGATTTATATAATAGAATAATAATTATATAGTAATATTAAAGTTTGTTATAAAAAATAATTAAAATAAAAAAACATTTTTTTATGGTAATGAAAAAATAAAATAAAGTAATTATGGTTTGTTACAGGTATATAGGAAATTCTCCAGAAAAAGTCGTGTAAGATACAAATACAAGAGGCATACTACAGAATAAAACTGGTCAAGCTATATACAAAAAGATGAACAAACATACATGAAATCTTAATGCCATAAAATATCTACTTGTATTATGAAATGATATGATGGGATAGCACGGATGCAAGAAATAAAATGTTTGTGATAATTCTCGCATTTCTCTTATCATATGAGGTAAATCGCCACAAAAGACTACAGTGCAAAAAAAAAAGACCATTACCTAATGCAAAAGAGGTAAAAAAAATTGACCTTGTGAATCCAAGATAACCAATATTAGTTTATAAAATCGAGTTTAAGGTTTACACGAGATTCCCACATTTTACGGGCGAAAGAACATTATAACAATTTATGATTAATGAGTTACGTGAAATGATTGCATAGAGCACAACCCTAGAAAATGTTATAATACTACGCTATATATTCATCTTTAGTGGCGAGCTTTCCATAAATTACAAACCAAACAGTGAATGAGTGTATGTGGATGTTGAATTTTTTAAAAACGAGGTTAATCCAATTAACGTGAGGAGAAAAATTGCGAATGAATGATAAGTACTATTAATTGGGAAATGCATTACTTCTCTTATTGGGTAACTAGGGCTTTACGTCCTCCTTGTCCACTAGGAGAGGTATGTTACAAATAACATGACCAGTTTTATAAAGATGATTATGATAAAATATGCTTGCATACCGTATCTAAATGGATTAGTTCCAAGCACCGTTGGAGATGATGTCATGTTTTTTTTATTGTTATTAATTCCAGCACGACAAATAATACTTGAACTGTAACGGTTAATCCGGAAGGTAAAAAAAATCCAAGACTCATACTAGAAAAAAGTGAACTCATCGTTATCAAAATCTAAGTGGTATAAATTAGCGACAAATGGTCGAAGATTGATGATTTTTCTATGCTCAACTATTGGAGGAACTCGATGTGATATTCTATTTTGTTTTTATTATTTATCTTCTCGTAATTGATCCTCACACCATATTGAAGTGTTCTCGCCGCAAACTATGAAGATGCTTAGGAACATGATTATGATTTCAAATTTTAAGATCTATTATTCCAATATCATTCCAATATCGCCTTGACGTAATGGCAAAAAGATTTTCATCCAAACAACTTTGGTTTCCGAAATTTTCATTTCATGGCCAGACTAAAAAAAATCTATGTTGTTGTGAGAGTTCGTTAACAACTCTAGCAAAAAAAACATTGTTGATCAACATATTTTGTCTATAAAAAAATTGTTTAAAAATCTGTTATTTTATATGAGTAGTTACTTTTTTTTAAAAAAATCAACAATTATTATAAGTTAATCTAGAGAGAAATTTTAAAAATAAAATATATAAGTAGAAAGTTAAAATATAAAATTTGAAAAATAGAAAAAAATTAGGATAGTTAAGATTGAAAAATGTGTTTAATAACCATTCAATAGCCATAAAATTGTTGAAATGTGTATTTATAATAAAAGGTTTGATTAGGTTATTAAAAACTAATTATACCATAAATAAATATTCATATTAATTAAATTTAATGGAGAAGCTCTTTTAAGTCATTATTTATCCTTGCACCTGAAGTAAAAGCCAATCGGGTCTTATCTCCTAACTAGTTTTTCAAATTCTAAACGGCAACTAAATATATAAACCTAATAGGGGTACTTTTGTCACTTCCAAAATCACAATGGTCTGAAGCACAATTAGCCGTTGATTTTCAGATCTTAAACAGCAACCATTGATTAAAAAAACTCGATAAATAATCGTGTATGAGGCGCTCCTAAAGAATTCAAATCCATTTGACAGCCCGCTCTGTGTTCAGGTTTCTGCGTGTAGTGAGAGACACTCAAAGGATAGAGAGAAAACAAAACAAAACAAAACCCAACCCCAACCCCAAATATTCTAGAAAATCCAACAGTGGATCCGTTCGATTCTCCGTCAAATCGTCGACCGAAGATGTCCGGTCGTCCAGAGAAAGAGAGAGGTGTTAACGTTCAAGTTCTTCTTCGTTGCAGGTAATCTTATTCGTGTTTAGGGTTTTGATTTTGGCTTCAATGTATCTTTGATTCTTTACTTTTGTTTGATTGGTTTATCAGGCCGTTTAGTGACGATGAGTTGAAGAACAATGCCCCTCAGGTTATTACTTGCAGTGAGACTCAACGAGAAGTCGCGGTATCACAGAACATCGCTGGCAAGCATTTCGATAGGGTTTTTACTTTCGATAAGGTATTGAGTTTTAATCGCTGCTTATTCTTGGATTGAAGCTAGTTTATTAAAATAGGGTTTAATTTCTTTTGGTTTTTGTTTTATTGTTTGATGTTTCTTGGATGTTAGGATAGTTATGTTTGGTTACTGGCACAATCTATTTGTTCAAAGTTTCTGCTGCTTTGGTACAATAATGTTTCATTTCTGTGTTCTTGGTGGATTTAGGTTTTTGGTCCTACAGCCGAGCAAAGGGATCTATATGACCAAGCAGTGGTTCCAATTGTAAATGAAGTTCTAGAAGGGTTTAACTGTACCATTTTTGCATATGGACAGACTGGTACAGGGAAAACATACACCATGGAAGGTGAATATAAAAAGTCAAAGGTATAATCTGTGGGATGAACATTGCAGCTTTTATTTGTTTCATTTATAATTCATTTCATTGATTTCATTTCATCTTCCAATAGAGTATATCCAATGGAGAATTGCCTCCAGGAGCAGGTGTCATAGCCAGGGCTGTTAAACAGATTTTTGATACACTTGAGAGCCAAAATGCTGAATACAGTGTCAAAGTTACCTTCTTGGAGCTATACAATGAGGAAATTACTGATTTGCTTGCCCCAGAGGAGATATCTAAAGTTACATTGGAAGATAGGCAGAAGAAACAGTTGCCTCTTATGGAGGATGGCAAAGGTGGAGTTCTCGTAAGAGGTCTGGAGGAGGAAATCGTAACTAGTGCAAGTGAAATCTTTACTCTACTTGAAAGAGGATCGGCAAAACGTCGAACTGCAGAAACGTTACTGAATAAGCAATCGAGGTAATAGCTTCTTTTAATTCTTCCGCATTTCGAGTTGAAGCCAAGTTTCATTTTATGTTGAATCTGACTGTTTGACTTGTGTTTCAGTCGTTCTCATTCCTTGTTTTCCATTACGATTCATATCAAAGAAGCAACACCAGAAGGTGAAGAACTAATCAAATGTGGTAAGCTGAATTTGGTTGATTTGGCAGGATCAGAAAACATATCTCGTTCTGGCGCTAGAGAGGTAAAAGCTTGTAAATCCTCGTAACTGTTTTTGTTCTACCTATACAATGTTGTTTTGGTTGAGATATCTTAACCTGTATTCAATCAGGGACGAGCAAGAGAAGCAGGGGAAATTAATAAAAGCTTACTAACGTTGGGGCGGGTGATCAATGCTCTTGTGGAGCATCTTGGACATGTACCTTATAGGTTTGAACTGCATTCTTAATTTAGATGTCTCTGTCTCTATATATATTACTTGTTGCGGATTTCTTATACTGCAGTTAACTTGAATTTAGGGATAGTAAGCTGACTCGGTTGTTACGTGATTCACTGGGAGGAAGAACGAAAACATGCATTATTGCCACTGTCTCACCAGCTGTTCATTGTTTGGAGGAGACCTTAAGTACTTTGGATTATGCACACAGGGCGAAAAATATAAGAAATAAGCCCGAGGTCTGTCATTTTCCTTTATGTTTTCCTGGCAATTCATTCATTTTAAGTTTCAGCATTGCTGTGATCATGATATGATATCTGCCAAATGTGCTAGGATGTGATTGTTTGAGTCATTACCAAAAAAGAGTCGTTCCTCAAATGCTGTCATTTGTCTCAGGTTAACCAAAAGATGATGAAGACTACTCTTATAAAGGACCTTTATGGTGAAATTGAACGCCTTAAGGGAGGTGAGAATGTTGACAGTGTTATTGGTTCTTAGTTCATTAGCTTTTGTTTGACACTCTTCTATTGTCCAGAGGTATATGCTGCACGCGAGAAAAATGGTGTTTATATCCCCAAGGAGCGGTACTATCAGGAGGAGAGTGAAAGGAAGGTATGGAGCTTGTATATTACTTTTAGTATATGGATTATACATAATTGGTGCTCTTCCTTATGGCAACTCCATTTAATTCAGCTGAAATATGTTATATATGTAAATGTTGCTCTTCCTTTGATATTTGACGATAAATATGGAAGTAATTCCGTTGGCAGCATTGCTAATTTTTCTTTGTTCATGTTTATGTTCTCTTTCTTCCATCTTTTAGGCTATGGCTGATAGGATTGAACATATGACCATTCAAATAGAAAACAACCATAAGGTTAGTTTCTATGAATGATGATGTTGATTCACAGGATTTTTAGTGTTCCATACATGCAAGTTTATTTATTATATGTTGGTTTACCGACTAAGCAAAAACTTTAGTGTTCCATGCTTGCAAGTTTATTTATTATGTGTTGGTTTACCGCCAAAACAGAAACACGAGGATCTGCAAGAAAAATATGATAGCCAAGTTCGTGAAAATTATGACTTAAGCAACAAACTCGATACCACTGAAGTAAGTTCTGTTTACATCGCAATTGTTTAGTTAAGGTTTTTGCAAAGTGTCTAACTCAATTGAAAATTACACAGAAAAACTTAAGCCAGACGAGCAAACTGCTTGCTCACGCTGAGGAAGAAGTTAAGAGGTGTCAATATACTTTGAAGGAGAAAGATTTCATTATATCCAAGCAGAAAAAAGCAGGTGGGCTTCGCTGCTCCTTATTAAGGTTTTAATATGATGTGTGGATTGATTTGTTTCTTACTGTTTTGAACAGAGGATGCTTTGGCTCATCAAGCTTGTGTTTTACACTCTGACTTGGAAAAAGCTCTCAAGGATAATGCTTCATTGTTTCAGAAGATTGGTATGCACTTGGTTTGTTTTTTGTTAAAAGTAGCAGATTCTACAAATGTTAACCTAACATGTGATATTTCACACTGGAGTACAGGACGAGAAGACAAACTCAATTTTGATAACAGGAGAATAGTCAATGGCTACCAAGTAGAGCTCACAGGAAAAATTGGTAACCTTTGCAGCATGGTTGCCTCGTCTCTTTCTCAGCAAAATGAGCACCTTCATTGTGCTGAAGAACTCTGTAGTTCTTTGTTAGACATGCATGATAAAGAAGTTAGGGATATTAAGAACAGAGTGACAGCTTCTAGAGCTATGTATAACTCTCACATGGAGGCTGTACAAAATGTTGTACGATTGCACAAGGCGAGCTCCAATGCTTGCCTCGAGGAGCTTTCCACCTTGGCTTCTTCAAATGTGAATGCTCTTGAAGAAGTATGTAGTTTATCTTTTCCTAAAGAAAATTCTGCTGTAGAGTTATTTCTTTCAGCTTTTTAATGAACTTACATAATCTCTATATATATGATTTGATTTATGTTAACAGTTTCTACAATCAGAGTATGGCGCGGGATTGTCAATATTTGAGGATCTTAAGAGTTCTCTTGCATCTCACCGGGGTGAAATGGCTCTTTTTGCAAGGGAATTGCGCCAGGTTAGTAGTTTGCTCAGTAAATTGCTTTCTATGCTTATGGGGTTGCACTTGTTGTATTGCTTTGTGTCATGTTAATCCTAAATTTTTTCAAAACTATTTGTGGCATGATATGTAAATTATTCTTGCAGCTGCGGTTGAACCTGTTAAAAAAATTTGAGCTGAATTTTTATCTTATTTATTTACAGAGGTTTCAGAGTAGCATTGAAAAAAGTCAAGAGGTGTCTGCGTACACTAGTGGTTTTCTTAATAACCTCTTGGAAGAGTCTAGCAGACTTGAGAATTTTTCAGCTCAGGCTAATGAAACCCAAATGAAAAGTATAGCTGATTTTCAGAGGGCTTATGAGGTGAGTTCAGTTGATTATATAAATGTGTGCATCCTTTCTGTATTTTGTATAATCTATTTACATCAAACCTATCTTTTACAGGCGCAGTCAAAATCTGAAGCAGAGAAACTTATTGCTGATGTAACTAATTTGGTATCAGATCATATTCGCCGCCAAACTGAACTGGTGTGTGGCATTTTAATATGTCAACTTATAATTCTTTTTTCAAGATGGTCTAATGTATTGGTTGATAGGTTGATACAAGCCTACTGGATTTTAAAGGAACTACTATTGCAAACAAGACGTTTATGGATAGACACATTCTTGCTGTGAATGGTATCACAACGGATGTGAAAAGAAAATGGGAGACACTATCTACACAAGCAGAAAATGATGCACAAGAAGGGGCTGATTTCTCTGCAGCCAAACACTGTCGTATGGAGTTAATCTCACAGCAATGGTGAGTTTGATGTTATCTGCATCAATGTGCGTGATTTTCTTTGTCATTCTAATGAATGTCTTTATCCTCTTTTGCTCTAGTGAGAGTGCCGTTGAATCAGCTTTGAGTCATTCTGAAAAAACGCGTGTATCTGCAAATGAGATGTGCCGTAAGAATGTTGTAGCAATGACGTCAGTTATCAGGTCAGTGTTAATAAATATGTTGTTTATATAATCAATGCTCGTTAGTATCGTGGTTACAGTCACCAAAGTCTTGGTCTTAAATTTTTTAGTATTCTTTTCAACCATATAATCATTTAATATTCTCTTCAAATTGATATTGATATTTTGTCTCTCTGATAACTTAGTGCTAAAGGATAGTTCTGGTTGTAGAAACTGATATGATATAACACTATGTCTACCTTGATATCCTCTAGTTAATCTTTTAAACTTTTGTTTTTCAGAAATGCTTGTAATAGCAATGAGCAGCATAATATTGAGGTAGATAACGCAAAAGTTGCAGCTGAGCAAGATGTAGGCAAGATTAGCGAAGAAGTCCTCCACCAAATTGATGGTGAGTTTTTCGCTTGCAAGAACATAAATAGAATTCTGATGGTAGATCTTAACAAGCATGCAATATATCTTTTTGAATATAACTTATGGTCTATGATTCATTATCATCATGTCCTTTAGTCGATTCATTGACCTTTCACTAAGACCAAGAATGTTTTACAATTTTAATTTTTTTCGCTTAGTGGACAAGTATGTGCTTCATTTAATCATTTGTTCTTGTTGCAGAGATGTCAAAGCAGAAGCATGGATCTGTATTTGAAATCTTAGATAGGGTCAGAGCTCATGAAAAGACTATCGAGAGTTTTCGAGAGGATCATTCATCTCAAACTGCATCCATTAGAGAGAGTACCCAAGAAACATTCGAACAGCAATACATGGTAAGTCTGAATATTTTAATATTAAGCCATCTAGTGTTGAATTTCTGACAAATTGTATTAGAACTTTGAATTGAAACTGTATTAATGACTTATTGTCGCAGGATTATGAACCTAGTGGTACAACACCAATGAGGTGTGAGCCAGATGTGCCAAGTAAAGCAGCAATCGAGTCACTAAGAACCACAGCAATGGAAGCCCTTCTAGAAGAATTCCATGACAACAACTCGTACGAAACATTTGAGACAAAGGATATAAAACTATCTCTAATACCGCGCGCACCTCTTTCTCAAATTAATAACATTCGTACGAGTTGAAGTTACAATCTTTCTCTTTCTCAAATCAATTAACATTTGTAGCTGGAATGAAGTTGCAATATGTTTCTGTATAATCCTATCTTGGGATTAGTACGCAGTTGAAGCGAGTTGAGACATGAACATCATCCCTCTGTGCTGGTCTGATCTTTAGTCTTTTGCATATTGTATCATTTGTGATTATACCATAGCTGGTGAATGGTAACATTTTATTTGCTGGTCTGGTCTTTTTAGTCTTTTGCATAATGTATCACTTGTGTTTATACCATATAGCTGCCCAATGGTAACATTTTGTTTACTAAATAATTTCATTTCTCTGTTGTTCCTTTATCAAGTTTAGACATGAATCGTGTTAATTATAGGAAATTATATGGTTCTTTTCAACTGAAAAATATAAAAATAATCCAAATATTAACTATATATATATATATATATATATATATATTCTCCTTTCCAATGCTTATTCCAACCAAAAACAACAAAATCTTAATTTTATGTTTTTGTTTAAATCCGAAATAAATAAAATATCTAAATTAGTTTTGTTTATTTTTATTTTATTTTAAATCATGTTTGTTTATAGTTCTAATTTTGATTTTTTGAATTGTTGAGATCTTGATTTTTTTAAAATTTTAAAAACTTATATTTTTTGGAAGCTTAGAATTTTTGACATATTTTTTTGGCCAAAACCAAAATACAAAATGAGTCGTCGTAGTAGTTGTTTTTTATCTAAAAGATAAGAAACTAATACTGAATTACAAAAGATTGATAATGGAAAATAATAAATGAATAAATAATGTTTTTTTTTCATTTATTCAGTAGGCAGGCGAATCATTTAAATGAACCGCGAGACGTTGCGTAGTTATCATATGTCTCGTATTCGATACATACATCATATATGCGAGACATGCATACATGTATACATGCATAATAACATTAATATATGCAAGACTATATTAAATAGATGCGAGACTTTAACAGATTTTGTATGATATATGCAAGACCTGCGCATGCATCACTGTTTTGATTTTTGCGAGACTATAACATGTATTATATGGTATATGCGAGACTTGGGCATGCATCATAGATGCGAGATGTGTCTATTCTCATGGGTTCGAGATGCGAGGCACGTTTGGTATAATATTGATAGACGTGAGATTATGCACGGTACTTGCTACTAATTAGTTTTAAACTGTGCAATGCACGTAAGCATTGTCTAGACCTCAGGTGTGCGTTTTCAAACAGAATGGTCAAATTATAATATTTACTCTTAGTGAGTTTGAAGACTTTGAAAGTATTCTAAATTATATTAAAAGTAGATTGGAAGTGTTGGTTGTAATTATAGTATAACCCATTGTTGCGCTGATAATATGAATTATTTATATACGAATGAGACCGATTTTGTGGGCTTACTAACATTGCTTGATGTTGAGCGTTTAAAAAGTGTCAGTTTTCATATAGAACAACATACGGTTGATATGGTTGTTGAACGAATGCGTAGAGTGTCTAGCTTAAGTTTATTTGAACCCTCAAATAATGAATTAATTAGTGGGGAGAGTAGTTATGGCTTTAGTTTTTTTATCATAAAAAATAACTTGCTACTATTGTGACTACATGTGTTTGACAAGTTTTTTTCGTCAAGGTGTTGCAACTATAAAGTTAGATTTATGTCATTATGTCGTAGAACATGGCTTTCCCCCTAAATATATGCATAATAAAAGATCTAAAATAACTAATTATTGAAAAATAAAGTCTCAAAGGAATGTAAACAGAGACTTTATGCATCACTTAACTCGTCCAATGACTTCATGATCATCAAGAGGTTTGTTAAACTGCACTTGCGGAACTGGGGTTTTCAAAGAAAGTAAGAAACATTTAACATCCGAGTTGATTGCTAAAGAGATTCATGATTTTATTAGATTAAACAATTCTGTTACAACTACTAATATTTTATTTTGTAAAGGGAATATATTCTTTATTAAAAGGAGGTTTATGATAAGACAAATGTATAATTCAGAGCTACGGTGATGGATTATATTAGATACGTGACGAGAGTATAATTGAGAGTAATGTGGAGGGGTTAATTCAGAAATATGACGAGATGTAAAACATATATATAACGAGATACAATTCAGAATAATGTCGAAGGTTCCATCCAGAGTTATGACAAAGGATATATCAGAGATATGACGAGATACAAGTCAGAATAATGACGTAGATTCAATTCAAAACTATGATAGGAGGTAAATTATAGATATGATGAGAATCTAATACATAATAATGATGAAGGTACAAGTTATAGTTGTGACGAGATTCAAGTCAAAATAATAAAGAGGTGGTAAATCATGATTATGACGAGGGTATGGTTGAAATATATGACGAGAGATCAGATTTGAAACAAGACGGGGATGTAATTTAAAGACACGTTAGAGCCATGTCAGATACATGCCTTTATACACATGCCATTTCATGATATGTGATTAAAAAAGTGCCGCAAACACTATAACATAATGACACATGTAAAATAGTGATTGGATACACACGTAACTAGATAATTGGTCGAACATTGATATAAACCCTATAAACAAGGGCTAAAATCTTCTTTGAAAGACTAATCATATATTTTAATACAAAGAGTTTACACCCTATTCATTTTCTTTCTTGATTTCAATTCATTACTTTGGTTAAGTCTATAGAGAGAATTCCTTCACAAATTTTAACGTCGTATGTGAGAATGTAGTATTTTCTTTTTAAAGTTTGTTGTTTCGTTTACCAATGGTGATAATGCGATCCAGAATGGAAAGAGAATCTCCAAAAGATATCTCAATTTAAGGTACTTCGGTGGTGATTCCATCAATGATGTTGAATAAGATATGTCAGGATTAAGGAATCAAACTTTAGGTGCAGCTGTTTTGAAGCAAATAAGTCCTGAAGTTATGGTGGTAGACCAAACTCAGTCACCTAGTATGGATTCTAGAGCAGACCGTGTAGAAAGTGGATCTAGTGTTCAAGAATCTGTTCCTCACAATGTACAAATTTTCGAAGCTCAGATTGAAAAGATAAAATAAGATCAAGTTAAAGTGAGTGAGTTACAAGCTGAAAAAGAGCAAGAAACTCAAGTTAGATTCGAAAAATTATCAGCTGCGTTACAATTATTAACTAATAAGTTAACATATAAAAATAAAAAGAAACACATAGAGGATAATGAAGAGTCTGCATGAATTGCACTGAAAAGGTTAGAGAGAGATAAGTAAGTCTTAGATGTACGGAGAATCGAAAGAAAATGAGGTAAATGATCAAAAGAAAAAAATACAAAGGAGATTAAATGTGAAAGTCATTCAAGTAGTACGAAATCTAAGAAAAGTAAATGAAAGAAAGTAATGTTATATAATGAGGAAATACTGAGGATGAAAAACTATATGTTACAGGAATTATCAATTATCAGTGAGATTTTTGAAGGAAAACTTCATAGAAAGTTTGATCCATATTGCATGGAAAATTATGATGGATCAGCTCCTCTAGAGAATCATTTGGAACAATTTAGAAACATTATGATGAGATTCAATGGTGATGACATATTACTATATAGAGCTTTTACAATGACATTTAAGAGACATATATTGGAATGGTTTAATTATTTACCTTAGCGAACGATGAAGAGTTTTGATGGGCTTTGACATGCATTTAGAAACCATTTTGTTGGAAATAAAACTTACAAGAAGGATGAGAACTCTATAATGAATTTGTACCAAATAAGAGAGGAATTGTTGAAGAGTTATGTTCAACGATTTGTGTATAAGTCGAATGCTTATAGCAAACTTTAAGAGAGATGTAGCACTTGCTGCTTTTGAAAGAGGTTTAATTCTACATGGATAACTGTTAGATAATTTTGTTAGATTTTCAGTTGAAACTATAAGATATTTATTTTGGAAAGAGCGGATCAGCTGGTTCAGGTTGAAAATGGTTCATCTAAATTTTAAGATTTAAAAGTTGTGTATGAGAAGAAGAAAATGGTTTACGACGTGAAACATCATGAGGTCATTAAGGCACATTTGAACAAACTGAGTTTTTCTTATTATGATAATCCAGCACGGAGGTACACAACGCTAACTGAAAATAATGCTATTATTTTTTATAAAATAAAAAAAAAAGCAAATTTTAGACCACCTCGTCAAAATGTTTGAACCTGACAATTGAAGATAAAAAGGATTCTTTTCTGCATATCACAATGACCTTGATGAATGATTGTTTTCAATTGATGAATGATTGTTTTCAATTGAGAAATAACTTATAATTAGGTATTGACTGAATTTATTAAGAAAAAAAGTAAAGTGAGAAGTGAATAAAAAATGAGAAGTTACGTGAAGATTTGGATCCCAGCGCAAATAAAGATGATAAAAGAAATCAATGGTTACTATTTTTGGAGAGGATACTTTTTCCCAAACAAGTACTAGTTCTCAGAAGAAGCATAAAAATATTTAGACATGCATTTGATTGATGAATTATCGTATCATCGTTATATGAAGTCGATTGCTTATTTATCTTTCACTGATGTGATTTGAGAGGATTTTTTACCTCTCACGAGGATGCTTTAATTGTTAATTTTGATATTTTGAGTGTTATGATTGATGAGTCTGGATTTTCTCACCACTCACTGAGGGAACTGGACATGGGCAATTCAGGCAAAAACCACCCACTGAACCATCCGAATATGACTAATGTATTTAAAACTAAATCACTTCATGACTAAGCTAATTACCTACTTGCTTAAAGACTAATGGATCATTGAACTCGACCCGAATTCATAAGTGTGAACCGAAAGCCCATGTGGCCCAAAATTAAGGATATAAATACCCAACCACTTTCATTAATGAGGGTAATGAACATTTAATACAACCAGGCAGCTCAAATCTCTCACTACAAGCTATCCAAACATTAAATACCCTTGAAACATCACAAAAACTCTAGATAAAATTACCCTCAGTTGAATATAAACCACACCATATTTGGTGACCATAGTGGGAGGAGAAGGTGCCTGAATCTAGCATTCAAAATCATGAAGAAAAACCAGTTTGGATGAATCCGGACGTGCAAGAAGTGCCACCATATTTGGCAGAAGTGGTGGGGGAAAATGATGAATATACGATCGAGGAGCGAGATAGGTTAAAGGTTGGAATATAAGCTTTGAGGGCTGTCAAGAGGGCAGAGATGGGCACAAAAGAGAAGTTTAAGGCGTCAGCAGCTCATCATACTGATAATCTAAGAGAGCATGAGCCATCAAAGACCCATATAAGTGCAAAAAAGACTCATGCTAGCTTAAAAAAGTCTCACCGGTCTAAACCGGTGGAGAGCTCAGATTCAGACTCAGAGTCTTCTAGTAGCTCCTCAAATGAAGATGGAATTGAAGAATCCTTGTCATCCAGCAGCGATGAAGGCCGTTCTAAAAATAAACAAAAGTTGGTTAAAAAGTACTCAAGAAAAATGGACAGACATGGAAGGTTGAAGAGGCATCTGGGTAAAGGGTCGTCTCATAGTCATGGCCGGAAACACGTAGACCGCTTGTTAATGGATCCTTTTGCCTTCCATGATGAGCCAGGTATCTTTGCAACTCCTAACGAAGATACTGTATTCAGTCTTGGCTGGAATTGGAGACAATCTCCATTGTCCTCCAAGATATTGTCCGGAACCCTTCCTAAGAGGTTTGACAATACAAAGATGGAAAAATATGATGGCAGTAAAGACCCGGATAACCATTTGGAACAATTCAAAAAATTTATGATGAATTTTGATGATGACGACAAATTACTTTGTAGGGCATTCTCCCAATATTTTACGGGGAGTGCTCTGAAGTGGTACAATAGTCTGCCACAAGGCTGCATCAAAAATTTTAACACTTTTTGGGTGGCCTTTCAGAGGCAGTTTGTTAGAAGTAAGGAAGTAAAGGGAAATGGAGACACAATTATCCATTGTGCCCAAGAACCAAACTAATCTTTAAAAGAATACATAAGTCGTTTTGTAAATACCAAGAATGGATTGGCTGATTGCTTTGAACAAGTAGAAATAGCTTCTCTGAGGCAGGGCTTAAACCCTGGAAACCTGGCTAATTCAGTAACCAAGAAGAAGGACATGACATGGGGAGGTCTGCTGAATCAGGTCAGTAAGCATATTAATATAGATGAAACAAAAAAAAACAAGGGTGCACAGGCAGGTGAGGTATGCTCCAGCTGCACCAAATCAAAACCAAAACCAGTCCGGGAACAAGGCCAAGGAAGCTGGACAGGGTCATAACAGAGCTAAAGCTCAGTCTCATCCAGCTGCACCAGCCCAGAGCCAGCAGTCTAGGAATAAGCGGGGGCCTTGGGTTCAACTGGAGTGGTTTGCTGAGTTGAAAGAAAGCGCAACCACTATTTATGACAAAACAAAAGACGAAGTACACTACAGAAGGCCGATTGCATTGCAATCTCTTAGGGAGAGCCGTAATAATTGTTTCTGCCAGTATCACAATGATACTAGCCATACCACTGAGGATTGTATTGCGTTGAAACAAAAAGTGCAGAATTTGACTGAAAGAGGAAAGTTGGGGGCGTATGTTAAAAGAACAAGTGGAAATAGGCCTGATAATGCTCATCGGGTTGGTCCAAACAATGCAGGCACATCGGATCCGGATGGGGCTATGGTAATAATCGAAAGGTTTGATGTAGAGTCAGAATATTTAGATCCTGATCCAACCCGGAATAAAGTGGGTGCTATCACAGAGCATTGCAAGACGGTTTCCAGACTTATTAAATTTTTTGAGTCACTTACAATATTCGGGGGAGATACCATGACTGCACCAACTGCTTCTTCGAGAAAGAGACACGTTCATACTTTAGCTACCCAACTGGAAGGAGGCATGACTTCCTATCAATCACAGATTCCATTTCCCTTTATTATTTTTGATGAGGATGACTTGAGGGATATTGCTGGTCCTCATGAAGATGCTGTTGTCATAGGAGCATCCATTGTGGGCAATGACAAAAGACGAATTTTGGTGGACACCGGAAGTTCTGCCGGTATTCTCTTTTTAACTTCCTACAATAAAATGAAGAATCCAGCAGTAATTCAACGTTCGAACAGGTCAATTGTGGGTTTCACTGTAAGCTCAACAGATGTGATCGGGGAGTTCGAGGAGGAGGTTTTGTTGGGCAAAGGCCCTTTTAAAAAGATGGTTAGAATACTTTTTATTGTGGTGGATTGTCCCACTTGTTATAATGCTATTTTGGGGAGATCTTGGCTCTCCAGGATGCATGCTGTGGCTTCAACAGTCCACCAAAGCTTGAAGTATGTTGTGCAAGGACAAGTGGGAGTTGATCGAAGCAGCCAAAATGTAGCAAGAGAGTGTTATGCAACAGCACTGGCCCCTCGAACGTTGGGGGAAGTCTGGATCAATGAGGAATAGCAGTTTGAGGGGCCCTATGGGGGAGAGGGTGAAATTGATGACCCCAGAGAGACCCCTGGTGTTTTAATACCAATTGAAGAAGTTGAAACTCAGTCTCTGGCTGAAGGAAAAAATGTCAAGATAGGATCCAAGATGACATCAGAATTGAAGGGTAAAATGTTAGATTTCTTGAAATACCATCAGCATGTCTTTGCTTGGTGCAATGCTGATGTAACCGAAGTACCAGCAGATATTATATCACACCAATTATCTATCTGAAGGGACATAACACCTGTTGTACAAACGAGGAGAGCCTTTTCTAAGGAAAATGCTGATGTCATAGTTCAAGAGGTTGACCGGCTTACTAAAATGGGGCACAGAAAGGAATCTCAATACCCTTTATGGACAGCCAACCCGGTGTTGGTAAAAAAGAAAAATGGTAAGCGGCGTATGTGCATCGATTTCACAGATCTCAACAGAGCCTGCCCAAAAGATTTATATTCGGTCCCCCGAATTGATCAGTTGGTGGACTCCACTTATGGAAACAAGTTGTTGTCCTTTATGGATGCCTTCTTCGGGTATAATCAGATTCAAGTAGATCTGAAGGATCAAGAACATACTACATTTGTTACTGATAGGGGCCTCCATTGTTACAAGGTGATGCCGTTTGGGTTAAAAAATGCTGGGGCTACTTATCAGAGGTTGGTGAACAAGGCTTTTGCTGATAAAATTGGAAGAAACATGGAATTTTACATCGATGACATGATGGTGAAAAGTATGGACGAAGAGCTACACTTGGAAGATCTCCAAGAAACTTTTGCTAACTTGGTGAAAGTAAATTTAAAATTGAACCCGGAAAAGTGTGTCTTTGGAGTGCAGTCCGGGAAATTCTTGGGGTATGTGATAAGTGAGAAAGGGATACAGCATGATCCAGACCAAATTAATACTTTACTACAAATGAAGCCTCCTCAGAATATTAAAGAGGTACAACGATTGACCGGGAGGCTGGCTGCACTAAACCGCTTTATCTCAAGGTCTTCGGACAGGTGCGCCCCGTTTTTTCAAACTCTGAAAGGTGCAAAAGATTTCAACTGGTCCCCACAGTGTGATGAGGCCTTCGATGAGATTAAGAAGCACTTGTCTTCCCCCAAGACTTTGTTTAAACCTATTGATGGAGAGACCCTCTACGTGTACTTAACAGTTTCTGATTGTGCTATAAGTGCAGTGTTGGTAAGGGAAGTGGATAATTATCCTCGTCCGGTGTACTATATCAGCAAAAGCTTGATAGATGCAGAAAAACGGTATTTAAAGCTTGAAAAATTAGCACTAGCCCTGGTGATTGCTGCGAGGAAAATGAGGCCTTATTTTCAGGCTCATTTTATCATTGTCCGAACGTGTTTTCCCTTGAAAAACGTTCTCCAAAAGACAGACATTTCAAGTAGAGTGACCAAGTGGTCAGTAGAGCTGGGAGACTACAATATTGATTTTGCCCCTCGAACAGTAGTCAAAGTCCATACTGTGGCTGATTTCTTAGTTGAATTCCATTCAGATAGGGATACTAAACAAGCAACCGGTGTAAAAGATAAAAAATTATGGGTCATCCGGACTGATGGTGGATCAAGTACCATGGGTTGTGGTGCTGGGATATGTTTAACCTCTCCGTACTGTGACAGAATGTACCAGGCTATATGTTTTGCCTTCAGGGCTTCCAATAATGAGTCCGAATATGAAGCTGCTATAGCTGGTTTGAAGTTAGCTCTCATCTGTGGAGCCAAAAGGGTCAGGTTAATGAGCGACACTCAGCTTCTTATCCATCATGCACAAGGTCAATCCGAAGCTAAAAAAGAGCAGATGATTAAATATTTATTCATCCTCAAAGAAGTGGCACTCAATTTCAAAAGCTTCACTTATGAGCACATACCCCGAATGGAAAATACGCTAGCAGACTCCTTGGCAACCATAGCCTACTCTGAGTCCTACCCTTGGATACATGTGCAAGAATGCGCATCCATTCAAATTAATCCGGATAAGGCAGAAGAAAGTTTGAATATACAGATAAAACAACCCCAAGATTGGAGATTTCCTCTCCTTCAATATCTCTCAGATCGCATCTTGCCTCCGGAAAAAGCAATAACAAGGAAAATAAAATACAAGGCTCGTGGTTTTTTCATCCTAAGAGATGTTCTTTATAAAAAATCCTATAGTAAACCCCTCTTACGATGTTTGGGGATCGATGAGTCTCAAATAGTGCTCTCCGAATTACATGATGGTGAGGGATCAGCACACTGTGGATTCATGGCTCTAACTATAAGAGTTTTGTTAGCTGGGTACTACTGGCCCTCCATAATGCAAGATGCCAAGGAGTTGGTGAAGAAGTGTGATCCATGCCAACGATATAGTAATGAAATTCATATCCCACCTGTCCCTTTAGAGTCAATTTCTGAGCCAATACCTTCTGCTCGGTGGGGGCTGGATTTAGTGGGACCTCTACCCATGGCATCCGGGAGGTGCAGAACTATAATTGTTGCCATTGATTAATTTTCGAAGTGGATCAAAGCATCCCCATTGGCAGTAACTACCTCGAAAGTTGTTATCAAATTCATCCTGTCTAACATTTGTTGGAGATTTGGGGTTCCACAGAAGATAACTACAGACAACGGGCCACAATTCGACAACAAGAAAATGGAGAATTTCTGCGCCTCTAGAGGCATTCAACACTGCTTCTCTTCTCCTTTCCACCCACATGCAAACAGTCAAGTTGAAATGGCCAAGTTATTTACACGAAGTCTTATGGGCCTACCAGACCACTCCCGGGGCTGCAACACAAGAGTCTTCATTTGCCTTAGTATATGGGATGGATGCCATAGCTCCCATAGAAGCTACTCTTCCTTCATTTCGAGTTCATAATTTTTCAGAGCACGCTAACGAAGTGGCAGTCAGAGGCCAGCTTGACTTAATGGAAGAAAAAAGAGTTAAGGCTCACCTCAGAGCCACACACTATTAGGGTTTGATGAGAAGCATGTTTGCTTCTAAAATTAAGAGAAGGGATTTTCAACCAGGGGATAAAGTATTGAGAAAAGTCTTCCTACATACCAAGGAGAAGCAGTTCGGCAAGCTAGCTCCAACTTGGGAAGGACCCTATGTGGTCAGTGAAAAGCTTAAGCCTGGGACATACCGGCTCCAAGATAAGGATGAAAGGATTTTGAATCACCCCTGGAACATTGAGCACCTTTGGTTGTACTTGGAATGAAAACTATGTAAATATTTACTTGTTTAAAAGTTCATGTAAATATTTGGGGGCATACTCTTTCCTACCCTGGTGGCGCGGGGAGGTTTGAATGAGGTGTCCGGTCTTTTTTATAAAATATGATGCCTTCTTAATAGTTTTATTTGAAATTTTTTATCAATGGCAGACTGGATTGAATTGGTGGAGTGATGACTACTTAAACATTTGTCATCGGAGAATTTAAACACTCTCACTTTAAAATACTTGTAAAATAACTAAGGGTTGTTTAAACATTAGCCACCAAAGTTGAAAAACTATGAAACAATGCAAGAGTTGTGTAAAATGAAACTACCCATTAAGATATACGAAATTCCTTGGCCATCCAAGGACTTTGAATTCTCAAAACAGAAAGGTTTATCCGGACAAGGTCCGGAGATGGTTACAAAACATGCCTTGGCCATCCAAGGACTTTGGTTCAATCACAAAAAATTAAAAAGACAGTTGGTACTTTAAGATTGAGCTTTCTTAGATGGCTCAGCCTCACTTGGCTTCTTCTTCTTTGTGTCATCATTTTCTTCATCCGGACTCTCCCAAGTCTTTTCCTCTTTATCAGTTGTGTCATCCCAGCCACTGGAGTAGTTATGCTTGTCACCATCAGCCATCGTGTGGAATGGGAGGTCTTCATACTCTACAAACGTCCATAAGTCTCCCAGTGTCCTATTCGGAAATTTCTCATGAAAGAGAAAGACCATATCTGATTTGACTTCGACATACCTCTCCTCCTGAGAATCTATCACCTCGTTGGTATAAGCATCAATCCTAGCTTGGATTGTTTTCTCTTGCTCCTTTAACAAGTCAGCTTTTTCATGTTCAGCCTTGGACACAGTGTTTTCAAGCGAAATCTTGTCATTGGTTAAGGTCTAAATGATGCTGTCTTTAGCCTTCACCTCCTCTTTTGAAGAAGAGAGGTTTCTCTCCAGATCAGATTGCTTCAATTGGAGTTATTTGACAACTCCCTCCGAATTGGCCAGCTTGATGGCCAAGTCCTCCTGACTTTTCTTCAACTCCTCATTTTATTTCTTCAATGCCTCAGCATTTTGGTTGGCAGTGAGGAGGTCGCTAGATAATTTCTCTTTGTCAGAGTTGAGGGTATTGATAATGGCTGACTGATTTCGCACTTGCTTCTCCAAGGTAAGAACTGTTTGGATATTGCTCAATAAGGAGTGGGTGATGACGTCTCTCTCACTCGAAATAGAAAACGACTTGCCATTAAAAGTAACGATGTTCGAAGAGCTTGGGGGGAGGTAGGGTCCAACAAAATCATCTTTGGCAAAGTCTTCAAAGTAAAGACCAATCCTTTGAATCCCGGTGATGTCGAAACCATCAATATTAATGTCCCCTCCGACACCCTCTCTAGTGTGAAAATAACTTGGGATTTCTTCTGCTTGAGTAGGGTCAGCTGGGTCAACTGGAGGTAGAGACTCCGGAGCCCGGAGAGAAACTTCATCTCCCTTGGAAGTTTTCTTTTTCTTGGCATCCCTGTCTCCACCTTCTGCTCCCCGTTTTCTGTCCTTTTTAGGAGCGTTTGAGGGTTTTGGAGACCCAACTACTTCCTTGGTGCTTTCATGCTCCACCACTTGCAATAAAGAAACATCAATCTGTTGTTGGTCTTGCCCCTCTAGGTTTGTTGGGACAGCTTCCTCCACCTCGGTAGGATTGGCCTCAACCACGCCTTGCTTGCCTTTGCCCTTCTTTCCCTTCATTTTACTTGGGGCTTTAGCTCTGCCCGACAAGATCAACTTTCCATCTTTTCCCTCTATCTTCCGAAGAATCACCCCCGGAGGGGGTGGAGTGGTTAATTCCTCCCAAGACAAATCCCTCTGGTCGGTTGTATTCCAGAGATGAGATCTTGTTCAATTGCCTCCGGTAAAACAGTTGTGGAAGCGGTTTCCCCATTTCTCAGCAGTCCAAGCATTTAGCTTGGTATAAGTGGTCTGCCCAGCCTCTAAATAATCGTTGAAATCCTTAGGCAGCACTACCAAAAAACAAAAGAAGAGGAATTAGTCAAACAAATTTGTTATAAGTAAAGGTAGAAGTATGTGATGAGATTTTTACCATCGCTTCGCCATCTGCTGGTAAGCATGCTTGGGCTGACACCAGCTTTAATTTTCTTCCCATTCTCTCAGGCACCACTGATGAACAAAAATTGAGTCTTCCAGTTTTTCTCCGACTCAAGTAGGTCATCCACCGCCTTATAATTATCGCCCATGTTAAACTGATAGAAGGGGATGTGGTGGTTCCTGCAAAGGTTGGCCACTGCAGCAAACTGCTCCATCGGAAGAGGAATTCCGGAGAGCCTGGAGGCCATAATACAAGCCATAAGCGTATACCAAGCGTTGGGGCTCAATTGGCTTAGACATAGCTTTATAAGATGAAAGTATCTAACGATCTCCGGATCTAAGGGAAGCCTAAGCCCCCAGTTGAATAGCTCAGTGAAGAAGACTATCTCACTCAGCTTGCAATCCATCGGTGTCTCCAGATCCACCGGCCTAGTTCGGCTGTGTGAATAAAAGCATAATTAATCTTCTGCATAGCCATCAGGTACCTTGCACTTACTTTGTGGAAGCAAGGTCCTACTTTTCACATAAGGCACTCCGGCAGATCCGGGTGTTTTAGACATAGCTTCTCTTTGCCCTTGCTTTTCTTGGCAGCAGCAGCCTCACTTGTTTGCCCGGAGACGTCGCTCTCAGAGGGGGCTTCTTCGATACTATCTTCTATTACATCTTCCATTACCCTGGAAGGATTATCAGTTATTTTTGGGAGAGAAGAGCTGGTGGTTGGCTCAGTAGGTCCTCCGGATGGTTGGGCGTTACTTTCTTCTTGTGGTCTGGAGTCCGGCTGGGGCTCAGATCCGGAGGTCTCTTTCCGAAGGCTTGAACTAGCTGCCTCCGGACCGGACGACTTTTCCTTGGGGATTTTAATGGGTGCTTATAACCTTGTAGTTTTACTTTTCGCCCCAGACTTGGAAGGCGTGGATTTGGCAGGTTTAGGCTGTGCAGTTGCAGCCTGCCCTTTCACCAAGCGACCCATTCTTCGATCTACCAACTTCTCCGGGGAGATATCCGCGTCTGATCCCATGGCAATGAATGAGGAAGGTCTCTTAAAGCTTGTAACCGCCTGCTCTGGTTCAACAACGGGCTCTGATTCTTGGACCGATGAGCCTGAGACGATTGGAGGAAGATTGGGCTAGAATAACCTTCTGGGTTTAGAGCTTTTGGCAGAAGACGAACCCCGGTCAGGCTCTGAACTTGGTGAGACAGACTTGTCAATAGGAGAAACAGGAAGGCCTGCAGCAATGCGCTTTTCTTGTTCAACTTTTTGAGCTTTTTCTAACTCCGACAAGTTGAGCCCCCCACCTTTTACTAGGGCGTTTCTTGCTGTGAACATAAAACTCACACCAAAAGAAGGGTTTTTTGAGAGATAAAAGCCTTGGATTAACAGAGTAGAGATAATGAAGATGGTAAAACAGTGAAAAGTACACTAATTTATACTAAAAGAACAAAAGATGCTTTCATACCTAGGAGAATACGAAAAGATAGGTGTAATGATTAAAGACGGCGCTGATGTCACCAACATTAATTAAGAGGTTACTTTTTGAAGTAAGTGGAAGCGCCATTCTAGGAGAAAAACGGTCGGTGAGACGAATCAAAGAAGGACACGTGTCCCACTATCTCTGGCAAAACCGTTTAGCTTCTGAGAGTTTCAATCAGTCCGGATAAAGTCGTTACACAATTCGAAATGTCCGAACATAGTTTCGGGTACACTTAAACTATTTTTTAGGTCTTGTCAAAGGCCTTCGAACATAACCTAAAAAAGGGGCTACTGATGAGTCCGGATTTTCTCACCACTCACTGAGGGAACCGGACAAGGGTAATTCGGACAAAAACCACCCACTGAACCATCCGAACAGGATTAATGTATTTAAAACTAAATCACTTCATGACTAAGCTAATTACCTAATTGCTTAAAGACTAATGGGTCATTGAACTCGACCTAAATTCATAAGTGTGACCCAAAAGCCCATGTGGCCCAAAATTAAGGATATAAATACCCAACCACTTTTATTAATGAAGGTAATGAACATTTAATACAACCAGACAGCTCAAATCTCTCACTACAAGCTATCCAAACATTAAATACCCTTGAAACGTCACAAAAACTCTAGACAAAATTACCCTCAGTTGAAAATAAACCACACCAATGATTACTAAGATTTTTGATTGACAATGCTAGTTTGGCTAATATCATTTTCAAGATTAGTTATGAAAAGATGGTGAGTTTGATTGTAAGACATTAAGTTGTGTTATAGAAATTGAATTTTCTGTAACTGTGGGGTATGGTCGTACAAAGAAAATTGTGCGGACCGTTTTTATGATTAATGATGTTCCAAGTCCTTAAAATTCTATTATGGGCCCAAAATGGTTATAGAGAATAAAATCTTCAACTTAAATGTTTCGTCAGTGCCTTAGGTATCATGTTGGAAGATTTGTTAGTGTAATTAAAGTAAGTCAAAGAGCAGCACAAGATTGTTATGTGATTGCTTGTGAGTTCCTAAGTCGGCATCCTAATAATTCGAGAGTCGTTAATCAGGTGAAGAAGCGGATTGTGGAAGAAAGGTTGACTACCCTAGAGAAGAAATACAAGATGATAATTGTCTGGATAAAGATGATGAGATTAAAGTGTCAAATGGCTAAATAGTTAAAGTCGGATGTCATTTGAGCCAACATTTTAAGGATAGATTAGTAAAGTTGTTAAACGATAATAAAGATGTTTTTGTTTGGGTTGTTGATGATTTTATTAGGGTGAGTTTGTTGGTTATTTGTCATGAGTTGGCTATTGATAGGAGATTAAGACCAATTCGTCAAAAGATAAATGATAAATGGTTTTTTTATAGGAGAAAGATGATGTTATTGTTAAAGAGGTTGAGAAATGACTAAGGTTAGGTCATATATGTGAATTAGAGTACCATAATTGGGTAGCTAATTCAATATTGGTTAAGAAAAAGAATGGCCAATGCCCGATGTGCATGGATTTTAAAGACTTTTATAAGGTATGTACTTAGTACGCAATTCCTTTGCCTAAAATTGATCAATTGGTTGATCTTGGTTATGATATTTTATTGTTTATGGATGTGTATTCAGGGTAAAATCAAATTCAAATACATCCAAATAATGAGTAGCATACGACTTTTTAAACATAAAGATGGTTATATTGTTATCTAGTAATGTGATTTGGTTTGAAAAACTCTGGATCAACGTATCAAAGATTAGTTAATCGAATCTTCGAAAAAAGTTGGGAGACAATATGGAAGCATATCTAGACGATATGGTTGTTAAGATAAATTCGGTGGATCGACATGTGGAAGTTTTGAGTGAGATTTTTTAGAATTTAAGAAATTTAAATCTTAAGCTGAATCATTTATAGTGTTACATTGGGGTTAAAAGTGGCAAGTTTTTTGGGTATGTTATTAGTAAGCATGGAATTAAAGCTGATCCAGCGCAACTTAAGACATTGTTGAATATGGAAATCCAGATAAATATTAAAGAGGTGCAAAGGTTGAGGGGATGATTAACAACTTTATCCCGGTTTATATCAAGAGTATCGAAAATAAGTCATGTTTTCTTTGAAATCCTTAAAGAAGCTAAAATATTATGTTGGAACACGAATTCTGACGAGACATTTCAGTTGTTAAAAGAATATTTGGTTTCACTAGATATATTGTCTTCACCAGCAAAAAGGTGAATCTTTATATATATATATATATATATATATTAGAAAAATTAATCTCGTCTTATGTATTTTGTGTAGTATTTAAAAATAATTTTTTCTATTAATTAATTTTAAAGACTAGGGAGAGTCCTGATAAGGCTATATTCCGTCAAGAGAATATATTCCTTATTAAGACGAGGCTTATAACGAGACAATGTATAATTTAGAGCTATAACGATGTATTAAATTAGAGAAGTGACGATAGTAAAATTCAGAGTAATGACGAGGATTAGATTAGAACTATGATGAAACACAAGTCAGAACAATGACGATGGTTAAATCTAGAGATATGACGAGATACAAGTCAGAATAATGACGAGAGTTCATTTAAGAACTATGACAGGAGGTAAATGAGAGATATTATGAGAGTTTAATTCAGAATTTTAATGAATATACAAGTTATAGTTGTGACGAGATACTGATCAGAATCACGACGAGATGGTAAATCATGATTACGACGAGAGGTCAAATTCGAAACATGACGACGATACAATTTAAATACTCGTTAGAGCCACGTATGATGCCCGCCTTTTTCACGTGTCATTTCATGATACGTGATTAAGAAAGTTTGTTATACAGTTATAACAAAATAGCACATGTAAAATAGTGATTTGACACATGCAAAATAACGATCTGACACATATAAAATAACGGTTAGGGACACATATAATTAGATAACTTTTAGAACATTGATGTAAAATATAAATAAGGGTTAAAATCTATTTTAAAAGACGGATAACATTTTTATAATACAAAGAATTTGTACCATGTTCGTTTCTTTTCATGATTTTATTTCATTATTTTGGCTAAGTCTTTGAATAAAAAATTTCTTAATAGTTTTGGTTTAGATAAAGAAAAAAAACCTAAAAAAACATTTTTATCCAATTTTATGATCCACATATCTATTAATAGTTTACTATTTTTAAATATTAGACTCTAATGAAATCCTTTGTTTGATATATCTAGATAGTCGATTTTTTTTGTATAATGTGGATTCGACTTTATAAGTAATCTTTTGGCCAACTTTCCTAAAGTTTTCCTTTTAGTTTATCACTTTTTATCAATCTTTCGACATTTATCATTGTCACTGTCAAGGCAATTAATAGCCTGAAGTTTTATATTTGTTTCGTCATGTGATTTTTCCATAACCGAATAAAATAAAATATGCTCAAGTAATATGACATGTCGAGATACATATAGCTTCTGACTTGTGGGAATAAAGGAAATATACCATTTTTATCCAATACCTATAATCCATAATGACCCCCTACTCCAAATCAGCATACATAAGCTCCAATGATAGTCGTTGATGAATCATTGAAAGTCTCAACACCCACTGGTGAAATAAAAACAGTAGTAACCCCTTCAGCAACGAACGTTTCAGCAACATAGACATCATCCTCAACAATGTTTCCCTCATTTTGCCCCTATATTTTACTAGTTGTTTCTGCATCATTAGAAGATAATGATAATATCATGCAACCCTTTACGTTGGACTTCCAAATTTTTGAATCATTTAGAAAATATATTGTTTCTAATCCTACTGTCATGTCTACATCCATGTTTTACTCAGGTTCTTCCTCATCTTCTACGTTAGGTATTCCTCATCGTTGTAGATTTTAGATTCTCATGTATCTCTTTATATGTCATCTAATATGTCATACTTTGTTTTCTTATCTCTTAGTTTACCCATATAGTTTTTATTGGATAGTGTTACATCAATTTCGGTAGAGCTTTATTTGTATCCCTCATATATAACTCACTGATATTTACTATGTTTCCAATATTACTTTAAATCATATTTCGATAAGTCAATTATGTAAATCTGGTGTTATGAAAGCACATGGATATCTCTCTTCTGACTTCATTAGTGGTTTAGAAATTAGAAATTTGAATCACCACACCAGAGCTCTAGGTTCTGTTGTCCCACGATGGAACTGTATTTGATATAATTCTGACCCGTTTTTTCATTTTTTATGCGCTGACTTAATTTTTAGAATTTATTTGATTTGTACAATATAAAAGAGTAATACACAAGTTCAACTTTATGATCAGAGTTTAGGATGCGATCATTGAAGATCTATATAAACAAATTAAATGATTAGATGACATGGTGATGAAGTATTTATGAAAAATATATCTAGTTTCATCATGTATTTTATGTTTAAATCATATAGTTTGGTAAATATTCATCTTTAAACCATGTAGTTAGGTACATATTAATACGTCATAGCATTCCCTTGACCGTGTAAATTTGGATTAAATGTTTGCAGGTTTCGTGTAAATTTAGCACAAATATAGCAGGTAGTTTTCCAAATCGTCATAATACTCACCGTAAGTATTCCAAAAAATATATATCAAGCATCAGATAAAAGAGAACCCGAAGTTTTCCCTTCTTGTTGGCGTAAACAACAAGACCGTTTAAGGCACAACTGGTAATCGAAGAAAAACAACTACAAAAAAATTGAGAAACACTGCCAACTAGGGCAGAACCGTAAAATAAGCAACACTTTCCTGTTTAATTATCTTCACAAAACTAGGCATTTTGTATAGGCATAAAATGTTAATGAGCAACAAAGAAACTAAAAAATTAAATTGATTTTGAGAGAATTACTAAAACGTGAATTTAATATTTCTAATTTAAACCAGTATGATCTGATACCAATTATGAGCCTGTTGTATAACCATATAATATAAATGAGCAACAAAAGAAACTAAAAAATTTAATTGATTTTAAGAGAATTACTCAAAGGCGATTTAATCTTTCTAGTTCCAACAAGAATGAAAGGATGCCAATTATGGGCCTCTTGTATAACCATATAATATAAATGCACAACAAAAGAAACAAAAAAATTAAAGTGATTTTTAGAGAATTACTCAAACGTCATTTAATATTTCTAACTTCAACAAGCATGAACTGATACCAATTATGGAGTTTATCGTCTAGATATTATTGATATGAATATTAGAGAAACTAAAAAGACTAAAAAAATATAAACGTGTTCATTATGTTTGCGTATTGTTATTAGAATCACAAGTGTTTTAAAACAAAAAAACAATATATATATATATATATATATATATATATATATATATATATATATATATATATATATATATATATATAAAAAGTGAGATTCATTAGAAAATATCCAAACTCAATTTCATTAAAAAACATACAAGTATGTATCTAGAAAATATCCAAACTCAATTTTGTTAAAAGAAATATACAAGTATATTTCAGAAAATATCCAAACTCAATTTCATTGAAATTATTGGACCTAAGTTAAAACTGTTGGATTTAGGTTCCATCACCAAATTTCTTGCTCGAAGTTATAATGCATTTAAATATTTACATTGGTGCCAATAAGAGAAGGGTTGGCAATACTATTCATAAAATCCGAAGAATATCGTTGCTCGTTCTTTGGCTTACCATTGTAAATCCTTCACAAAATGTATAAAATTTGTCAATACAATTATAAATTAACAGATTTGTTAAAGAAAGAAAATACTAATCATAAATGTAAAGTAACGTGGTTTTTTGGTTTGCTTTCAAAATGTGTTTATTTAAGCTTCAAATAAGTTGACGGTGAAAAGTTGAGCTTTTTTTATTTCGATTCACGCGTTGAAGAATGAAGAGAGAATACGCATACTACATTCTATTGTCAGATGAACACCTTTTTACTAGAAGTCTAACAAATTCTTTTTTAAGAACTTTTCATATTCACTCTAGCTATTTTTTATTTCATTTACCATACGACCGTTGTAAATTGACACAAGTGTGCATTAACACAAATGGTGCACTTTAAAACGCATTTTGCTGTGCAATTGATTCATTAATCGATATTTGTGCTTTGTTGGGCTATGGTGTTATAGCTCAGCCAACCAATTTTCTAAGTTTATCCATAATCTAATAAAAAGACCATTTTAATTTTTCAACTCGAACTCCAAAGAAAGAATAGGATTTTATGTCATACGATGGAACTGTATTCGATATAATTATGACCCGTTTTTTACACTTTTTATGTGCTGACTTAATTTTTAAAATTTATTTGATTCGTAAAATATAAAAGAGTAATACACAAGTTCGACTTTATGATCAGAGTTTAGGATGCGATCATTGAAGATCTATATAAACAATTACATGATTACATGACAAGGTGATGTAATATTTATGAAAAAAGTTTGATCATGTGTTTTACGTTTAAATTATATAGTTTGGTACATATTCATGTTTAAACCATGTAGTTTGGTATAGATTAATACGTTATAACATTCATTTGACCGTGTAAATTTGGCTAAAATGTTTGCAGGTTTCGTGTAAATTTAGCACAAATATAGCAGGTAGTTTTCCAAATCGTCATAATACACACCGCAAGTATTCCAATAAAAAAATATATCAAGCATCAGATAAAAGAGAACCCGAATTATTCCCTTCTTGTTGGCGAAAATAACAAGACCGTTTAAGGCCTAACTGGTAATCGAAGAAAAACAACTACAAAAAAAATTGAGCAACGCTGCCAACTATGGCAGAACCATAAAATGAGAAACACTATCATGTTTAATTATCTTCACACAACTAGGCATGTTTTATAACCATAAAAAATTAATGAGCAACAAAGATATTAAAAAATTAAATTGATTTTGAGAGAATTACTAAAACGTGAATTTAATATTTCTAATTTCAACCATGATCTGATACCAATTATGAGTCTCTTGTATAACCATATAATATAAATGAGCAACAAAAGAAACTAAGAAATTAAATTGATTTTAAGAGAATTACTCAACGACAATTTAATATTTCTAGTTCCAACAAGAATGATAGGATGCCAATTATGGGCCTCTTGTATAACCATATAATAAAAATGCACAACAAAAGAAACTAAAAAAATAAATTGATTTTGAGAGAATTATTCAAACGTCATTTAATATTTCTAACTTCAACAAGCATGATCTAATACCAATTATGGAGTTTATCGTCTAGATATTATTGATATGAATATTAGAGAAACTAAAAAGACTAAAAGAATATAAACGTGTTCATTATGTTTGCATATTGTTATTAGAATCATAAGTGTTTTTAAACAAAAAAAACAATATATATAAAGTGAGATTCATTAAAAAATATCCAAACTCAATTTCATTAAAAAAAACATACAAGTATGTATCTAGAAAATATCCAAACTCAATTTCGTTAAAAAAACATACCGGTATATTTCAGAAAATATCCAAACTCAATTTCATTGAAATTATTGGACCTAAGTTAAAACTATTGGAGTTAGGTTCCATCACCAAATTTCTTGCTCGAAGTTATAATGCATTTAAGTATTTACATTGGTGCCAATAAGAGAAGGGTTGGCAATACTATTCATAAAATCCGAAGAATATCGTTGCTCGTTCTTTGGCTTACCATTGTAAATCCTTCACAAAAAATATAAAATTTGTCAATACAATTATAAATTAACAGATTTGTTAAAGAAAGAAAATACTAATCATAAATGTAAAGTAACGTGGTTTTTTGGTTTGCTTTCAAAATGTGTTTATTTAAGCTTCAAATAAGTTGACGGTGAAAAGTTGAGCTTTTTTTATTTCGATTCACGCGTTGAAGAATGAAGAGAGAATACGCATACTACATTCTATTGTCAGATGAACACCTTTTTACTAGAAGTCTAACAAATTCTTTTTTAAGAACTTTTCATATTCACTCTAGCTATTTTTTATTTCATTTACCATACGACCGTTGTAAATTGACACAAGTGTGCATTAACACAAATGGTGCACTTTAAAACGCATTTTGCTGTGCAATTGATTCATTAATCGATATTTGTGCTTTGTTGGGCTATGGTGTTATAGCTCAGCCAACCAATTTTCTAAGTTTATCCATAATCTAATAAAAAGACCATTTTAATTTTTCAACTCGAACTCCAAAGAAAGAATAGGATTTTATGTCATACGATGGAACTGTATTCGATATAATTATGACCCGTTTTTTACACTTTTTATGTGCTGACTTAATTTTTAAAATTTATTTGATTCGTAAAATATAAAAGAGTAATACACAAGTTCGACTTTATGATCAGAGTTTAGGATGCGATCATTGAAGATCTATATAAACAATTACATGATTACATGACAAGGTGATGTAATATTTATGAAAAAAGTTTGATCATGTGTTTTACGTTTAAATCATATAGTTTGGTACATATTCATGTTTAAACCATGTAGTTTGGTATAGATTAATACGTTATAACATTCATTTGACCGTGTAAATTTGGCTAAAATGTTTGCAGGTTTCGTGTAAATTTAGCACAAATATAGCAGGTAGTTTTCCAAATCGTCATAATACACACCGCAAGTATTCCAATAAAAAAATATATCAAGCATCAGATAAAAGAGAACCCGAATTATTCCCTTCTTGTTGGCGAAAATAACAAGACCGTTTAAGGCACAACTGGTAATCGAAGAAAAACAACTACAAAAAAAATTGAGCAACGCTGCCAACTATGGCAGAACCATAAAATGAGAAACACTATCATGTTTAATTATCTTCACACAACTAGGCATGTTTTATAACCATAAAAAATTAATGAGCAACAAAGATATTAAAAAATTAAATTGATTTTGAGAGAATTACTAAAACGTGAATTTAATATTTCTAATTTCAACCATGATCTGATACCAATTATGAGTCTCTTGTATAACCATATAATATAAATGAGCAACAAAAGAAACTAAGAAATTAAATTGATTTTAAGAGAATTACTCAACGACAATTTAATATTTCTAGTTCCAACAAGAATGATAGGATGCCAATTATGGGCGTCTTGTATAACCATATAATAAAAATGCACAACAAAAGAAACTAAAAAAATAAATTGATTTTGAGAGAATTATTCAAACGTCATTTAATATTTCTAACTTCAACAAGCATGATCTAATACCAATTATGGAGTTTATCGTCTAGATATTATTGATATGAATATTAGAGAAACTAAAAAGACTAAAAGAATATAAACGTGTTCATTATGTTTGCATATTGTTATTAGAATCATAAGTGTTTTTAAACAAAAAAAACAATATATATAAAGTGAGATTCATTAAAAAATATCCAAACTCAATTTCATTAAAAAAAACATACAAGTATGTATCTAGAAAATATCCAAACTCAATTTCGTTAAAAAAACATACCGGTATATTTCAGAAAATATCCAAACTCAATTTCATTGAAATTATTGGACCTAAGTTAAAACTATTGGAGTTAGGTTCCATCACCAAATTTCTTGCTCGAAGTTATAATGCATTTAAGTATTTACATTGGTGCCAATAAGAGAAGGCTTGGCAATACTATTTATAAAATCCGAAGAATATCGTTGCTCGTTCTTTGGCTTACCATTGTAAATCCTTCACAAAAAATATAAAATTTGTCAATACAATAATAAATTAACAGATTTGTCAAAGAAAGAAAATACTAATCATAAATGTAAAGTAACGTGGTTTTTTTGTTTGCTTTCAAAATGTGTTTATTTATGCTTCAACAAAGTTGAAGGTGAAAAGTTGAGCTTTTTTTATTTCGATTCACGCGTTGAAGAATGAAGAGAGAATACGTATATTACATTCTATTGTCATATGAACACCTTTTTACTAGAAGTCTAACAAATTCTTTTTTTAAGTAACTTTTCATATTTACTCTAGCTATTTTTTATTTCATTTACCATACGACCGTTGTAAATTGACACAAGTGTGCATTAACACAAATTGTGCGCTTTAAAATGCGTTTTGTTGTGCAATTGATTCATTAATCGATATTTGTGCTTTGTTGGGCTATGGTGTTATAGCTCAGCCAACCAATTTTCTAAGTTTATCCATAATCTAATAAAAAGACCATTTTAATTTTTCAACTCGAACTCCAAAGAAAGAATAGGCTTTTATGTCATACGATGGAACTGTATTCGATATAATTATGACCCGTTTTTTACACTTTTTATGTGCTGACTTAATTTTTAAAATTTATTTGATTCGTAAAATATAAAAGAGTAATACACAAGTTCGACTTTATGATCAGAGTTTAGGATGCGATCATTGAAGATCTATATAAACAATTACATGATTACATGACAAGGTGATGTAATATTTATGAAAAAAGTTTGATCATGTGTTTTACGTTTAAATCATATAGTTTGGTACATATTCATGTTTAAACCATGTAGTTTGGTATAGATTAATACGTTATAACATTCATTTGACCGTGTAAATTTGGCTAAAATGTTTGCAGGTTTCGTGTAAATTTAGCACAAATATAGCAGGTAGTTTTCCAAATCGTCATAATACACACCGCAAGTATTCCAATAAACAAATATATCAAGCATCAGATAAAAGAGAACCCGAATTATTCCCTTCTTGTTGGCGAAAATAACAAGACCGTTTAAGGCACAACTGGTAATCGAAGAAAAACAACTACAAAAAAATTGAGCAACGCTGCCAACTATGGCAGAACCATAAAATGAGAAACACTATCATGTTTAATTATCTTCACACAACTAGGCATGTTTTATAACCATAAAAAATTAATGAGCAACAAAGATATTAAAAAATTAAATTGATTTTGAGAAAATTACTAAAACGTGAATTTAATATTTCTAATTTCAACCATGATCTGATACCAATTATGAGTCTCTTGTATAACCATATAATATAAATGAGCAACAAAAGAAACTAAGAAATTAAATTGATTTTAAGAGAATTACTCAAAGACGATTTAATCTTTCTAGTTCCAACAAGAGTGATAGGATGCCAATTATGGGCATCTTGTATCGCCATATAATATAAATGCACAACTTAAGAAACTAAAAAAAATAAATTGATTTTGAGAGAATTATTCAAACGTCATTTAATATTTCTAACTTCAACAAGCATGATCTAATACCAATTATGTAGTTTATCGTCTAGATATTATTGATATGAATATTAGAGAAACTAAAAAGACTTTAAAATAGAAATGTGTTCATTTTTTTTGCGTATTGTTATTAGAATCATAAGTGTTTTTAAAAAAAACAATATATATATATAAAGTGAGATTCATTAGAAAATATCCAAACTCAATTTCATTAAAAAAACATACAAGTATGTAACTAGAAAATATCCAAACTCAATTTCGTTAAAAACATACAGGTATATTTCAGAAAATATCCAAACTCAATTTCATTGAAATTATTGGACCTAAGTTAAAACTGTTGGAGTTAGGTTCCATCACCAAATTTCTTGCTCAAAGTTATAATGCATTTAAGTATTTACATTGGTGCCAATAAGAGAAGGGTTGGCAATACTATTTATAAAATCCGAAGAATATTGTTGCTCGTTCTTTGGCTTACCATTGTAAATCCTTCACAAAAAAATATAAAATTTGTCAATAGAATAATAAATTAACAGATTTGTTAAAGAAAGAAAATATTAATCATAAATGTAAAGTAACGTGGTTTTTTTGTTTGCTTTCAAAAGGTGTTTATTTAAGCTTCAAGAAAGTTGAAGGTGAAAAGTTGAGCTTTTTTTATTTCGATTCACGCGTTGAAGAATGAAGAGAGAATACGCATACTACATTCTATTATCATATGAACACCTTTTTACTAAAAGTCTAACAAATTCATTTTTAAGTAACTTTTCATATTCACTCTAGCTATTTTTTATTTCATTTACCATACGACCTTTGTAAATTGACACAAGTGTGCATTAACACAAATGATGCGCTTTAAAACGCCTTTTGTTGTGCAATTGATTCATTACTCGATATTTGTGATTTGTTGGGCTATGGTGTTATAGCTCAGCCAACCAATTTTCTAAGTTTATCCAGAACCTAATAAAAAGACCATTTTAATTTTTCAACTCGAACTCCAAAGAAAGAATAGGGTTTTATGTCATACGATAGAACTGTATTCGATATAATTCTGACCCGTTTTTACACTTTTTATGTGCTGACTTAATTTTTAAAATTTATTTGATTCGTAAAATATAAAAGAGTAATACACAAGTTCGACTTTATGATCAGAGTTTAGGATGCGATCATTGAAGATCTATATAAACAAATTACATGATTACATGACATGGTGATGAAATATTTATAAAAAATATATATAGTTTGATCATGTGTTTTATGTTTAAATCATATAGTTGGCACATATTCATGTTTAAACCATGTAGTTAGATATAGATTAATACGTTATAGCATTTTCTTGACCGTGTAAATTTAGCTAAAATGTTTACAGATTTCGTGTAAATTTAGCACAAATATAACAAATAGTTTTCCAAATCGTCATAATACACTCCGCAAGTGTTCCAACAAAACAATAAATCAAACAGACAATAAATTATATGAGATAAAAAGTGAGCGGAACCAAATATTTGAGATCATGTCAATGTCAACTACGTAACTCCATAGCTCCCTATAAATCCGGGGATTGACATGAATCCCGTGAGATGCAACAAATTATATTATAGTAGTGTTCAAAAATAATATAAGACATAATTTCGGACACTTTTGGACTCACCATTTTTCAATTTCTATTGATGAAAGTGGTCCACCACTTTGTGTTTATTATGAACCAGCTTATAATATATAAAAAAAAAAGATTTCAAGGTGTTTGAGAAACTTTGATACTGAAAGAAGATTCGGTCATCGTGAAAGCAATGGTCAATGACTTTGAACCCACGATCATGGCAACCAGTAGCCTCCAAACATTTGTAGGTAAGTTACCTTGGACTTATGTACGCTATCGTGAAGAAATACAAGACCCAAGGTTGTAGCACAAATCGGACCCACAATAAAAAAACACATGTAAAAAAGTATTGTGCCTGCTGATAAGGCGTCACAGGCCGTCTCGTTGAGAATCGCTAGTCGGGATTATGAATTATGGCCGTTATCGGTCCGGTTCGGTTTGGGTTTTGAAGGATCCGGACCGGACCGCTAAGTTTATCGGTTCGGATCGGACCGGACTGCTAAACTTTCGGTTTTAGTTTTTGGAACCGGACCGAACTGCTAAGCTTTCGGTTCGGTCCGGTTCGGTCCGGTCCGGTTTCGGTCCGGTTCGGTTCGGTCCGAGTTCGGTCCGGTCTGGTTTCTGTCCGGTTTCGGTCCGGTCCACTTAAAAAAATAAAATCAATTAAAAATTGATTTTTAATCTTTTTTTTATTAAAATAAATGATATAAAAACTAAATTTTATAAATTGATCTTTCATTTTCTTAAAAAATTGGTAATTAACTATTAATTTTGGTACTATAATTTATAAAAGAATATGTAATAATAATAAATAATCGGTTTTAACGGTTTTATTGGTCCAATTTCTTATCGGTTCTACCGGTTTATCGGTTCTACCAGTTTATCGGTTTCATCGGTTCGATTCCGTATCGGTTCTTTCGGTCCTATCAATTTTATCGGTTCGATTCTTTATCGGTTCTATCGGTTCTCGGTTCCTAACCGGTTTTTTGTTTCGATTTCTTATCGGTTTTTGGTTTTTAGAATGGAACCGCGAACCGGATCGTTAAAGTTCGGTCCGGTTCTCGGTCCGGTCCTTATCGGTTCGGTCCCGGTCCAATTCTCGGTTCCGGAGAACCGTTGACAGCCCTAATTATGATATTGTTAGAAATTTTCTATTACCGTTATTATAGTTTTGTATTTACATTCATTAACTACGGAGCTAGATGGATTCTTGTTGGGTTTGAGAATCCGATTATTTTTTATGAATCTAATATATTTAATATTAAGTAATAATAAATAGATTTTTTTTATATAAAAAGTTATAAATTTTATAAATAATACAGATATACATGAGTTTCGGGTGACACTATGACAAGATTACATTAGACTTAAATCTGGGGATGGCTAAATATAGCGGAATAAAGAAAGGAATTACAAGAGAAACCTAATTTTTGTTCTATGGAAGCGATATCGGAGGTCCGAGAGGATGCGATGGGCGACATTTGAGCTTAGAGTAGAGTTGTTATTGAAGATGCGCGCGTTTCTTTCTTTCCAAATATGGTAGATGGTGGCGCAAAAAGCAGCGCGCCATAGAGAAGTGGAACCGTTGGGAGCAGTCGTCCAGTTACAGGCTTCCTCAAGCCAGGAGTCCCAAGAAGTGGGGCATGAAGGGATGAGAAGCTTTCTACAGATGTTGTCCCAGATGGAGGAGGCGAAGGAGCATGTGATGGTAATGTGCTCGAGAGTTTCCGGGTAAGATGAGCAGAGGACACAATGGGGGGGGGGGGGGGAGTCGAGGCCACAGCTGATAAGCTTGTCAAGCGTGGAGAGTTTGTTCTGGATGGCCATCCAGGCGATAAAGGAGTGTCTAAGTATAAAATACTTATTCCAGATGAGGGGGCCCCAAGGGACTTTGGCACTAGTAGGGCGGAGTGCGGAATATGTACTACTTATGGTAAAGTGAGGTTTGGATTTATTGGGGATCCATAGGAATATGCATCGGAGGTGGTAGGAGGGGAAAGATTGGCGAGGGCATTTCTGATTTTGGTTAAGTGAGAGAGCATATGTCTATTTTGCGCCCTGGCATGAGAAGGCCAGCACCAAGCGCCATTGTGGTTGAGGTCCGAGGCTCGGGGGATACTGCGCAGGCGAGTCAAATTAGTGATGTTGTTGCCAAAACGATTGATGAGAGGGGATGGAAATAGCCATGGGTCATACCAGATGGAAGTGTTGGAGCCGTTTCCAATATTAACCTTTTAGAGGCCCAACGCTTGGGATTTGAGCTTCAGGATTTTTCTCCATCCCCAACTAAAGTTGGTGGGATTGGGGATAGTCCAAACGTTTTTCTTTTTGATTTTTTCAGTAGTGGTCCATTGTGGTCATATAGGAACTGTGGTTTTTAGTTAGTATGGACCAAAAGAATTTTAGGGCGGCCGCCTGATTCCAAATTTTTAGATTTGGAATCCCAAGGCCATCCGCATCTGTGGGCAAGGTAAGCTTATCCCAAGCAACTTTAGCCCCCGCGATCTTCATTTCTGACCCCGACCAAAGAAACCTTCGGAGGAGTTGTAAGAGTTCCATTAAGACTCTGACCAGAAGAATGAGAATGGAGGACCAATATACTTGGCTAGCAAAGAGAACGAACTTGATGAGTTGGAGACGCCCCGCGTACGAGAGGTGCTTTGTAGTCCAGGAGTTAATGCAGTTTGTGATCATTGTGAAGAGAGGTCGACAGTCATTGTAAGTAAGCCTTAAGGTGATAAAGGGGACCTCCAAGTATCGTACGGGAGGGTGTCCTCGCTGAATCCAAGGAGATGCAGAATATAATTTCTAGTGTCGGGGGACGTACCCGAGAAGAAGATTTGACTTTTGGTCGGGTTGAGGCGAAGACCAGACAGCATTGCGAACTCCTTTAAACCATCATGGATAAGCTTGATAGAGTGGGTGTTAGCTCTACAAAAGATCATGAGGTCGTCGGCGAAGCAGAGGTTGACGATTTTGAGCGAGTGACATTTCCAATGGAATCCAAAATGAGGGTCTTGGCTTTTCTCTTGAAGGATGCGAGAGAGAACCTGCATAATGATGACAAAAATATACGGGGAGAGGGGGTCTCCTTGTCGGAGTCCTCCCCCCCTCCCCCCCCCCCCCCCCCCCGCATTCCCCGAAAGAAACTCGTAGGGTTTCCATTAATGCAGACAGCGAAGGAGGGTGTGGTAATGCAATGGATAATCCAACCAATTATTTTGATTGGGAACTCCATTACATAGAGGGTATCAAGGACAAACTCCCAGCGGACGTTATCAAAGGATTTCATAAGGTCGATCTTAAGGGCACATCTGGGGCATTTATGGTTAGTCTGGTAGCCATGCATGAGGTCTTGGGTAAGGAGAATGTTATCAGCTATGGAGCAACCAGAGACAAAAGCAGATTGGGATGGGTCAATGAGGTAGGTACAGGTGGGTTTGATTCTGTTCGCGAGGATCTTCGAAATAATCTTGTAAATAACATTACAGCAGGATATGGGTCTCAAATCTGAAGGCGAGGTGGGGGTTTCAATCTTTGGGATTAAGGAAATGAGAGTTTTATTCCAGTCATGGTTCAGTTTTCCATAGTGGAAAAAGTGCTTTATGGCAGCACAAAGATCATGTCCAACAATTGACCAACAAGTTTTAAAGAAACCATCACTAAAGCCATCAGCCAAGGGAGAGAGGACTGTAGAAGATATAGTTTTTTGCGGCCTCCCTCTCGATCAAAGGGAGGGAGGGCTCAGTCGGGTTTGATGCGAAGGTTTGTTGGGTGTGGGCAAGGGTGGATTGGGAACTATTAACTCTGTGACTGATGTTGCTAAAATTTCTCCCGTTAAGGGTTCCGAGGGAGGGGACTAGATGGGCTAGCTTTATAATTACGGATTTTATAGGGTTTTTGTGACCAGAGAGGGTCCAACTATTGGAGGCAGTATCAAGGAAGTTCATATGAAGGTGCCATATGTTGAAATATTGAAAAAGTTTGGGTTTGTGAATAAATGGAGTGATTAGGTAGAGGATGATGGGGGTGGGTCGGACGTACGAGAAAGGTCAAGATGGACAAAGGAGTTTAGGAAAGAGTCATCCCAATGGTCATTGACCTGGGCTCTGTCAATTATTGAGGAGATGGGATTGTCCAATTGGTGGTTGAACCAAGAGAACTAGAACCCCGTGGACCGGAGATTGTCAAGGTTACAGTTAAGACAACAGTCATTGAAGGCTACGTTAGAGTTTTTCCAACGGGTATTGCAGTTAGATCGCTCATGGGGACTACAGATAGCATTGAAGTCCCCAAGGACAACCCATGGATAAGAAGAATAGGTCTGGGTGATGGAGTGTAAATTGTTCCAAAGCGGGGTACGCTCGGAGGGTTCATTAAAACCATAGATGGCATAGATAAAAAAAACTAGTGTTTTTAATGATCCAAGTAATATTGCAATGCATGATCTGGGGTAATATTAGTAGATATATTAAAACACGAAAGCTTATAAATGTATTTATTTTTAATATGTAATATTAGTAGATATATTAATTTAAAGACAATAATATATATATTCGATAATGTTAATAATTAAGATAGTTATTATTATTTTTCTGCATTTTTCCATCTCACTTTTAAAGACCAGTTTAAGAATTATGACTTTTGGTTCGAACTGAATAATTTTCTTGTATCTGAAAAAAAAAATTGATTAACAAATTAATATAATATAATAATATGTAATTATTATAGGAGACCAAATATAATATATTTGGATATTATAGTAGATCAAATAAAATAATATGTAATTATTATAAGAAACTGAAATTATCACATGATTGTATATAGTTATTACAAGAGACTAAAAATCTTTATATATATATATATATACCTTTAGCCATTGTAAACACAACTTCAGATCACTTCATAAATTCTATAAACATTTCTTTCTCTATTAGAATTAAAAAATTATTCTATAATGATCGGTATAAATACCAAAAACTCCGAACTAGATCAGTTTCTCCAAAACAAATAAGTTCTTGGGGCAATAAAAAACTATCAAATGGAGATATAGTAGGAGATGTGAAAAAACCTTAGCAAATCAAATGTATCCTAAATAGTTTAATAAACATGAGGTACATGACACCATCGTGTTTTGGTCATGGCTACGCTACTGTTGTAAAGTAACTATATATATGAAAGTAGATGGATGGTTGCATTAGTTATAACCAGATTTAGCATGAAGATAATGAGATGATTGTATCATTATAGTCATAAATAGTTGTAGCTATAATCGATGTATATATATGTAGTATTCTTATATGTGTAGTATACTTATCAATAATACACATTTTTATATTTATCATGGTATCATAGCAAAGTTCCTAATTCTCTTGATTAGCACAATTCTTATTCTTAAAAAAAACAAATCACCATGGCTAACGATTCTTACCCTTCCCAACAAACTATCAACTCAAAGGATTCCAGAGCGGAGACCAAAAACATCGATCCCTCACATCCCTTTTATATTAATCATTCAGACCCACCAGGACATGTCTTGGTTCCCATCAAATTAAATGACGTCAATGACCTTCTAAGTTCACCATTCATGCCCTCATTGTAAAAAAAAGATCAGTTGCATCTACGGTAGTGTTAAAGAACCATCACATGAAAATTGAACATTTTTGAAACATCATGATAATTTATTGGTTGACTCATGCTTTTAAATCAGACATTGTTAAAAAAGTAATCCATACCAAGGCAATGCATAAAGTATGGGTTGACTTGCGCGACCAATTCTCTCAAAAGAATATAACAGTCATGTTTCAGATACAAAAACCAATTGTTATCATATCATAATGTAGAATAACATTGCTACATATTTTACCAAGATCAAGGTATTAAGGGACGAGCTCAAGACATATCCTTTTCCACAGACCTGTAATTAACCACAAGCACACCTCGAACAGAGAGAGGAAGATCGCCTTATGTAATTTTTTATTGGCTTGCATGGATCTTAAAAGGCGGTGAGGTCCAACGCGTTGATGATGTCACATATTTTTAATGTCTGTCAAGTATAGTCTTTAATAATCCAAAAAGAGAAGCAACGACAAGTGTCTTCTGAGCCAAGTGAAAACTTCTTCATAACAATTGTAGTCCCGGAAAATGAGAAAACTCAAAGCATAAAATGTGTGACCAATGTAATAGATCCGAACATACTATAGATGAATAAAGAACTCTCAGATCTCATTGTAAGTATTGTGATAAGAAGGGTCACACGAAGGATAGATGCTGATTGAAAAATGGAACAATAACAAGATGAGATAATTATGAGGACAACAATATTTAGGTCATGGTAATCAGATTTCGGCGAATGCGACAAAATCTCATGACTTATTGGGTTCCAACACTGCTAGCATTGTTCAGGGGTTCATTGTTATAAAAATACAACAATTAGCCCAAGAAATTAGTGCACTGAATCACAATAATTATAGTAATATTAATGTTTATGTGAATATTGCAGGTTTGATTCAATCTATTATTGTGTCTGTTAGTTCTAGTAGTATAAATCTTTGGATTTGAGATACTGGCGCCACATATCATATTGTCTATTACATATCCCTCTTAACCGATCACAACCTTCCACTATTACCAATATTAATTTACGAATTGGTGCATCACCACAAATCACTCACATTCGCACATTTAGTTTTAATTCAAAATTAACCCTTACAAACGTCTTGTGTGTACCAGGCTTTAATTTAAATTTAATTTCAGCTAACAAACTCATCAAAGATCAAGAACTGATGCATCATTTTCTTTCATGACTATTATATTGTGCAATATTATGATTGGCTCGGGTAGACAACATGGTGGTCTACACTATATACATTCATCAACAAATGAATTGGTTATCTGTATGGTTTCTCAATCATATAACCTATGGTACTTATGCTTAGGTCATTCATCTTTATCTCGTTTTAATTTTCCTTCCAGATATTCACAAAGAGTTAAGAAATAATTGTACTATTTGCCCACAAGCAAAGCAAACACGCTTGTCTTTTTCCAAAAGCTCAATAAATACAAAATTTTCTTTCTCTCTGTTACATTGTTATATATGGGTCCTTTCAAAATCCCTATATATAATTTTTTTGCATTATATCTTTATAATTATTGATGATTACTCAATGCACATGGACTTTTCTTATGCACCATAAATCAGAAATGTAATCTTTATTAATTGATTTTATACAATTCATTAAAACCCAATTTCAAATAGGTATTTAAACAATAAGAGTGTATAATGGTAGTGAAATTATTCCTTTTCATATTTTTTTATTAAAATAAAGGTATTGAACTTCAAAATTCTTGTGTTTATACCCCACAAAAAAACGGAGTTGTCGAACAAAAACATTGACATATTTTAAATGTTGCTCGTTCTCTCATATTTCATTCAAATGCACTAATTAAATTAAAAGGGGATTATGTTTTAACAACCGTTTATCCCCATTTGGGGTCTTACATAATCACCCCCCCCCCCCATCACTCACGCACTTGCACATTTTTTGTTGCACTAATGTTCATCCCAAACATAAATTTGATGCCCATGCATCCATTTGTGTTTTTAGGGTATCCACGTGGAAAAAAAGGCTACAAAGTGTTTGATTTACATACATATAAATTTTCCATAAGATGTGATGTCCATTTTAAGGAACATATATTTCCTTTTGATATTGCTTTGATCTTGCCTTTTTCAAACCAATCATCCTCATCATCTTTCAATCAAGCACCCAATTAATCATCAGTTCCATTTATAAATCCCACATCCTATTACTTACAACTTCATTATGTATTTCTTTTATTTTCATCCAATCCCATAAATCTCACACCTTCAACCCCACATATCCTACATCCCTAGAATCAGCTATGAATTCATCACCATCGTCATTATCTTCCGCTCAACCAGTTCTCTGAGTTTAAGGAAATGTGATAAGCGTATTTGAACTAGTTTAATTTCAACAACATGAAGATTACTTTTATTCATTATTATCTAGTTGGAGATAACTTTACAAAAAACATCAGGATTTTATAAAATGTTTGGCTTTGGTCAGTTCAATATGGAAAATCATGTGGGATGCAACTTATAATCGTACTCAAAGGAGGTCTTTAAGAACCCTAAAATGTTTCAGGTGTAGATTAGTGGAATCATTGTAATCATTTTAACCATTTGTAGAGTTCTAATATGAAGTATTTTTACCTTATTTAGAACTCTCTAACCATATTCTATGTTTTGAGCCATCACAATTTGAGGCACTTGGTGGTTTTCTTTTTTATGTATGTTTATTTATTTATATTGATTTTTTTAGTCTAAGCCTGTGGTATGAGCTTACTGAACAAAAATAAAGGTCGGTGTGTTAACCTCCGATGTCAGAATATATTGCGAGACAATGTTAAAGATGCTAATTTTATATTTAAATTTGTCATAAGAGTACATGCTTAAGATGATCCAAACTTGAAAGGAATTTGCGCATGAGATATATCGACAACTTAGTGAGGAAACTTTTGGCCTTAATGTGGTATTTTCTATGGTTTACTCTCCAATGGAAGATATCAAACTGAGAAGACCATTCACCCCTTTGGTGTGTTTGGCTAGGAAAGTGGTGACCCTTTGTTATTATAACCGGGTGCATATTCGGTTTGATTTTGAGAAGGTTATGTTTTATACTATTGAGCAACCCTACTATTAAAGTAGAAAACCAACTTGTTTGGTTTAGTTGATTTTCGACATATTGCTCTCTAGTAATGCTAGCATGATTAAAGAACAACTGATGAGAGAAAAATTATCTTAAACTTGGACCAATACGTAACCAAACTATGGTGTCCAATATATGACTAAAACTTAGTTACCTATAATTTCTTAGTTGGGCAAACCGTCAAATATAAGGCTATATTTATGTAATATTGGCCCAATAGTTAATATAAGACTATTTATGATTTGGGAATTGCTAAAATATGCCAAAACTATTCCGTGAAGTTGTACTAAACATTCTTTATACTTTCTCTTTCTAAACATAATTGTTTTCCACTTAAAACTATATGGGTCAATTGTATTTCAACATCAATGTATCCAATGTCCAAACCTAAACATAAGTAAATTTGAATTAAATACAGTTTTTTTCATTTATAAATTCACTAAAATGGTTGATAAATAAAATAAAGCATTGTCATCATCTGTATTGAGTTTAAAATGTAAACGAAAACAAACATGGTTTGAAATTAAACTTAACCGAAAGCTCTTGCAAGAGCACATGGGTCTATAATTAAGTATATTTTATCCAAAATATGAAAAAACTATCTTAAATTACCCATATATGAAAAACTACCCAAACCAGCCCTTCACACTAGCACATAATCAAATCCTCACAAACAAAAATGAAACTTAATTGAATGTTAACCCAGTCTGCCAATGCCATTGCGGACACAAAACCTACATTTTTATTTTACCCAGTCCGTCAAATCATGACGCCCATGTTGTTGTGTCCGACATCGGCTTGGTAGAAAATATCATGTTTTTTTCTAAGACTACGACGACGAACACCATTTGAACGTCATTGTAAGGCGGAATGTAGTTTTTTTTTAGGTTTAAAACAAATATTTTTGAAAAAAATAAAAAGAGAAAATAGTGTATACTTTTTCTATTCCAACCATGATTTTTTATTTTTATAAAGTTGGAAAATATGAAAGTTTTGGTTTTGAGTTTTGTTGATTTTAGTAAGTTTTAGGAAGTAAAATGTTAGGTTATACTAGATTTTGTGTCATGGAACTTCATGAAGTAAAGAATTGCATAAAATGAAAATAAATAGAGTTCTAAGAATTTAATGGTTTTTTTAATGAATGATAATTTTGTAATTCTCTCATGATTTTTTATTTTTTTTCTCCGAATTTTTTATATTTTATTTTATAGTTAGGTTCACTCTTATTAGCATACAAACGCTAGATGTGGCAGCCCGTTCAAGAGAAAATGAATATGTTGATTGATTGCAAAAATTATATAGTTGTGGCAACACATGCCAATCATCACGGCCTGGTACGCAACAACATGTCAACTTATTTTTGCTATGAGAACCCATTCTAGTTCGTATAATGGAAATGTAATTGATACTCGTCGTGGCAAGCTTTCACATTTGTTGTGATAAACATGAAAAATATGCGACTTTTTGTTTGACTATTTTATATTGTAAAGTCTCTTCCAAAAATATGTGTTGATTTTAAGATTTTTCGTAAAACTCGTATAAATTTAAATAAATAAAATACTTATAAAAATTTTATATAAATTTGTATACTATTTTAAATCTACCATTAATTACTGCGTTTATTGAATAAAATGTCGATTTTTAACTGTATCTATCATAATTTAGAAGACTTGTATATAGAAAAAGTTAGTGTAAATGTTTATAAATAATAAACAATAAGAAAAAAAAATATTTTTGATACAAATACAACATCTGATAAGATGGAAAACCTTATCAACAAATATCAAAAGGTTTTTAAGAGAGAGCATAGTTTTTTTTATAGAAAAATAAAGTTAAATAGAGAAAATTATTTGCTGTAAATGAGATTGGTCCTTTCTTTTAAGGTGCACCTTCATATATATCCCTTAGTTTAAACTAAATTCCCTTAATGTAAAGTAAATTCTCTTATATGTATAACTACATAAATGTTCTTATTATCTTATCACTATGCGTATATTTATAGCCTTATTAGGACTTACCATAGTCCTCGAGTTGGAATATTACATAAAACATAAAGACTAACATTATTTGAGTACAATAGATAGTGTAATCTTCAAGTCTTTCCTTCTTCACGCCTTTAACTTCAAGTTAGTGTTTCTTCACGTCTCCAACTTCAAGTCTTTCCTTTTCCATATCTCATGTTTTTACTTGAGTTGATTAGCTTTCATTTTCCTTGTCATGATAATACATGCCCAATTATGACGATATAACCTTAATAATCGTCAATTATTTATTTAAAAATTGTTGTAATAGCGTAATTCCTTATATGAAAAATAATATGTTTTTAGTTTAATTACTCAATGTTTGTCGATATGTTAATTTAAATATAATAAAGTTTGTCAAGTTGAATGCCTTCCTAATCATTAAGTTAAATGTCTTTCAGGTCAAGGGAATGTTTTCCAAGTCACCAATTGGAATTTTTATTTGCTCGCCAATCGGAATATCTTCGAGGTCGTCAATTTAAATATATTTCAGCTTGTCAAGCAAATTTGAATGTCTCTCAGGTCGTCAAGTTAAATATTAGGTCACTTTACTTCTTTGATACTCAGTTTGGAATCCTTACCTCATTGATTTTGGTTTTTCAATTTAGATTTGGCAATTTATTTCTATCACAAGCATCATATTATATTTTTTACTCATTGAAGTATGTTTAATCAAGCCATAGTATGGGAAATTGTGTAACCTTCGAGGCTTGAATTATAGTCATATTCGTGTTTTACATAGTGATCAAACCACAGTATGGACACTTGTGTACCCGATAAGGGGTGACTTATAACCATGTTCGTGTTTGGTACATTGGTCAGACCATAATATGGGAATTGCGTACCCCATGAGGCGTGGCTTATAGCCATGTTCCTGGTCGACATAGTGGTCATGCCATAGTATGGGAAATTTCATACCCCATAGGTCATGACTTATAGCCATGTTCACGTTAATCAAATGTGTGGTCTTTTACTCTTTTTAAATATGGACTTGTCTATAACCATGTTCGTATTTTGTAGCATATCTTTAATCAATAAATATATGCATCATATAGCAGATATTTAGTCTCCCATAGTCCTTAAAAAAATTCAAACTATTTGTTCAAATACTAAAAAATATTATTGTGACATATACAATTTATAACACATAACTTATTAAACCAATGATTTTATTTTCGAGGGCTCATTGCATGTCCTCATTTTTGTTGATGAAGAACCTTGAATTATAGGCTTGCATACAATCATATACAATTTATGTAATATCATGTATGTCAAAGAAAATTAAAGTATTTAAATGTATGGAAAATGATGAATTTTTCCTAAATGTATGCATTTTCGTTAACATGTTTTATGATAATTAAGTTGAGTTATAAGATATACGTATATTTTGAAGTTTGATTTTTTAGTGATAGAGTCATAATGTAAAACCATTAACAAATACTTATTTTTGAAATATCCATTGGTGAAGTAATATTAGATATTAACTTTGTTGACGAATTGTTACTTTGACTATGTTATTAACGAAGATCTTATAATCATTATGGTTGAATTTAAACTATACCAAGTATCTAGTACAATGGTAAGTAGTATAGTCTTGTATACTAAAGGTCACTGGTTTAAACCTAGGATCGCACGCTTAGTCTTTACTTACTTTCACATGTTGGAGGTCTTATGCTCGACTTCCACGTCGTTTTGTTTTTGTTTTTTTTAATAAATTGACAGTCTTATTAAGTTCAAAACAATATTATGTCCCAAGATCTTGCTAGAAGGATGGTTACAACGCCAATCCGCGAACTCGATTTCATTGGTTTGAATTCAGCATCAGACGTTATACTTTATTTTTGTTCTTTTAATTTTGACGAACCTTTATACCTTTACTTTTGGAGTTTTTTTATTCAATATTTCCCTTTTTTGGTTTACTATTTTGGGTCATTTTATAATCATTATCATTTTTGTAGCTATTTTATAGCTGCATTGTTTTATTTTCTTTTTATTGTTGCTTTAAAGTTGTATTGTTTTATATTTATTTTTTGTACTTTTATTACTGCTCGACGCCTTTCTCAAGAAACAATAGATTTGATGTCATAAATGTGTATTTTTTTAACTCCACCATGATAAAAACTGTTTTTGTCAAGGAAAACACTCTGTCGTTGAAGTGTCCTTCGACATTCACACTAACATCTCTTAATACTTTTATTGTCTACATTGGTTTAACTACAGTTATAACCGTCATGAATTTTATCCTAACATGCAATAATTGTTGCAATATCTGGCTTATACACTAACTTTACAACTTTAAGGATACCATTCAACTTAGGAGCATATGATAACTGCAAAGTTTTGACATTGTAGTATGTGTAGCAAATTTGCAGTGACCACTACAAATTAATAAATTCACTTATCTATAAATCAATAATTATATAAATCAATAGTGAATAACATATTACACAAAAATGAATTACATATATTTTGGATATTTATATCTAACACTACTTGCATCCAAAATCATCTGGTTACATCAAAAATCCCTAAAATATCAAACTGAGATCAATTTTCTCATTATCATATTCTGTTATATAGACACACATTAATACATTTACTAGTTCATACTAATATTACATAGCACAACCACATCGTGATTTAGTCAATGTGTTTTTGGTCACACATAATTTTATCACTTAATTCATACAAACACACTCACACAAAACATTCATTACACATTTATACACATTCATACATGATTTACACATAATTCATAAATTAGCATTTTACCTTGATTGTAATGCATTGTTACAATTCATGATTCACTTTGCATGTTTCATCATGTAAAGTATACGTATATAGATTATCCTCCTAATTTACAACACAATAAAGATCTGGTTGCATGTTACTCATGATATACAACAATGATAACACACATTATACACAAACATAGTTAGCAAGGTGCATCAGGTTAACTTATTTTTATGTAAGACTAAGTAATTGTAAATACTAACCTTATAAATCCCGAACACACGTAATTTACACGCATTGATAGAACATGGTATAAAAAAATTAGACATACATGATTTGTAGTAAAAAACAACGAACTTTGAAGATCACGACGAATTAAAAACTTACACATCAATCTTACTCTTGAAGACAAATCAGAGAAAAATAAAATAAATAAAATAAAATGATCTAATTCTTAATGCACCTTACTTAGGTTTGAATTAAAATAATACGGTTTAAGAAAAATTAAATGAAAAGATCGATAACCTAATTTTTGATTCCATAAAGAAACAATCGAAATAAATAAAATTGAGCCTAATTTTTATTCAAAAAATAATCAATTATTAGTATTTTTGTTCGATTTTAAGTTAAAATTATTCTTGATTAATGAACTTACAATTTTGAATTAAATTGAATCGAAAACTAAACCAAAACCAAATGGAAACGATTTTAGGCTTTAATGTAAATCAATTTTTGAAGGAACCAAAAATCGATTCTATTTTTGGATTAATTACTTCAATCTTGGTTAAATAACTTATTTTTTATTGATTTTCTCGATTACAACTTTAATCAATATTAGGTTTTTGAATCAGAATCCACGTGGTATCTTTGTCTAAGATATCAACAACAACAAAAACTTGACTAACCTGATTTATTACTTGTCCAAATTAATAATAAAATATATTTATCATTAAATTGTTCATTGGAATTATAGCTCAAATTACTGCTCAATCTCACAACACTGGATTTTAAAACTTTTTTTCTCATCTAGATTTGATTTGAAACCAAATTGGTACCAATTTGCTTCGATTTTATGGTTGTTTATTCTTTATCGATTATTCTTTCACGTTTTTAATCAATTTTAAAAAATATTGGAAAAAAATCATTTAGAGTGTTGATTTTGAGAAAAGTTTGACGAACCAAAGTATGAAATACCGTCCTTGCATGATTCCCTTCCTACTAATTATATGATTTATTTTGGGAGAACTTTTGCAAAACCAAATATCAAATATCTTTATATATAATATAATTCCATATTTTTTTCGGAGGGAACCCACAGCCGATACTCAGAGTGCAATGAGCGCCCACAGGGTAAACCCTACACAATATCCTGCAAACCAACGCCAGAAGGTAAACCACACAAGGTGACAGGCTCAGCCGAGAAAGCGTATGTAGAGGGACTCGAACTCATGACCTTTGATCACAAGCATGTCTTACTCAACCATAAAAAAAATTCCATAAAGGATTAGACTAAATTGAGATATAATTTTTTTAAACGAGATCCCGCTATCATGGGAACTCCTTTTCTTATAATAAGAACTTAAAATATGATTTTATTTCTCAAAAATTTGAAAATACTATTTTGCCCATCACAATGAGTTTTATACGTGAGGGGCAAAATGATATTTTTAAATTTTTGGAAAAAAATAGATTTTGGGATCTTATTATAAGAAAAAATAGTCTCAATTTAGTCGTGTCTTTACATAAACACTTTTATTATTTTCTACATATCGTAGTCTTACCATATTTTAACCAGATGTTACTTATAAAGTATATTCACATATTAAAAAAATTATCATTCATATTATGAATATCCTAAAACCACACTAAAAACTTAACACTTAAATTTGAGATCCTTTATTTTTATTTTTTAAATGAACTAATATTATTAAGTTTAAAAAGATTAGAGACATAAAAAATAAATTTAATTAGTGCTTGAGTATTACACAAGTTAATTGAGTTTGTAGTGCCAATCTCGGAATGGAACCACCAAAATTTTCAATTTATGAGTCATAGGAGACTTGACTCAAGTTTTCGATATTCTTCTCCCTGGATTCTTTCAAAAGAGTTTTTATAGATGAAAAATTTATGAAGAGCTGATGGAATTTTGTTTGGAAATTTTAGTAATTTACTCAATTTTCTTGAAGTAGAAGGCTACTGATCATTCCATAATTATTTAAAGGATAATCAATCATAGAGATTTCACTCAAGCTTATCTGAAAAAGTTTAATAACCAGTTGTGCTTTGAAAACTGCTTATCACGTTCAAGTGCATAACTTGCCTATGATCTGTTCTAAATTTTGTTTTACGGTTCTTCCTTTAGATAGATGATTATATTCCTTTTCTTTCTTTATTTTTTGATTTTTTATTATCTTTATCTAATACAATTTAATTAAGGAGTTTTAATCGAGAGTACGGTCTTTGAAATCCTAAGAGTCTTATCACAAAGATCCTAACAATTGATGTTGCTGATTGAGCCCTGTATTAGTTTTTTCTTAGGTCATACTACATGTTATAAATCTTGTTAGAACAAAGATAATTTATTTGATTAAATCTTTGTATTATGACGTAGAGAATGATATACTGAATGAGATGCAATGCTTAACTTAGATCTCTAAAGAACCTAATTTTCAGACTATATAGTAAATTATAGCTCTCAACTGATTTGGAATTCGATCCGTGTTCGTATCTAGTTTGAACTTACACTTGTGAGTCCATTTATCAAGCCAATCCGCAGCATAATTTTTCTCCATATATATATGTGGGATATTGTTATATCTGATGTTGACAATTTCCTGCAACAATTGAGTATAGGTGAAAGAAACTAGGGTACATTATTATTTAGCAACATAGCTATTAGAATGTTTGAGTCAGACTCAATACCGATGTTTGTGAGTTTTAAATTATAGCAAAGAAATAGGTCATCTAAAAGAGCTCGACATTCAACTATAAGAGGTGTATGTTTATCATACAGCCTACCCCTAGCTGAGATGATGTCCCCCTTTGACTTTCTAATTATTGCTCCACCACTTGCTTCACCATTTAAAAGAGAGAGTTGTAAATGTTTAGTTTAAATCTAGTTGCAGAGGAAAGTTTCCAGTTGATGTAGCACACCATTCCAGGAGTGTTTATGTGATTGTAGCATCCTACCTCTAAGGAAATGTTAGCATCCTTGCCCCAGTGGTCTCTTTTTAATAAATTGGCAGCATCATCTTTGAATTGTATTTTTTATTTGACAGATTATGGTAGAGGTTGTGATATTTTTTTGCTGATATTACCATATTTATGTTAGACCATAAGGTCCAACAGTAATTACTGGTAAGATAGTGCGAATATGTATCTCTTTTGCAGTAGACTAGAACCTGGACCTTATTGCGTGATGTAATGTTATATAGCTAACAATGTTAATGTTGAATACACTACTAAAGTAATTCAAAACCTCGCAAGCTTTACTGCATTGAACACAAAGATGATTGATTGTTTCATTTTCTTCACAATGTTGTATTTAGAGGTAAAATAAATCTTCGTGTACTGTAAGACTGCATATACAGAGACTCATTTGCGTAAAAACCTCCAAAAAAGAAAAGATCAATTCTTTGGTGTGATTGAGTTCCAATTATTTTAAACAGAATGGAATTTGTTCCTTTGTTACTCATTTTCTCCCAATAACTTATATTATTACAAAAGACAAAATATTTTTATACTTGTTTTGGTTGAGTTAAATGATAAAGATCTAAATTAAATTAAATTAATTACATCAGGTTAATCCTACAATTTCTATAAATTTTATTTAAATATAACGAGTTGAGAATTAATTAGAATTGGGTAATGAAGTCATCTTACTCTTTCTATATAAATAAATAAAATCAATCTTACACTCTACCCAACTTCTCCTATTTTCTCTTGAAATCTTGTTGTGTTCTCATCTTGACAATTCAGTCTCTTCAATGTCAAATCTTGAAAATTCTAATCTCCAATACCATCTTTTCGATTTTCGGATAATCTAGACGTGGATAACGTCCGATGTACCAAATTTCAGCAAGTTCGAATTATTTAAGATTTATTATCCTAAAATTATTTAAAGATTCAACGGTGTATTTAAATTAAATTGTTAATTTATCATTTGATGATAAATTGTATATTAAACTATAGATATTTAATTGATTGTACACAACTGAATTATGAAGATTCTGTATTTATAAGTATTGTATTATGAACTGGAAAATGGGACCTATAATGTTGTACATATATTTTTCTTGTTTTTTGTGGGGACAAGGGGAATGTAGATGTTGGGTCGAAACTTGGTGTGGATCAGCCTCGAATTTGCACTGTATAATGACTAATTCCCAACAAGATTTGCGACTGCTATGTACTTGTCATTATTGCAAAAAATATATCCTTGCAGGTTTAGAAACGATCAAGGTGGCTCGTATTCGATCCATACACTAGTAAGCTCTAAAAAATTTCGGTTCAAGTTTAGAAACGATCGTCGTTTTATTCTCTGCATAATGATCCACCCGACCGGATCTAATGTAGTAACAAGGTGTTTTGCCAAAATAGAGTACCACACCGACCACCCGTTTTATCATGAAGTAATCAATTATGCTACTCCCTCTGTCCCAAAATACATGTCGTTTTAAGGTTATGCACGAGTTTTAAGGAACATCATAATTACACCTCTTTTTCATAAAAAGTAGAAAAAAGAAAGAGTCTAATTGGTAGATGATTATAAATAATATTAAAATTTGCACTAGTAAATGAGAACGACATGTATTGTGGGACAAAAAATATTTCTTAGAACAACAAATATTTTGGGACGGAAGGAGTATTGATTTATCCACACACAGACAAAGTAGCGTTTGGATAAATAAGCTCATCCCCTGTAGTCGCGGACGCTGTCGAGATTCGCTCATGAATTAAATTGCAAATAAAGCTCTTTTTCTTGCTCGAAATTGCAATGTTATATATGTTCTCGCTTCACAGTCCGTTTATTTGCACCAAAGTTAAAAATGCATCGAAAGCCATTCAAGGATGTAATCCTAAGTTCAACAACCTAAGGGAGAAATCGGAAATTCGTTATTCCACTAGAAAACGATAAATATGCTAGGGATATTAGGTTCGAGCTATTAACTTATACGTTTTATCTATAAATAAGAGTATGTTTTTGTAATATGTACACTTTCTGAATAGTAAATTATAGTCGTCTTTTTTTATCTTTTTCTATATGGTATCATAGCGTATGTTTAGATCTTGAGTTTAAGTTTCCGTGTTTTCCGTTGTGCCGGTAGACAATTGTTTTAGCTGTCCGCTAGAAGAAAAAATAGATAATATTTTTCGGTTTTTGATCGGAAATTGGATTTCATTTTCTGTTTTGCGCTTAAAGTTTTGTGCTTCGGTTTGACGTTCGGACTTTTTCTGGCGTTTTCTTAGATCGAAGTTTGTCGTTTAGATTTCGATTTAGTGTTTAGATTTTGTTTGATGTTTGGATTCTGCCTAACGTTTTCTTAGATCGACGTTTGTCGTATGGATTTTGTTTGGGTATTCGGCGTTTTGATATTTTTTTACATTTGTTTGACGTGTGGACTTTGTCTGACGTTTTCTTAGATCGATGTTTGTTGTTTGGATTTCGTTTGGGTATTTGACTTTTATATTTTATTTGGCGTTTCGATTTCATTTGACGTTAGATATTTAAGATTTACGATTTGAGATTTGAATTGAAAATTGAAAATTTTGAAGTGAAGGTTTGAGATTTAGGGTTGGAGGTTTGAGATTTAGGATTGGGGATTTGAGATTTAATGTTTGAATTGAATATTTGGTTGAAGAATATGATGAGATAGAAGAAATTCAAATAAAAATAATTGAAGAAGATGCATGAAAAGAATTACTTGAAAGAAGATGTGAAGAATATCAATTTTTTTACTCATCAGCAGAAGAGTTATCGAGTGCCTCATTATTGTGTTTCTTTGCGTACCTTTGGTGTCTCAAGAACTTTGGGTCATTCCTCTGGTTGAAGTTTTTTTGTTCCTCTTAGGTTTCTTGATTCCATTATGATCAGCCTTGTGGGACTGGTTGTGAGCAGTGTAAAGAAAACGTATGAAGAAGTTTTAAAGATTGAAGACAACTTGTGGATTTCTTCACAAATATCATTTGAAGATTATATTTTTACGAAGGCTCAGTCAATAACACAGTTTCTTTTTTTCGGTGACAAACTATCAATGTTTATAATACATTGTGAGTTTGAGAGATGGTGTTAGAGATTAGGCTCAAGCCTATACTCTTTGTAATTTGTAGACTTTCTAAATAATAAATCATAGTCTTCTTTCTTTGTTTATCTTTTTCTACAACATGATTTGATTGGAGGTTAAAACATCGATTCTGAGATTTGTGTGCTAGTTACTATATTGAAAGTGATTTTTTTAGTTTAATGGTTTTTCAATGTACAGTACTCAGTTTTTGTTCAGGTAGATGTTATTTGATATGCTTAGTTTTTGTTCCCTTTAGATCTAAGTCTGCTGAAAACAACACATGCTCACATTTTATCTTAAGATTGATAGGTATCCACCCAAGCCTCATTAATTCTCCCGATTTGGGCATACAACGTATTAAGTTGAGCATTATCCTGGTTCAACATATTCAAATAAAGAAAATTTAATCACTAACACATCCTATATCATATATTTGTAACGGAAAGCCATCCGAAATATTTTAAAATTATCAATATAAATTTAATTTACCTTGAACTTTTGAAAATTTTAATATTAGTATGGTTGAAAATATAACCAAAATAACAAGCGAGAATTTTTTACGTATGTTTAGATCAACGGTAACTTTATCAATGGTTGAGAATATTTTATCAATTTTTCATCGTATTAGTGAATTAGTTGAATTCTGGAACACATGCATATTCAGAAGCCTTGGGCTACAAGTCTCTGCACCTGTAGTAAGTAATGATCATGCACCTTTGACTCCAACAGTTACTTATCAGTTGTCTTCGGTAAAATTCATTTCTTAGGTTCCAACAGACCTCTTAGAGATTAGACAGTTCTAAGCCTTAAATCTCGAGTTACTCAAATTTTCACCTCTTAAGTTTCGGTTGAACTGCTCCAGTCACTACTTTTTTGAGGCAACCAATTTCCTACCACCTTATGGGGACTCCATTATCCGAATGAAAAATCGGACAAATGGATTATTTTGCTAAAATTTATTTTATGTATACTGATGTAATAAAGTGTAATAATTTGATATATTTAACATAGTAATGGGCTTTGGGGTGTAAATGGGCTTGGGTAACCAAATGAGCACATGGACCATATAAGCTCATTAGTCCATTGGGCTAATTTGCCTATAAATAGGCTTTGGAAACATTTAATGAGATATGAGGATTTTTCATACGTTCTACCTAACCTGTTAGAGTGTCTCTCTCTAAATATTTTCTTAAGCAGCTTGATTCTCTCTCTACTGCCTACCTAAAAAAATTCAATTATTATTTTCGTTATTACGAAAACACCTTCCAAAATTATTTGACATGATTAGTGGCGATCATATTGTAAGCCTATAGAGGTACCCAAATAACGACATCCAAAACCTTAGCTGTCTGAGTTTATCTTCGGAGTATACCGAAGAAGAGGGAGCTGGAAAGTGGCCAAGTTATTTACAAGAAGTGTTGTGGGCTTATCATACTACACCTCGAACAACAACACAAACGCACTCATTCGAATTGGTTTATGGGATGGATACAGTAGCCCCAACAAAATCTACCCTCTCGTCTTTCCGAGTTGAAAATAATTCCAAAAAAAATAACGATATAATCACGAGAATTGAGCTATCTGATCGAAGAAAAAATAACAAAGATTCATCTAAGATCTCTTTATTATTAGACCCTCGTGAGAAGCCGGTATGCGTCTCGGGTCCTAATGATAAAATTTGAAGTGGGGGATAAAAGTATATGAAAGGTTTTTCTACAGATTAAAAATAAAATGCTAGAGAAGTTATCATTCAATTGGGAAGACCCTTATTTAGTTATTAAAATAATTAATTCTGGAACCTATTGGTTAACAGATCGAGAAGACAATCATCTTCCGTATCCGTGGAATATTAAGCACTTAAGACTTTATCTTGAATAATTGAATAAAAAAAATCATATTTTCCCTTTTATTTTTCTTACGTAAATATCAGATGACATAATTTTTCCTACCCTAGTGGCTCCGAGAGGTTTTAATGAGATGTATGAATCACATAAATTCTATAAATCATTTTTCATTTTATATATTAATGTTATTTTATTTTTGTGATTTATATATTTTTGGGTCAATATTAAAAGGTTACAATAATATTTGGTCACAATCAAAAGGTTCCAACATTAGTTTGTCACAATTAAAAGAGTTCCCGCATTAGTTGGTCATATGTATATGTTCCAAATTAGTTGGTCACAATTAAAAGGTTCTAGGTTAGTCACAATTAAAACGTTAAAACATTAGTTGGTTAGAATTAAAAGGTTCTAACATTAGTTGACCACAATTAAAATATTCAAATGTTAGTTGGTCACAATTAAAGGTTCCAACACTAGTTGGTCAAGATAATCAGATTCAAATGGGTAGAAATATGGTTAAGTTCAAATGGGTAGAAAATGTTCACAATTAACTATTTTGATACATAGTTGGGATTTGGTTAAGTTAAACTGAAAAGACTTTGAATGCGTTACTCAAGGAGTGATTAGCTTGTGATGATAAATAAAAAGAAAGCAATCCAATTATAAATTCTGAATAATCATTGCAAAATTCCTTAGTCATACAAAGGACTTATACAAGAACGGTTTGAATCAGTCCTACAAAATACCTTGGCAATACCAAAGACTTCCAAAAATGATGATACAAGAACAAATAAAATAAAAATAATTTTAACTGCCTCCGGCCTCTTTCCCTTCAGCATCATCCTCTTCAGAGCTCCCATGTTCCGAGTCTCCACCTTTTTTTTTAAAATCTCTCTCATTATCTAGTATATAAATGGATACCCAATTTATCTGTAAATGTGATATCAACGAGCCACAATTATTCTGACACCAACTTACAAAGAGATTTGAGGTTCAACTTAGGGACTCCTTTGTGAAACTCTAAGATCAAGTCAAAATTGATCGAATCATCTGGCTTTGATAAAGACTCTGATATTTTATCAGCATACTCATTCACTGCATCTTTTTTATATTTGAAAACTTAAGTTGTAAATGCAGTTAGCTCCATCCAATGCATCTTCGTGTTTTAAGGATTTCAAAAAATGCTCTATAGCATCCTTATCGTTTTTAGCTTGATTTTTGTATTTCAAAATCTTTTTTGATTTTATGATTAAAACTCAGAAATTTTAACTTTATGAACAATGTTCAGATTTCGAATATCTTAGTTAGTACTCACGTCTTGGCTTGTCAAACTATCATCACATTCATTTTTCTCGTTGAAAATCTTCTTGTGACGCTCACATTTGTCTTTAAGCAGAGTGATGATTTCCTTGTATGATTTTACCTTCCTTTCCAGCTCATTAGTAGGCTTCACAAATCTTAACAGTGAGTATGCAAGAGTATCTTGTTCTTTTACTAACTGGAAAGACACGTCTTCGAATGGACTGGTTGGATTATGAAATTTATGTTCGAAATCCTCGAAATCGATCCCCTCTACATTACCCATCGGGTTATTATCATCATAGGTCATTTCCTCTATCACCAAAACAGAAGGGTAATGCGGTTCGGTTACTGAATAAGGTTTGGCTTGAGCTATGATTGGGATGATTTCTGAATTGATCTTCATTTTCTTCTTAATAGTTTTCCTTTTTCACTGTTATGCTTGCTCCCCTGGTGTATTTGAGGAACTCGAATTTTTATTCCTATTTAAAGCGGTAGACTCTTTGTGTGTCTTATCCACTTCAATATTAGCCTTAACCATTACTGTTAAGGGTTTATCAGGCTGATTCGCTTCCTCGGTGTTGATAATGTCTTTATTCAAACCTTTCATGTTAACATAATCTCTCTCTACCCGATGAGTAGGAGCCCTCGTCCTTGTCGCAATTTAAACTTGAATATAAACCTTGTTATCAGCAACCTCAATTTTGTCAAGAATAACCGATGGACGAGGTCGGTTAGTATATTCTTCCCATAATAAATTACGTTAAGAACTGATGCTCAAGAGATTACTCCAAACTAGATTGTTCGGAATAAAGCATTTGTCGAAGCTATTAAACCAATTATTTTGGACCCATTGGTGCAATTTTCAAAAGGTAACCTTAGCACATTCTAAGTGATGATGTTGGGACTTCAATATCCCTACAAAAAGAATCAAAATAAATTACAACTAAAGTATAAAAGAAGTAGAAATTAAAAGTAAAACTCGAGGAATTATTTGTACTTTTCCAAGCTCTTTGAACGCGGCTCAGATTATCATTTGAGGAGATATTTTTGTCATTCTCCCAATATCCGCTGATAAAGAAAAACTGAATCTTCCATAGCTTGTCAGCCTCCAGTAAATCGCTCATTACTTTATACTCATCTCTTGATTTAATAAAGTAGAAAGGGATCCGAGAATTCCTTGACAGCCCAATGATATCGATAAATTTATCCATTGGTATTTTGATATTTTACAGCCTCGATACCATGATACATGACATCAAGGTGAGTCATGCATTTGGGTTGGTCTGACACAGACATAAGCCTACTAGGTCAAAATGTCTAACTATCCCAGGATCTAATGTAAACGAAATCCCCTAGTTTAACATGTCAGGATAGACAACCAACTCATTCTCTTTGCAGTTTGTGGGTGTTTTTCCACCCTTTGCTAATCGTATATTCACCTCTTTTAGAATTCCCCACTTGGCTCGAAACGTATCTAACTCATTACCTGAGAAGTAGTTGTATGGGATTCAGGAAAGAGCAGTCAAATATTTTTTACTCACCTTTTGAAAAATAAGCCCTACACATTCGGCCAGCGGAGGAGGTAATTTTACTTTCTTTTATTTTTTAGCTTTGCCCTTTCTGCTCTTACATTTTTTCGTTTTCCCTTCGAAATATTTTGAGACCTTGAAATTTCCTCTGGATTAGTCTAACGCTCCAAATAGAGACTCCACATCAACATTTTCTTCCTCGTCGACTAATTTCCCCAGATTAGATCCTAAGGGCAAGGTTTTGTGCTGAGTTACTATCTGTTGGAAGGATACATATTTGTCTATGTTTAACTGCTCTGATTGAGAGCTTAGAGATGATGGGGCATGTTTAGCATGCTTTTTTTCTTGTTTTTTTGGAGGTTTGTTGGACTTTTGTAACCTTTGTTTGCACAATTACCTTTGAATGAGAGTTGTTTTCGGTATCTGAACCCATCGCTATAAAAATTTATTGAAGTCTACGAATAGTTTCTCTTTGGGACCGTGTTATCCTCGAAGAATCATTTTTTATGTAAAAGACTGAATAATTGATAGAATTTCAACTGAGATACTATGTTTGTTGTATGGGTAGGTGCCTCCGTAGTCGAAGGTCTGACTAATAATATTTATTTCCTTGGATTTTGGAAACCCTGAAGTTATTTTAGATTTTTTCTTATCTTTGTCTTTATTTGGGAGACGCAACCAACCGTTCAGAACGACATCAACATTAAACATACAAATTCCCAAAAGGTTTCGCTATAAAATGATTTTATGGTGGCTATTAGAACAAATGATGAAAGTCACGGTGGTGATGAGGTAAAGTGTATCTCTCTAAAAATTTAGTTTCTCTCTCTAAAATTATTGTAAAATGGGAGAAAAACATATATAGAGAACTGTAGAAAAACCCAACAACATTTTTCTTAAAAACCCAACAGGGGTAACCCTAGGGAAATTGAAGGGTCTCCAATGGTTATTATTTATAGAGAAGTGGAACCGTCTCTAATAGTTTCTTAAATACATTACTACAACATAAATGGCTAGCTTTTTCATGTTTTAAGTTCTAGTAGGTATTTATTTGAACTGACTCGTCGCAATCCTTAGCGGAGACTTTTGAGCCAATGCACCATACATTACTGATAGAGCGTACATCTTTAAGGGTAAATATGTTGGCTCACGACTACATAAATAAACAATAAATCTTTTTTAGAGGCAATCATATGACCACTTTGTGGCATACCTAAACAAAAATCATTCAATATTGAAGTCCTATTGTGCATGGGTATGCGGGGTGTAAATGCAACAACGACATCATGCACTATTTTGCTCACTCTTATAAAAATATGTGCACAGTCTCCATGATCTAACTAAAAATACCTTTATGTTGTATTTCATTGCACCATGAGCATCTAAAAGCAGTCTCCATGATATAAAACATCCCTTCAACTATTCATATATCTTAAAATATAATGTCATCAAACTTCAACCCTCAATTTTTAAAATGAAAACAAACAATCCTTGCACATATATGCATAGCCTCATATATCAGAGTCTAAGTTCTCAACGAAAATAGTTCGTTATTCTCACCCCAAAGACCATACCACTGCATGTTTGTTAATAAGCATGTTATTAAGAAACATAATTGTACATACCTTAAATATTTAACATAAAATATAATGAATTATATCTAAAATATGTAACGATATACCAAAAAATAAAATTTTACTAAAACTAACATACTTAAAACTTTAATAGTTTAATGCAAGTCTGAAGGGGCTTCCAGACAACAAACATATATATGAATAATTAAGTAAACTAACATAATATATATTATTACAATTTATAGGACTGAATAACTTATTTATTCAATATCATAACCAAATCATAATGTATATATTTTAGGTGGATTCAAAAAAAATCACTTGATTCGGACAATCGGGTGAGAAGTTAAGACCTTGGAAAGTCATACACCAAAGCGATTTTGGCACTATCAGTACAGATTTACCTTTGTATGGTCGTTGTTGCGACAACACATGTATGTTGCGGCAATGTAACTCTTAAGCTCAATTGTTGCAGTAAATCATGTGAGGTTGCGACATATTAGTGTTCTCGCAGTGCTACTGTGGTAATGAACCCTTTGTCGCGACAATCTTTTGATTTTCATAATCGAAAACCTATTTTCTACATTTAATTGGGGCTTTTTGTAATTTTAAAAAAAAATATCTAAAACCATACATATAAACATACAATTAATTTCCAACTTCAAACGCATAAGTCGTGTATTTTTATATCATTCAATTAGAATTATTGAACGTGCACTTCCGACGTCAACTTTTACATAGGATCAAATCATAAAAAAGTTTCTATTTATTTTAAAAAAAAAAACTTAAATCAATTAATTGAATTAATTTTAGAAAAAGTAAACATGCTTAGATAAAATTCTTAAACTTTACATATATGGATCTAATACCAATTGTAAAATCTAAGGTGTATATCTACAGTCTTCTAAATGCATAGTAAGATGCAGAGACACTCAAGGTATCAATCTTACAATGTTGATTAACTCGACAACAGAATAGACAGGCCAGCCATCAGTAGAAGCGAGTAGTTTGCAATAAATGAGAAACACTATATTTTTAGATTATTGTTTGAATGTTGTGAATCTTCCGTCCAAGTGTGAGCATCTGTTTATACAATTATTGAAGTATATAAACTAATATACTATATGGACGATAAATTTTTAAATTTACATGTTATATATATATATATATATTGAAATACGAAGCGTAAAATTTTAAAATATATAATTTATATATCGTATTTATTATCCTAATTTACAACCATTACTTATGAATGTACTTGGACTTAATATGGGATATATTTGATAAAGTTTATTGTTATTATCTCTTCACTACTTACTTAATTCATAAGGTCGATACCGTTTAACCATATTTGACTCTTAAGCTAATATCTACATTATTATATTGACGGACTCTCCCTCACAATACTACATTAACTTAACTAGTATATACATTATATATTTCATTAGGCTCCCTTAATTACTCGTTTGTCTAATATACTTATTGGCGATTACATTTAATTCATTAACTTTTAGTTAAAACATTTTGAATACTCTGAATCTTCGTGTATGAAACCATATGAAGCTAATTGGGAAATTAAAAATTAATCAGAAAAAGTACACATAAATATCTCATATTTTTGTTATAATTGAAATGATAATAAAAAACTAAGAACAATATGGAAAGTATATAAATAAGAATGAATATTATCTGAACATTATAAAATAAGATTACAAAAAATAACTCGAGAGATAAAATTGGGAATTTAAAAAAAGACAAAAAAACATATAATTGGATATATATAAAAAGCATAATAAAAAAAACTAAGAACAATGTTGAAAGTATCTCAATAAAAGATGAATATTATCTAAACATAATAAAATAGGATAAAACAAATAACTCGAGAAATAAAATTGAGATTTTTTTTAAAATGACACAATTAGATATACATACTATATTATTTATATATATATATATATATATATACAAGAATAATTTTATTATTTTCATATAACTATATACCTATATATCACACATTTTTATTTGATGTCTAATAATGTCAAATAACTATTATAAAAAAAATAAACGAATCTAAGGACCTCGTATGTAAATCTTTGGACTAACTAAAAGTTATTGCAAATATTGATGAATGTAGTTTTACCATGTTGTACTTATTTTTAAAAGTAAGTAAATAAAGAATTAATTTGTAGTCTTATTTTCTATACAATTCATGAAGTTTATTTTTGTAGTCATAAATTATATTTTACTTATAAGTTTATTAATTATGTATCAACTCAAAATTATATTAAAGTTATCATGTTTGGACATCTTAGTTGATCAAAACATAATATGATTATTCAACTACTAAACATTAACTTTATTCTAATAAGAAGATTCAACTTGTAAAATATATTCAATATCAAAAGTATGTTTTTAATTGTATTTTATTTTTCTTATTTTTTGTTATTATTTATATGGAGGTACAATTTGTATTTTTGTTTTGACCTGATGATGTTTTCTAGTTGTTCATATTTTAATTTTGTTTGGATATATTTTTAATGTTTGTCTCATAACTGTAACAGCTACATATTCTCAACTGTGAAATATGGAGGATTATATTTTCTCAATTTTCCTTTAAAGTATTCTTCAAAAATATCATATTTTCAATATAAACTTCTCTTGTCTTTCTATTATAATTCTTCTAAACTTTGTGTATCTATATGAGGTACAATGTTAATACAAATATATACTAATTGATAATGAGTTAAGTTTAAAAGAAAATATATTTAGTGAGCACGTACAACTGTCGTATGATGTGTTTGAGATATTTGTTGGGTGTATGACCCCTTTTATTATTTCCAAAATATAATTCATTTTGGGTGGGTATGGTTTTGATAAGTAGAAGAATATTCCTTATAATGACCAGGTATCATGCGTTAAAGACTAGCAAAAGGGGTAATTTACATGTAATACAAGACAACCAAGAGATGAGGTGAACCAAACAATGAGGTTAATACGTGGTATAAGATGAAGTTTACAAGAAAACTTCCACGCAAGGGATATGAAAGCGATACGAGGTAACTAAACATTCATACGAGAATATAAAAGACGATGGTGATATGCGATATAATGCGAAGGCCATAAAGAAGCCATTTAAACGAAATACACGAGGATACCAGCCGAGCGCATGAGAAGGGCATTCAAACAGTTATAACAGGAGAACACGTGTTATTACATTACTCGTTATTAAGAACTGTATTTTTGTACTTATTATAGAATGTGACTAATATTTAGGGCAATACCACACATTTAAACGTGTAATAAATACAGGATAAATATAGAGTAAGAATATATATTGTAAATAGTGTAAGTAAGAGTACAATTCAAAATATAAAGTTTGATCACATTTTATACAAAATAATTATTTTACTCATTGTTATTTTATATCTCGATCATCTTTTATCATTTTGGCTTTATATCTGAGAATGAAATCCCTAATTAAATTTGGCACCGTGTGTGGGAAAATATTTCACTTTTCAAGAATCCAAGTTTTAGTATACCAATGGTGATGACAAGATTGAAAATTGAAAGGGAGAATTCTGAGAGCCGTCGTAGTTGAGGTAATTCGATGATTATTCTCGGAATCACAACGTGGAACAAAAGACGATATCAGGTTTTGGGTCAGTCGGCCGCTGCTCATACCGTAATTGGTCAGGAACAAGGGACCCAAACAGTTACAACGACAATTGATAATCTATTGGTTGGGGCAGTGTCCTCTATGCAATATGGAGTTGCATCAAGCCCAGGATGGTCTAGTCCATGTGACGACCGGTATAAACACTAATCTTATGCCAGGAAGAAAATTCCTCCAAGCAAGGTATGTTAGTTACCCCGTCTAATGTACAACTCTTAGAGCTACAGATCAAACAAATAAGAAAAAGTAGTTTAAGCCAAACCGGTTACAAGTTGAGCGAGACCATGGAATCAAGGTGAGAGTAGAGAAATTTACCAAGACGATACAACTATTGATGGAAAAAGTCATGTTAGAAGATAAAGAAAGCGAGGGTTCGACAAAAAGATCAGTAAGGCAAACTGAACATAAAAGGCTAGAAACCAAATAGAGGACGGGGGATGTGGGGGCAAAAGTAGCAGTAAAAAATAGAATAGAGAAGAATGTCGAGTAAGAGGATCAATCGAGTAAGAAAGTGTTAAATTCGAGTAAGGTGCAAAATGAGATGGAACATAACAATGAGACACCAAAAATGGTAGCTTACATACTTCACGAATCTTCTTTAGTTAGGAAAATCCTTAAAGTCAAGCAACCCACAAGTTTAATCCCTTTTGAATGAACACGTATGATGACTCAAGGAACTTGGAGCACCACTTGGAACAGTTTATAAATATGATAATGGGGTTAATTAAACCCAGAAGACGTCTTACTTTGCAAGGCTTTTTCCATGAAGTTTAACGGAAACACGCTCTAATGGTTCAACGACCTACCTGAAGAGACGATTTGAAATTTTGAAGGTCTTTATAAAGTTTTTATGAATTGATTCATTAGTAACAAATCACACAAGAATGAGGGTGATTCCATTATGAGTATATACAAAATAAATAGAGAAACGGTCAAAATTTGTGTCCAAATATTTGTTAACGAAATGAATATGTCATCGATTTGTAATATATATCGATGTGGCGGCATTTAAAGAGGGTTGGACAAGGACAAAACGCTTTATGATGACCTTTTTAGTTTTTTGGTTGATAATATCTTAGATATTTTAGCACATTCGGATCAGTTTATCAAAGTTGGGGATTTTAAGAAGGTAACTTCTTTTGGCCCTAAACCTCAGAGCTCCACTAAGAAGATCAAGGATCTTATATTACAATAACCCGAATCGTGGGTTTATTCTTTTAGTCGAGAATATAACAGTTATATTTGACAAGACCGGGTGGAAGGCAAATTATCAACCTCCTCGTAGCATGCTTACCCTTAGAAACAAAAGATCTCGTAGACATTTTTGTGCATACCTTAATAACCATGGTCACGCAACTAATGATTGTTGGCAGTTACAAGAGTAAATTCATATATTGATTGAAAATGGTAATATTGTTCAGTTCATAAAGCTTAAGGAAGGGGAATGATGCAAATAGAAGAGTAATGAAGATCCTATAAATGACAGATTGGGAAAAAAAAGACAATCGAGGGAAACAACGGTGGCTTTCTACTATTTTTTGTGGGGATACACTGTTGATATTGAAACCAAACTCCAAGGAAAAACCACAAGAAAGACTTATAAGTACACTTGGTGGACGATTCGCCATACCACTATTACAAGAAATAGGAAAGTGGTGGCTGACTTGACTTTAACGATGATGACTTGAGGGGCACTGTCACGACTCGCGATGATGCCCTGATAATTAACTTTATATGTAACCACGAGAATGGTTTGGTGCGTTAGATAATGAGATCTCGTCTAACGGTATTTTTAAAGCCAGTTATTAAAAAAAATCGGCGTAACACAGTACAAACCGATTGACAGGCAACTGGTCGACTACGAAGCAAAATTGTCTAGTTGTGTAGGTAAAGTTGAACTATAGGTAAGTGTGGGTTACGGCAGTACCGAGAAGATTATGAGAGTGATTTTTATAATCGTAGACACCCCTGATAAGTCTCAAAATATCTAGGGTTGATTATCGGGAAACGTGTATGGAAAGAAGGGTGTCACGCGAATAAGTACAAGATTCTAGAGAGAGAATGTAGTAAAAATAAAGTACTAATCATTTGAAGGTCCCCTTTTGGGGGACATGATCTTTCCTTATATAGTGACAGTGGTGGGACTCGTTGTCACATGCCATATTTACTCTAATCACATGTTACCCCCCCCCCCCCCCCCATATTTACACTTATGTCACATATTTCCTACTTTACAATTAAGTCCCTATAAATTCATATATTACAAATTGGAACCTTTGTTATCCTTGGTATTTTATGCCCTTATCAACCCTACCTCATATGATGTAATTTTAGGCCAATCTAGGTTGCACGTAACCGATGCAACAACTTATTATTTTTTATGGTGCTTGGAATACCTTATGGGAAACCTATTAGGAATAGTCAATGAGCTATCAATAGTTGTTATATGATCTCCCTATATCTGAATACGTTGGCTCAATAGCAATTAACAAACCTCAAGGGGTGTAGTCGTCTTGACGAGGACGATCAACTCACATCTAAGGTTGACAATCTAAGGGAAACGATTCAATGCAACGATCTTTCAGGTGAAGTAATTGAAGAAACAATAGAAATATGGCAAGTTGATAAACTCAGGAGCCAAATCGATCCTAGTTCTAAGCATAAATTGATATAGCTACTAAGAAGGAATTCATATATTTTTGCATTGAGTGCTGATAATATCTCTAGGGTTAGTTTGACCATTATCTGTCATAAGCTATCAATAGATTATAGGCTAAGACCGTTTCACCAAAATAAAGGGACTTTTCTTCTGAGAAATCTAAATTCATCATCAAAGAGGTAAAAAAGTTTCAAACTTAGCCACATTCGAGAAGCCAGATACCTAATGTGGGTGGTCATAAATAAACATGTGCAATGGAGGATGTGCATAGACTTTACTGACCTCAATAGAGCTTGTCAAAAGGGTGTCTTTATTTTTCCTCGTATCGATCAATTAGTGTACGCAGCTTCAAAAAACGAATTCCTATCATTCATCGACGCCTACTTGGGATACAAACAGATCCAAATACATATCCATGAAGAAGAGCATACTGTTTTTCAATCATGGAGAGGTTAGTATTCCTATAAAATTATACATTTTGGTTTGAAAATACAGAGTCGATCTACCAAAGGCACGTAAACTAGATTTTTGAAAATCAATTAGGAAAAAACATGGAGGCGTACGTCAATAATATGATCGTGAAGAGTAACACATGGATCATTAACTTGAGGTTTTATCTGACATATTTGAGACCATATCAAAGTTTAACCTCAAGATAAATATCTTTAAATGCTCGTTTGGAGTCCACAATGGTAAATTCCTAGGGTACATAGTCAACAAGAACATAGTCGAAGCTGACCCCAAGCAGCTAAATGCATTTTTAACAATTGATCAACCATAAAACATTAAATCACTCCAGATATTAAATATCACCCATTCTTTGAAGCCATTAACCAAGAAATTTAGTTGGACTAAAGAATGTGACGAGGCATTCTGCACTTTGAAAGAATATTATACTTCCCATGAAATTCTTTCAGCTCAAATACGAGATGAACTACTATATTTATATTTATTTGTCTCCACTTGTGCCGTGAGTGTTGTCTTGGTTAGGAAAGACGAAGGGGCACATCTACCAATTTATTATGTAAGTAAAAGTCTACTCGGCGCCAAAAATAGATTTTTGAATATAGACTCACGAGTTAATGACATATCTGACCCTCCATGATGCGATCACAAGTAAATAAACATTGCTCACACCAAATAACATTTGATACAAAACACGTCGAAACGCATCTTTAAAAATATATCAAACATCATAAAGTCAACTTAACAATACACCCCGAAATAATAATAAAAAATAGTAAGTTTTTGAAATTAAAAAAATCATTTTCACGATAGTTTGGTCCTCTCAATCAGTCGGAGGCAAAAAAATTCCTTTCGGTAACACCCTTATTAACCACCTCAATATGAGATGGAATTACACTAATATTTTCATCCTTGTCTTGGTCAGTCGTAGGTACATCTCTCATGTCTTCGGTAGTACGATCCTCCTTAATAACGCATGCTTCATCGTATTCCTTATTCCCATCACTTTCATTCTCGTCCTCTTTTTTGCATAAAGAGCTTGAACGCTCGTACTCAGGAACTAAATACCTCAGGTTACCTAGCATAACAAAGTTAGATTGAACCCTATCTAGTAGGTCATGTGCAGTCGTCATGGCTTTGCTTTCTATTTCCTTCACCATATTCGATGCATTTTCCAATACCCTCTTCCTCGAAGATTGCATGTCTATTTTAACCTCCCTCGCCTCATCCTTCGGGATTGTATTTTCAATCATCGTCTTACTCGCGCTAGTATATAGTTGTTCAATTGTACATGACAAACTTACATTTTGATTTATTAGAGTGACATTTTGCGTCATCAATTTGCCATTTTTCTCATTTTTCTCTTTACTCTACGTGATTATAGAAGATTTTAGAGCAATTAATTTGAATTTTTTATTCTTTAAGGTATCCATTTCATAACATACCTTCACAACGACCCCGTCTATTACAATATTTTTCTTAATCAGCTTCTCAAAACTTTGCTTAAAATGGTGTAAGATCGCTTAAACCTTCATAAATCCACATTCAACTCTATGACTAAGCCAAGGGCCATAGGTCCATTTTGAAAGTGTTCATCGTTTAGACATCTGCGGGGGTTATTCATTGATAAGATAATACCATTGAGTCATGGTGACTCTGCAAAATCTAAATGGGTTAACTAAACGCTTGTTAACCTAAGAGTAAAAGAAGCATAACACTGAATATGAACCTCCCATTTCCAACTGTCTTTGTAAGATATCTACCATCGATATAGTATTCTAAAATGATAGTTCGTGACAATGTCTGAGCTTGCAATACATCAGATCGATGAAGCAAGAAGGTATAAGTTAGAAGGTTGTTTGTTCCCCTTTATGAGGGATGGTTACTGGATAGCTGATGGCTCAGTTATAAGTGTCTTGCCCCATTTGGTTCTCTCATTGGTAGGCCCTACTACGATCATATATTTCTCTTTATTTTCTTCAAAGCTCACAAATACCCATGTGCTCGGATCATCCACCCGTTCATTATTTGTCTACTCGTCAGACATAGCTGGCATGCGATAATTCTCCATAATATGATTAACCTCTGACGGGGGTACATTTTCCTCACCAATATGTAATTCACACCAACACCTTCGTCTTATCAATAAAAATGGGCATTGTCCCTCATATTTACGGTGCTCAGGTTGGAGGGTGCAACACTTTTCTTAACCGCAAAGAATGGTCAATCACGACATGATTTTGTCTTTTGGGTCACAGAGATACCTTATTTTTTAAGCGTTTGACTATTCTTCTTCAGTGGCTCATCTGTCCGTGTGGTTTTGCTTTGAGAAACATAAATCCTCTCCAAAAGTTGTGTAATATTTACCCCACACCATATTTTTTTATTCTCACGACCTCAGTTCTCTTACAATCCTTCGGTTTATTCATGTTGGAGCGACGAGTATTCTTTATCATCGAATTGTCTTTTCTTCCGAACAGTTTTACTCGAGAAGGCCTTGTCACTTCATTTGTCCCTTTATTTTTGGGAACATTCATACCAATCCCAATTTTATTATTGTTATACATTTTTTGCATCAGAGTACACTCTGAATCCTCAGAGGTAGCTTTTTTTCCTTATCACCATAAAGGTTAGTTTACCTCAAGAATCATTGTAAGTTCTAGAATCGACCAAAGCCCTGCTTGATGGATTTGGAAATCCTTAAGGGAAACAGACAGAAAGTGGGTCGGATTTATCTTAGGGGACATTTTAGACCCATAATGAAAATTATAGTTGGTAAGGATAATTATCGCCTGAGGGTAGGCTTGTAATTTGTTTGGTGTTTTAAAGAAGTATGTGGGTGTTTGATATTTAGAGTTGATAGTAGAGGGAGAATTAAGCTGGCTGGTTGCAGTTAATTTTCATTACTCACATTTAATGCAGGTGGTTGGGTATTTATACCCTTACATTTTGGGCCCTTATGGGCTTTTGGGTCATGTTCAATGGACCCGGGTCATGTTTAAAGACTCATGAGCTCTAAGTAGGAGAGCAAGTAGCTTAGTCAAGAAGTGTTTAGGTTTTTTAGTACTTTTGTCATAGTTCGGACACCCCCAATAGCTAAGTGTTCGAAGTGGTCTGTCCGGTCCGGAGGGTTAGGTCCGATCTGTCCCTGTCCGGTGAGCAATCAGAATTCAGACTCATCAGGAGCCCCTTTTTTAGGTGTTTGTTCAAACTCCTTTATCAAAAACCTGAAAAACAGTCTGACGTCAGGGGTGGTTTTAATCCAGACAGGTCTGTCAATTCGGGCTATGGGTTTATCCGGACTGATAAAGCTTCACGAATCTAAAACGGTTTTTGCCAGAGGTCGTGGGCACGTGTCGCTTTCTGGATGGTTGCTTCAGCCATTTTTTCACCTTGAATTTCGAACCCACCTACTTCGAAAAGCAACCTCTTAATTAAAGGTGGGTGACATCAACGCCGTCTTTAATCATTACCAATCTTTTCGAATTCTCCTAGGAATCAAACTCCTTTTTCAGATTTACTATAAATTCAAACACACTTTCTACTGTTTTACCATCTCTCTCATATTTACTCTGCACTAATTTCTTAAAGCTTTCTCTCTCTAAAGCAAAAAATTTACCCAGATAGTTTATGTTTACAGCGAGGAACGCTCTGATCAAAGGTGGATGGCTTAACCTTTCTGAATTAGAGAAGGCACAAAAGGTCAAAAGGGAAAGACGTATTGCGGCAGGGCTACCCGTTTCTCCTGTTGACAGGCCAATAATCTCAGCCACAGAGTCAGATCAAGGCTCCTCTTCCTCAAAAGGGATCAAGCCGAGAAAGTTATTCCACACTAATCTCTCCCCCATCATCTCTGGTTCTTCGGTTCAAGAATCGGAACCCACTGTTGAGCCAGGGGTAACTGTCACTAGTTTCAAAAAACCCTCTCCTTTCATAGCTATGGGGTCAGATACTGAGCACTCCCCTAAAAAATTAGTCAACCGGAGAAAAGGCTGGTTAGTTAAAGGCCAAGGGTCTAAGAGCACTCCTTCAAAGTCGGGTGCTAAAGACAGCAGCACTGGGTCAGAAGTGCCCATCAGAGCTCCCAAGGACAGACCGTCCGGTCCGGAGGGCACCAATCCAAGTCTTTAAAGAGAAGCATCTGTACCAGAGCCCCTACCGGAGGCCAGAAGCCAAAAGAACACTGAGGCCCAGCAATCTGGAGACCAGGCTGAGTCAGATTTGAACCCTCCCCCTACTACTGCTGCTGAAAATCCTTCAACAATTATGGAGGAAGTAATGGAGGACTCTGTTGAAGAGGCTCCATTTGAGTCTGAGCCCTCCGTCAGACTAGTAGTGCTATAGTTGCCAAAAAGGACAAAGGCAAAGAGAAATTATGCTTGAGGCATCCGGATCTGCCGGAGAGCCTTGAATGAAAGGTGGGGCCTTGTTTTCACAAGGTCAGTGTTAAGTATCTCTTCTCCTTGCAAACAATCAACTACGCATTCATCCACACAGCTGAGCTGGGCCGGATGCGTACGAAGTGGGGAATACCGGAGAATGTGAAGATCAGGATCCCCATACACCCAGAGACTCCCATGGACTGTAAGTTAAGCGAAGTCGTCATGTTCACGGAGCTATTCAATTGGGGGCTCAGACTCCCATTGGACCCAGAAATTGTCAGATACTTCCATCTGATAAAACTCTGTCTGAGCCAGTTGAACCTCAACGCATGGTACACCCTCATGTCCTGCATCATGGCTTCAAGGCTCTCCAGGATTCCTCTGCCAATAAATGAGTTTGCTGCTGTGGCCAGTCTTTGTAGAAACCACCGCATCCCCTTTTACCATTTCAATATGGGGGATGATTTCAAAGCTGTGGATGATTTGTTAGAGGCGGAGAGGAATTGGAGGACCCAGTTCCTGTGTGTTAGTGGTGCTTCGACGAACGGAAAGAAGATCAAGTCCGGAGTGAACCCAAGCCTTCTCAGAAGCAGGTGGAGGAGTGACCGTAAGTCTCCTGCCTTATATTTTTGTCTCTTTCCCCTTTTTTTTTGTTTAAAGCTGGTTTAGACTAATTGGTTTTACTTTTGCCTTAGCAGAACTGCCCAAGGAATTTAGTGACTACCTGAAATTCGAGCAGGCTACTTGCACCAAGATCAATGTTTGGGCTGCTGAGAGGTGGGGGAATCGGTTCCATGCTGCTTTTATCGGAGGCAACTTGGCAAGGTCTCACTTGTGGAACACCACAGGTCGGAGAGACTTGACTTGGGAGGAGCTCACAACTCAGCCTCCTCCGGATGTTGTGCTTAAAAGGACCCATGAACCAGATGGGACACTCTACTTGCCAGGCCGGGCCAAAGCTCCAAGCAAGATGAAGGGTAAAAAGAAAGGCAATAAGGTGGTGGGCGGTGCTAATCCTGCTAATGCAAAGGAGGATGCTCCAATAGACCCGGAGGGGCCAGTCCACAGCCAAATCGATGCTGCTCTCTTGGAAGTGGTGGAGCAAGAGACTGAAAGGAAAGAAGTGAACCCACCAAAACCTCCAAGGGCTTCCAAAAGAAATCACAAACACGGAAGTGAAAGCAAAGATAGGGAGGCCAAGAAGAAGAAGACTTCTAAGGGTGACGAGCTTTCTCTCCGGGCTCCGGAGCCTCTTTCCCAAGCTGATCCTACTAACCCAACACTAGCAGAGGAGATACCGGGCGACTTCCATACTGATGAGGTCGAAGAGGGAGATCTCAATATTGGCGGGGTCGACATCACCGGTCTTGGTGGGCTTGGTGAGTACTTCATCAATCTTCCCAGAGACGATTTTGCCAGGCCTTACCTCCCGCCGAGCACCTCAAACACAGTCACTTTCAATGGTAAGACCTTTATCGTTTCAAGTGAAAGGGATGCGATAGCCCACTCTTTATTAAACAATGTTCAGCATGTACTTGTGTTGGAGAAACAAGTCCGAAATCATGCAGACATCATCAAAGATCTTAAGTCTGACAAAGAGAGGTTGTCCGATGACCTTCGCACTGCCACTTCAAACGCTGCCATTCTAAAGGAAGAAAATGAGGAGTTGAAGAGAAACCGTGAGGAAAGTACCACAAAAGTCACCACTTTAGAGGGCACCATTACAGAGCTCCGGGAGAAGCTGTCCGGACTGGAGAAAGATCTTGCCACCTCAAAGGGGGAATCCAAGGCCAAAGACCAAATCATCACCAACTTAACAAATGACAAAATTGCTCTTGAGAATACAGTGTCCAAGGCTGCCGAGGAGAAAGCTACTTTTCTAAGGGAGCAGGAGGCCAAGATTCAAGCCAAGATCGACGCTTATGCCAACAACGTGATCGACACCCAGGAGGAAATGTATGCCAAGATGAGGTCTGACATGGTTCTACTCTTCCACGAGAAGTTTCCAAAGATGAACCTGGGGGATTTATGGCTTCATAATGAGTCTGACGACCTCCCGTATCATACAATGGCTGATGGAGACTTGCATGACTATTCTAGCGCTTTCTCATCCGATGACGAAGAACGTACCGGGGAGAGCCCAGACGAAGATCAAGATGATCCTAAGGGAAAAAAAAGGTAAATGAAGCTGAGCCATCTTCAAAGGCTCAACCTTAATTTGTGAACTACTTTTTTACTTTTTATCCAGACTAAAGTCCTTGGAATGCCAAGGCATTCTTTTTTGTAATTGTGTCCGGTATCTAACCGGATAGGTTTTTTGTTCTATTTTGACAATTCAAAAGTCCTTGGAAGGCCAAGGCACTTTAAGTTATTTTAATGAATATTTTTGTTTTGTGCAATTCTCATCTTCTTTCATTGTTTGTTCCAATTTTGATGACTAGAGTTTATACAGCCTTTAGTTAGTTCATAGTGAGAGTGTTTAAATTCTCTGGCTAGAGTTTAAATAGCCCTTAGTTATTTTATAGTGAGAGTGTTTAAATTCTCCGATGACGAATATTTAAGTGGTCATCATTCTTTTATTTCAATCCGGATAGTGTGACAAAGGACAAAACTTAAAACACTTCGGAATTTTTTTAAGAAGGCATCAAATTTTATTCAAAAGCCTAGACACCTCATTAAAACCTCCCCGTGCCACCAGGGAGGAAAGAGTATGCCCCCAAATATTTACATGGATGTTCAAACAAGTAAATATTTACACAAATATTACTCCAAGTACATCCAGAGATGTTCGAGGGTGAGTCGAAACTCTTCCATCCTTGTCTTCTAGCCAATATGTTCCAGGTTTAAGCCTTTCAATAACCACATAAGGTCCTTCCCAAGTTGGAGCCAATTTGCCGAACAGCTTTTCTTTAGTGTGTCAGAAGACTTTCCTTAATACCTTGTCCCCCGGTTGGAAATCTCTTCTTTTAACTCTGGAAGCAAATCTGCTTCTCATCAACCCCTGATAGTGTGCAACTCTAAGGTGAGCTTTAACTCGTCTTTCTTCTACCAAATCAAGCTGGCCTCTGATTGCCACCCCGTTAGCGCGTTCGGAGAAGTTGTGAACACGAAATGATGGGAGAGTTGCTTCTATGTGAGCTACTACATCCATCCCATAGACCAAAGCAAAGGGTGACTCTTGTGTTGCAGCCCCAGGTGTTGTCCGGTAGGCCCACAAGACCTCTTGTAAATAACTAGGCCACTTCTCAGCAGCCCCTTCCAAATTCTTCTTTAAACCGGACAGTATGGTTCTATTAGCCACTTCGACTTGTCCATTTGCTTGTGGGTGGAATGGTGAAGAGAAACAATGTTGTATACCCCTTGAGGCACGGAAACTCTCCATTTCCCTGTTGTCGAACTGTGGCCCATTATCTGTTGTTATCTTTTGTGGGATACCAAATCTGCAACAGATGTTGGATAGAATGAATTTTATAACAGCTTTTTGATGTTGTTCCTGCTAGAGGGGCTGCTTCAATCCACTTCGAAAAGTAATCTATAGTACCAATTATAGTTTTGCGTCCTCCATAGGCCATAGGTAGAGGCCCTACTAAGTCCAACCCCCATCGAGCAAAGGAATAGGCTCAAAAATTGACTCTAAAGGAAATGCTGGGACATAAATTTCATTGTTGTACCTCTGGCATGGGTCACACCTTCTTACCAATTCCTTAGTATCTCTCATGATAGATGGCCAATAGTAACCGGCCAGTAAAACTCTTCTTGTTAAAGCCCTGAATCCACAATGGGCTGATCCCTCACCATCATGCAATTCGGAGAGGACTACTTGAGACTCTTCATCCCCCAAACAGCGCAGGAGAGGTTTACTGTAAGACTTTTTATACAAAACGTCTCTCAATATGATGAAACCACGAGTCTTATGTTTCAATGTTCTGGCTAATGATTTATCCTGAGGCACGATACCATCAGAGAGGTATTGCAGGAGAGGATCCAGTCCTGAGGATGTTTCACTTGTACCTCAAAAACTTCCTCTTCTTTAGTCATATTGAGTTGAATGGAGGGGCTCTCCAGCACATGGATCCATGGATATGACTCTGTGTATGCTATGGTTGCCAATGAGTCGGCTAGCTCATTTTCTGTCCAGGGTATGTGCTCATAAACAATACTTTTAAACTTGAGCGCTTCATTTTTAATGAGGAGTAAATATTTCACAAGTTGCTCCTTTTTAGCCTCAGATTGACCTTGAGCATGGTGAATAAGAAGCTGAGAGTCACTCAGTAGCTTGACCCTTTTGGCCCCACAAATATAGGTTAACTTTAATCCAGCTATAGCTGCTTCGTACTCAGACTCATTGTTGGAAGCCCTGAAAGCAAAACATATAGCTTGGTACATTTTGTCACCGTATGGAGAAGTCAAACATACCCCTGCACCACATCCCATGGTGCTAGATCCACCATCTGTCCGGACAACCCAAACCTTTTTATCTTTCATGTCAGTAGTCTGCTCCGAATCCCTGTCGGAGTGAAATTCAACCAAAAAATCAGCCACAGCTTGGGCCTTGACTGCTGTTCGAGGAGCAAAATCTATGTCGAAGTCTCCCAACTCTACTGACCACTTAGTCATCCTGCTTGAAATGTCTGCCTTTTGGAGGACATTCTTCAAGGGAAAAGAAGTCCGGACGATGATGGGATGAGCCTGGAAATAAGGCCTCATCTTTCTGGCAGCTATCACCAAGGCTAATGCTAACTTTTCGAGTTTCAAGTAGCGCCTTTCTGCATCTATCAAACTTTTGCTGATGTAGTACACTGGATGGGGATGACCATCCACTTCTCTTACCAACACAGCACTGATGGCACAACTTGAAACTGCAAAATATACAAAGAGTGTCTCCCCATCAACTGGTTTAAATAGAGTTTTGGGGGAGGACAGGTGTTTCTTGATCTCATTGAAAGCTTCATCACAATGTGGGGTCCAATCGAAACCCTTAGCACCCTTCAAGGTTTGAAAGAATGGGACACACATGTCCGAAGACCTTGAGATGAATCTATTTAAGGCAGCTAATCTCCCCGTCAGTCGTTGTACTTCTTTAATATTTTTGAGTATGCTCCATTTGGAATAGAGCATTAAGATGGTCTCGGTCGGGTTGTATCCCATGCTCGCTTATAATATAGCCTAGAAACTTTCCGGACTGCACTCCGAACACACATTTTTCTGGGTTTAATTTCAAATTCACTTTTACCAAGTTGGCAAAAGTTTCTCGGAGGTCAGCCAAGTGCAATTGCTCATCCACACTCTTCACCATCATGTCATCAATGTATACTTCCTATATTTCTCCCGATCTGATCAACAAAGGCTTTGTTTACTAATCTCTGGTAAGTAGCCCCGGTATTTTTCAACCCAAATGACATTACCTTATAGCAATGAAGGCCTCTGTCAGTGACAAATGTAGTATGCTCTTGATCCTTCAGATCTACTTGGATCTGATTGTATCCGGAGAAGGCATCCATAAAGGATAGCAGTTTGTTCCCAGAGGTGGAGTCTACTAACTGATCAATCCGGGAGACCGGATACAAATCTTTTGGGCAAGCTCTATTAAGATCTGTGAAGTCAATGCACATGCGCCACTTGCCATTCTTCTTTTTTACCAAGACCGGATTGGCAGTCCACAAAAGATATCGAGACTCCTTGATATGCCCCATCTTTGTGAGCCTGTCAACCTCTTGCACTATGACATCAGCCTTTTCTTTGGAAAAATCCCTTCTCTTTTGAACCACTGGTGCTACATCTTTCTGGACAGATAAGTGATGTATATCACATCTGCTGGTACCCTAGTAACGTCAGCATTGCACCAAGCAAAAACGTGCTGATGGTTCTTCAAAAATTTTAACATTTCGCTTTTCAGACAGGGTGGCATTTTGGACCCTATCTTAACATTTTTTCCTTCTTCTAGACAATGTGTCTCTACCTCTTCGATGGGTATTAATACTCCAGGGGCCTCTCTGGGGTCATCAATTTCACCCTCTCCCCCATAAAGTCCCTCAAATTTCTATTGCTCGTTAATACGAACTGCCCCCAACGTCCGAGGAGCCAAGGCTGTAGCATAACATTCTCTTGCAACCTTTTGACTGCTCCGGACAACTCCCACCTGTCCCTGAACAGCATATTTCAAGCACTGGTGGACTGTCGAAGCCACTGCATGCATCCTAGAGAGCTAAGACCTCCCTAGAATAGCATTATAGCAAGTGGGACAATCCACCACGATAAAAAGTATTCTAACCATTTTCTTGAAAGGGCCCTTGCCCAATAGAACTTCCTCTTCGAACTCTCCGATCACATCTGCTGAGCTGCCAATAAAGCCCACAATTGATCTGTCCGAACCCTGAATTACAGCTGGATTTTTCATCTTCTTGTATGTAGTTAAGAAAAGGATATTGGTTGAGCTTCCAGTATCCACCAAAATTCGTCTTATGTCATTGCCCCCAATAGATGCTCCTATGACAACAGCATCCTCATGAGGGCCAGCTATATCTCTTAGATCATCTTCATCAAAAATAATGAAGGGGAATGAATTTTATGACTGATAGGAAGTCATGCCCCCTTCTAGCTGGGTGGCTAAAGTATGAACGTGCCTCTTCCTCGAAGAAGCAGTAGGAGCTGTCATAGTATCCCCTCCGAAAATTGTAAGGGACTCAAAAAACTTAATGAGTCCGGAGACCGTCCTAGAGCATTCCTCAATTGCACCCACCCTGTTTCGAGTTGGATCAGGATCCAGGTACTCAGATTCCACATCAAACCTCTCAATTATAACCATGGCTCCCTCCGGAGCAGCATTACTTGGACCAACCCAGTGAGTGTTGTCAGGTCTGTTACCTCCTCTTCTTTTAACGTAAGCCCCCAGCTTTCCCCTCTCAATCAAGTTCTGAACTTCTTGTTTCAAAGATATACAGTCATCAGTAGTATGGCCAGTGTCATTGTGATATTGGCAGAAAGAGTTATTACGATGCTCCCTAGGAGATTGCAGTGTGACCGGTCTCCTATAGTGCACTTATTCCTTTGTTTTATCAAAAATGGTGGCCACGCTTTATTTCAATTCTGCGAACCACTCCGGTTGGACCCATGGCCCTCTCTTGTTTCTGGATTGCTGACTCTGAGCAGGAGCAGCTGGTTGAGACTGAGCTTTAGCCCTACCATGCCCCTGTCCGGTTTATTTTGCTTTATTCCCGGATTGATTCTGATTGGGAGTTGGTGCCACCGGGGTAGACCTCACCTGCCTGTGCACCCTGGTTTTCTTTGTTTCATCAACGTTAATCTGTTTTCCAACCTGATTCAGCAACCCTCCCCAAGTCATGGCCTTCTTTCTGGTCACTGAATCAACTAAATTGCATGGGTTCAAACCCTACCTTAGGGATTCTAATGCCACTTGCTCGAAGCAATCAGCCAACCCATTCTTGGTGTTCACAAAACGGCTTATATATTCTTTCAAGGACTCATTTGGTTCCTGGGCACAATGGATTATTGTGTCCCCATTGCCTTTTAATTCTTTACTCCCAACGAACTGCCTTCGAAAGGCCACCCAAAAAGTATCGAAATTCTTGATACAGCCTTGTGGTAGGCTGTTATACCATTTTAGAGCACTCCCCGTAAATGACTGGGAGAATGCTCTGCAAAGTAGCTTATCATCGTCATCAAAGTTCATCATGAAGTTTTTAAATTGTTCCAAATGGTTGTCTGGATCAGTACTGCCATCGTACTTTTCCATTTTGGTGCTGTCAAACCTCTTAGGGAGGTTACCGAACAGAATTTTAGAGGATAATGGAGATTGCCTCCAATTCCTGCCACGACTGAATACAGTATCCTCATTAGGAGTTGCAAAGATACCTGGCTCATCGTGGAAAGCGAAAGGATCCATCAGCATCCGGTCTACATGCCTACGGCTGTGAGATGACCCTTTGTCAATATTCTTCTTCATCTTTCCATGTCTATCCCTTTTTCTTGAATATTTTTTTATCTGCTTTTGCTTCTTTTTAGTTCGACCCTCATCGCTGCTAGAGGATAAGGATTCTTCAACTCCCTCATCGTCCGAAGAGCTACCAGAAGATTCTGAGCTTGAGTCAGAGCTCTCCACTGGCTTAGACCGGTGAGACTTTTTGGAGCTGGCATGAGTCTTTTTGGCACTCACATGAGTCTTTGAAGGCTCATGCTCTATGGGGTTATCGGTGTGATGAGCAACTGACGCTTTGGACTTTTCTTTCATGCCCATCTTAGCCTTTTCTTCCCTCAGAGCTTCTATTTCACCCCTTAGCCTATCATGCGCTTCGATAGTGTACTCATCGTTCTCACCCACCACTTCGAGCAGAGCTGGTGGTACTTCTGGATCGTCCGGATTCATTCGGACAGACTTTCTTTGCTGGTTTTGAATGCTTGATTCAGGCACCCTCTTCTCCCACTGTGGTCGCCAATTTGGTAAGGATAATTATCGCCTGAGGGTAGGCTTGTAATTTGTTTGGTGTTTTAAAGAAGTTTGTGGGTGTTTGATAGTTAGAGTTGAGAGTAGAGGGAGAATTAAGCTGGCTGGTTGCAGTTAATTTTCATTACTCACATTTAATGCAGGTGGTTGGGTATTTATACCCTTACATTTTGGGCCCTTATGGGCTTTCGGGTCATGTTTAAAGACCCATGAGCTCTAAGTAGGAGAGCAAGTAGCTTAGTCAAGAAGTTTTTAGGTTTTTTAGTACTTTTGTCATAGTTTGAACACCCTTAATAGCTAAGTGTTCGAAGTGGTCTGTCCGGTCCGGAGGGTTAGGTCCGATCTGTCACTGTCCGGTGAGCAATCAGAATTTGGACTCATCAATAGTGACTAAGTTGTGTGCTAGCTATGTATTTAATTATATAATATGTATAAAGAATAAATACTAGTGGGTTTTGAGGCTCATGGGTATGATCTATGTTCGTGACCCAACCCGACTGGCCCATGGATCCAATATTATCCTATAAATACCAAAAAGAACATCATTTAAGACAGTGAAACATTCGATGTAAAAATATTAAATACGAGTACTTCGATTATCTTTCAACTCCTTACCATGAATTTGATACACCACCTAAAATTTACCTAATATACCATCTAATCAAGTTTTATTCTCACCAGATTGGAAAACACAGTATGAGCGGAATATACTCGGATAATAGTCTTCAAAACCAAACTTGCAAATTAAATTTCAGAGTTCTTTGAGACATGGATACTGATATGCAGATAGACCCTCTCTAAAAAATGAGGACATTAGAGGCAATGAGGAGCATGTGAATACATCTCATGTGAATCATAATATCGAGGAAAAAAATTCATACAAGAAGAGTGTAATCAGTTTTAGACAAAATTTGAGTCATTAAAATCCCAAATATATGCTGAAAAAGAATCTCGGTGGAAATAATCCATCCGAATATCCCAAACCCGATGAGCTAGATAGTAATTCAAAGCATAATTCGAATGAGCAATCTCTTAAAGCCCACCAAAAGTCTAAACATGAATATCATGCTAAACATTGTTCAAGCACATTGGATTCTGTTGAGGGCTCAACAACATAATCGGAATCAAAAGTTTCCTCTTCCTCTTTGAGTAGTGATTATGTTTATAAAAAGAAGAAATAAAAGCTACCTAAAAAATATTTTAAAAAACATCAAAGGTCAATTAAAGAGGATTCTTCAGAAAAGAAAAAGAACTAAAAGGGCAACGAAAAAAAAAATCAAAAAAAGATGAAGGGGTCAGAAGACAATTACATAGATCACTTATTGAGTGATCAGTTCGTTGTGCAATCCAAACCTTGGGTTTTTTCCACTCCCAATGAAGATCATATGTTTAGCAAAGGACATAATTGGAGGTCACCGTCGTTGTCTTCAAAGATTCTCATTGGGTATTTACCTAAGCATTTTGACAGCTCAAAAATAGAAAAATATGATGGAAGTCAGGATCATGATAATCATCTCGAACACTTTAAGAACTTTATGATGAGTTTCACTGCTGATGACAAGATATTGTGTAGAGCTTTTTCTCAAACTTTCAAGGATATTATCTTGAAGTGGTATGAAAAATTAAGAATTTTGATATATTTTGGATGTCATTCTGAAGGTCATTTATGAGAAGTAAAGAAGTCGAAGTGAATGGAGATATAATAATCCATTATGGGAAATATCCGAATGAATTGTTAAATGATTACATCATTCGTTTTGTGAACACTAAAAATGGTTTGGTAGATTTTTTTGCACATATGGCCATAACCTCGCTTCGAAAAGGTTTATTGGCTAGTGAATTGGCTGATTCGGTGACTCATAATAAAGCAATGACTTGGGGTGGAATGTTGAACCAGGTTGGAAAACAATCACTATGGAGGATACCAAGAGATTAAGGCACCCTCATCAATATAGGCCTACCCCTTTGACCTCTGTAATAACAAGTTAGTAACCAATCACAAGCCCAGTTAACAACCGTCCAAGGGATTCAGGGAAAGGTTCTCACCGGCCTAGGCGAAGCCAGTCTAATCAAGGGCAACAATCTAGGCCAAAAGTGAATCAATGGGTCCAACCCAATTATTTCCCAGAGCTAATTGAGAATGTGGCTACCATCTATGATAGGGAAAATAATAGTATACAATTCTGCAGGCATGCACCTTTCAAATCCGGAGGGAAAATCGAAACACATGGTTATGTAGATATCATAATGATGTGAGACATGATACCCACAATTGTATATATTTTAAAAAAGAAACATAATCACTAATAGAGAACATTAAACTAACTATATTTGTTAATTCACAAGGCGGTAATAAGTAAGTGAGCAATAAGTCACAGTCAGGTGCAAGTGGGGCTCAACTGCATCACCCAGTGCCTGAAGGCAAAATACCAAAGTTTCCAAACAAGAAAGTACAATGGCAATTATTGAACAGTTCGATGAGGATTCGGAGTACCTGGATCCTGATCCGTTTATGGGTCGTATTAACGTAGTGACAAAAGGTATTGTAAAGGTTTCCAAATTGTGTTGCTTCTTCAAATCGTTAACCATTTGGGGGGGGGGAGATACAGAGACGACACCTTCGAGTTGCTCACAGGAAAAGGCATATGGTCAGTTTGACCACACAATTGGAAAGGAAAATGCCAACATACCTCTCATGCTCCTTTCATTGTATTCGATGAAGATGACTATAAAACATCGCAGGCGGACATGAGGATGCAGTGGTGATAGGGACATCTATCGAGGGAAAAAAGGTCCAAAGAATTTTGATCGAGACAGGTAGCTCGACTAATATATTGTTTCCATCTATTTATCAACAAATGAAGAACCCATCGGTCATACTCCAATCAAACAGAACTATCGTGAGATTTATGTGCAACTCTGTTGAGGTCATTGGAGAATTGGAACGAGAAGCATTGTTAGGTAAATGACGATTAAAGAAAATGGGGAGAGTTTTATTTATGGTAGTAGATTTTACGACCCTATAGAATGAAATTTTTGGTAGATCTTGGTTGTCAACGATGCATGCGATTGCGTCAACAGTTCACCAATGTTTGAAATACTCGGTTGGAGGTCAAGTAAGAGTGGTTCGAAGCAACCAAAAAGTGGATAGAGAATGTTATGTCACTGCTCTTGCTCCAAAATACTTAGAAACCGTGGTAACAAAAAAGGAATAACAATTATTATAGTCCTCTTTGGATCCAGACAAGATAGATAATCTAAGAGAGACTACTAGTGTTGTTATTCAAATAGATGACGTCGAAGTGCGCAGTTTGATAAATAGAAAGAATGTTAGAATTATGGGCAAAACAATGCCATCAGAATTGAAGGAAAATTTGTTATCTTTCTTATTCAAAAAATATCCACGTGTTTGTTTAGTGCAATGAGGATGTAACTGGTGTGCCAGCAAATTTCATTTGTCACAAACTGTCTGTACAATTTGATGCAAGTCTAGTTTTTTAAAGAATGAGGCCTTTTTCAAAAGATAAATCGGAAACCATAGTTCAAGTGGTAGATAAATTGACTAAGATAGGGCACATTCGAGAATCCCAGTATAATCTTTGGACTGCAAATTCGGTGCTCGTTAAAAAGAATAATTGCAAATGGTTGCTGTGCATTGATTTTACATATCTCAATATGGCGTGTCCCAAGGATCATTTCCTAGTTCTTCGAATAGATCAGTTGGCAGATTCCACTTTGGTAAATAAATTATTATGCTTTATGGATGCTTTTGCTGGGCACAATCAAATACAAATGGATTTGAAGGATCAGAACCACACCACGTTCATCATTGATAGGGGGTTACCCTATTACAAGGTTATGCATTTCAAATTAAAGAATGTTGGGGCCACTTACCAACGATTGGTCAATAAAGCACTTGTCAGTCAGATTGGAAGAAATGTGGAAGTTTATATTTATGATATGATGGTAAAAATCCCAATAGAGGAAGATCATTTACTTGACCTTCAAGAAAATTTCTCTAACTTGGAGGCCATCAATTTAAAATTGAATCCTGAAAATTATAAGTTTGGTGTACGATCCGGTAAATTCCTAGGCTGCATCATCAGTGAGTAAGGGATCCAAATAGACCCAATCAAGTGGATGCAATATTAAATATGGACACTCCTCAGACCACCAAAGAAGTTCAAGTATTGACTGGGAGATTGACAACCTTGAATATGTTTACTTCATGATCATCAGATAAATGTGTACAGTTCTACCAAGTACTGAGAAATCTCAAAGACTTCAATTGGTCCCCAAATTGTGATAAGGCATTCCTTAAAATCAAGCAACATTTATCTTCTCATAAAACTCTATTCAAACTAGTTATTAGAGAAATACTCTACAACTACCCTCGTTTTGTTTACTATATTAGTAAGAGTTTGTTAGATCCTGAGAAAATATACCTCAAGTTGGAAAAACTAGCTTTAACCTTCGTAATTGCGGCAAAAAACGAGGTCTTATTTTCAAGCGCATTCCATCACAGTTCAAAATTCATTTCTGCTTAAAAACATATTGCAAAAACTGGATATATCAGGTCGAATGACTAAGTGGTATATGGATCTAGGGGATTATGATATTGATTTTGCTCCTCGAATGACAATCAAACCTCAAGCTGTAACTGATTACTTGGTTGAGTTCCATTCGAAGAGGCCCTATAAAGATTCTTTAAAACACAAGCCTAAAAATGAATTGATTATTCGAATAGATGGTGGATCCAGTATGATAGGCTGTGGGATTGGAATTTGCTTACTTTCCCTTTTCGAGGATATAATGTACCAATATATACTTTTGGATTTTAGGACATCTAAATATGAATCAGAATACGAAGCAACTATAACAGGGTTAAGGTTAGCCTAGATATGTGGTGCCACAAGAATGAGATTATTGAGTGGTGCACACTCTTTATAAAATATAACACGTAATCAAAGCGCTTTGACAAGCTTAGTATTTTTATTTATTTATCGATCTATTTATCATCATCATAAAATTAGTGGAGTATTTTTTTCATACACAATCCAATATGGTTTTTTGTTTTTGCAATATGATTATTACCATAATTATTGAGATTGTTTTCATTTCCAATGACATTATCTCGATCAAAGATAAATTCTAAAATAGAAATGTGATTTTACTAGTTTATACTCATAGTGAATATTCTAGATTTTTCATATCAAATGAATACGGGTTCATTCGAGAAAGTCTAACAATATTAAGCGAAAAAAACTAGCATGATGATTGAATTCTGAGACTTATAAAAAGTAAATGACCAATGCACCAAAGAAGCGTAAGAATGACGACAATTATAGTTGCATATTTTGTAGTTGAATGTATTTTTTTAACATGATAATCAAAATTTTAAACATAATTGTTAGGAGATCAATGACTATGTCAAATTTACGTATTTCATATTTAGTCTCGAAGAGTCGCCTTTGAAATCTATAACCTTTATTATAATATTGTACAATTTTTTTTATGTCATATTAAAATTAAATAAGATATCTGAAATATTTGTTATGATATAGTATAACACTTGTTATATTATCTTTGTAAAAATCTATAATTAAAAAAATATCAAAATCTGTATTATTTTATTATTTTCTATACATGATAATAATACACATTTATGCCAATTATATAGAATTTTTATAACACATATATCAATACCAAAAATAATTTCATACGTCATAAATTTACATTTAATATTTAAAAAAATAGTATATTATATAGTTTTATATAGGTAATCGCTCCATTAAAAGTAGATGGCACGAGATATATTAAAATATGCAGTTGCTTGCAAATTGTTGAGACTATGATCATCAAGTATCCCAACTTGCATACGTATATCATTCAAGTACTTTTGAAAAAATAAGTACTCACGACACATATCTTTCATCTTTTTAAAGTAACCATGAACCGTACTAATGAATGTTGTAATGTTACATACTTGGATTAATAGTAAATTGACTTAATTTAGAAACCGCAAATGACATACTTGGATTAATAGTAAATTGACTTAATTTAGAAACCGCAAATGACATATCCGCCTTAATTCATAAAATCACATCACGATGATAATTATAGAACCAAGAAATTCCAATTAATTTATTGACCATCTTGTATTTTTTTTCCAGTTTTAAGTTATGATCGATTTACGTATGTGCTCTTGTATGTACTCATAAGTAAATCATTTACGTAGAGACACACTATGACTAACATACAGTCGCGCATATTTGCGTCCAAACATTTACCTATCGTATTGTGTCAAACTCAACGTATATTATAGCATGCACAAAAATTTTAATATCATTTGTAAGCATTTGTTTTATATCATACAATGACTTCATAAGCTAACATATATTTGATTCATTTTTCTGAAATTATAAACCCCTATGTTTTATCGAGATCCCCATTAAGTAATGATGTCCATTTGATGAGTCTTTATATTATATACCAATGTAATTGCAAAAATATAAATTATATATTGGTTATCACAACCAAAGATACGTGTCAAAATAATATATTATTATTATTGCCAAAAACTCTTGGCTCCCATTATTGGCTTAAATTATTGAATGGTATTATCTGTGTGGTATTTATTTATACTCACTTGCACCCAATTGGTCTTTAACCCAAAGATAAGTCGTCCAACTCTCAAGTTTCATTGATATTATTGAATCTATTTTCTCATTTATGGCATCTTACCAAAATATATAATTTGTAAAATATATTGATCATTTGTAAGATTTGTAGTCGTCTTCTAAATAAAGTACCACAAAAAATATTAGATGATTTATTTATAACTTTCTTATACCAATTGTAAATAAATTATTTGAGAATTGATCTCATTGAATCCTAGATCTTTTTTCTGTATGAATCCTTAAGAGACTCACAAGGTTTCTTTACAACCTAAGGTGCTTCTGGTATAGTTCTTTGTTTTGCACGATAATGCAAGTTATATTATCATCATATAACCTTGAGTCTTAGAGCTACACTTATCTAGATTTCACAATATTAGACTCCAAGTCAAACAACTTATAAGCTTTGTCGTTTGTTGCGTAACCAACAAATACACATCTTATGGGTTTTTTACCTAACTTTATTCTATTTACATCATAACTCTTACAAAATATTAAGTACACATGCACTGTTAAATATCCAATATCTGGTTATTTATTTATTTTATTTCCATAACTTATATGAAGAAATATATTTTTCTTGTGCATAATTTATAATATGAAATTTCATTAAAATAGCCTCACCCACAAATTTATATACAACATAGAATTTACTAATATGAAATTGGTAATCTTAATTAACGTATTATTTTTGAGTTTAAGCAGCCCTATTTCTCAAGTGTATAAAGCACTAGACATTGATGTATTATCCTAACGACTTCGTAAATCTAAAAAATTCACTAGAGAAATAATATATAACTGATTTTCAACCTCATATTTGAATATTTTAAATATGATAAATGTATTATCGTTTTATTTAAAAAATATATAAAAATACACGTATAGTATTCATTTATAAAAGTAATAAAGTATCAATAAAGTATCATTTAGTCTCAAGACACCATTTAACTTTATATATATATATATATATATATATATATATATATATATATATATATATATATATATATATATATATAATATTTGTGTATATTTTTTTACGATCTTATAATAATAATCTTTTATTCAATATATAATTCATATCCGTTCATACAAACATATATAATAACTTATACGTTCAGTTTTAATAATATTAATCGTGTTATGATTTATATGTGAAATTCATATCATATGAGATAAGAAGAAATAATTAAATACGATTAAAAGTAAATAATTGTTTTTGTTTTATTAATTGAAATTCCATAAATACATAGTTTTACTGAGTATTATTTCCCAACAAAGATTTTTTTTTTTGGAGATAACGAGTTTGTTGAATTCATACACGAAACAAAATTTAGCTTTAGTCAAAAGATCATTAGACATTGGATTATTGTTCACATCCGTAACATACAAAATGTTAGTGAAAACTATTCCTCACTTGCGAACACTAATTCAAAATTTATACGTTCTTTCATATTTGACTTGTTGTTGCCATTCATTTTCTCTTTATGTGCATCATTATTTTCCTCGGTTGATTTAATTAAAGTTTTATCATAGATAACATGCACATACTACCAAATAGAGGATTTGTTATCGGTTATATTGACTTTCGTAATTATTCTTATGATTTTGTTTTTTCATAGTGTTTACGTTCTCACTCTTATTTCAAAGATTGCAATATTTTATAAAATGATCCAGTATACCATAAACATACCATGTGAGTTAACTTTTCCATAAACTTCGTTTGTTTTTTAGTTAAGCGTGTATTTTGTGAAAAAATAAGTTTTTTATTAGGCCCAACCACGTTGATGCTCATGGAATTTCCACTTTTGGAAAAATCCATTGTTTAAACATACACAAGCTTTTTAACTATTTTTTGAAAATTCATGAATTCGGAGGGAGAAGGTTTAATGGTACATATGCTTCTCATTAAGCACACTTTAAATGTGAGTGTCGAATTAATAACTTCAACTTATATTTCTACCGTACGAGATTTATTCCATAATACTAAATTAATCAAGCCTAATCTTGATTTATCAATTTGGTAGTAGTTATTACAACTATATAGACATTATTATAATTTCAATTTATTTTTACTATTAAAAAAGAACGGTATAAATAAATTACATACTTTGAGTCGTCCAAAGATTCAACAACAAAATTAAAAAAACATGATCAATAACTTTTACCAAATGAATAAGAGAATTTGAATAACACAAAAGTTTGAAAAAATTTAATAGTTAGGCTGTTTTCATCTTTTGGCCTTATAGGTTATTTACAATATTCAACAGAATTGTATAAAAAATTATTTTATTTTGTATGGAAATGTTATAAAAAAATTCAAATATTTATAGTGTTAAGATAGAAAAACAAAAAAATGTAAATATTTTATTATTATTTAGAAATATGAGATTGTAGAGAATTTAACAAATAATATTATTCCAATATCTGTAACATTGTACCTCAAATTCATAATAAAACATTACTAAAAAATTAATGGTGTCACAAAGAAAATAAAAACGTGTGTCGACTGACATTTCGTGAATATATCAGCACCTGCAAAACTGATGGAATATATGGAAGCGAGATGGTGTCAAGATGAAGATAGTGACGGTGAAATAACAATCAATTTCAACATGCTTATTCTTCTCGTGAAAAATAGAATTCTCTGCAATATGCATGACGCTTTTATTATCACAATGTAATGATTGAGCTTAATAATGTTATCCCTTATATATGCAGGAAACTATCATAACCAAACAATCTCACAAGTAGTCAATGTCATAACACGATATTTAGCCTCAGTATGAGATCTAGAAATAACATTTTGTTTCTTACATTTCCACACACAAAAACCAGTAGTAGATTTATGTTCATGATGATCATTTATCCCAATCAATATCATTGTAAGCATGTAGTTCAAGTGAAGATGTCAAAGGAAAGAAAATACTCGGGAACTGAGTGCCATCAAGATATCTCAATATACGAAGAGCAACTCTCTACTAGACAAAAATATGAGTAGTAACAAACTGACTAACCATAAGAGCAACATGAGCTATATCCGATTGAGTAATTATATGATAAACCAAGCTCCCCACAAGAGTACGATATATAGTTGCGTTTGATAAAAGAACATCATCAGTTGGAGAGTACCGAGCATTGGATTCAATAAAAAGATATGTCGACATGCTATCAGAACGTCACACTCGCTCAAATAAATCAGACATATATATATTTTGTACAATAAATGATATAACTTTTATGAGACTGAGCCACATCAATAACTAAGAAATAACTTAACAATCTCAAGTCTTTTATCGCACACTGATTAGTCAAATCACGTTTTAGTGCCTCAATGACATCAATATCATCCATACTTATAATCATATCATCTACATATAGGGGAAAAGCATACGACATGCACTAATACATCTAATAAATAAAGTCGAATCGCGGTTACTAGGATAAAACTAAAGTGAAGTGATAATTAGAAAAAACTTCTCAAACTAGGCACAATAATCTTGTTTGAGACGACATAAAGCTTTCCTAAGTCGACAAACTTACCTGGTTGGTGAGTAGCACCCGGGGGAAGAGTCATGTAAACCTCCCCATGAAGATAACCATTTAGAAACCCATTTTTGACATCTAGTTGAAAGATCTTCCACTTGTGAACGGATGCAACCGCAATAAAAGTGCGAACTGTCATTTTTTCCATTAGGGCAAAGGTTTCCTCATAATCTATATTATACTTCTACGAGTACCCTTTTGTTACAAGAATAGCTTTATATCTTTCAAACGACCCATCATAATTTGTCTTTATGTTATAAAACCAAACAAGAACCAAGTATATGCTTACCAGGTTAAGGTTCAACCATATCCCATGTATGCATCTGATAAAAAAATAGTCAGCTCTTTGGTCATAATATTTATCAACTATAATCACAAACAACTTCTTTAAATGGTTGAAATTCCTATAAATCATGTATATTTGTAATGAAAGAAACAAACGAAGGTGAGTAAAAAGAATAAGAAATATTTTGTAGTTTGGTAGACTTACTTGTACGATTAGATCTTCTAAGATGTTGATAATATGTTGTTTCACCGAATGAATGAGACTCATGCATTATTGGAGCAAAAGTAGTATCAACTATTGTAGATGCCTCGTGAAACTTACCTAAGTTGAGATCTAGTTGAAAGATCTTCCACTTGTGAACGGATGCAACCGCAATAAAAGTGCGAACTGTCATTTTTTCCATCAGGGCAAATGTTTCCTCATAATCTATATTATACTTCTACGAGTACTCTTTTGTTACAAGAATAGCTTTATATCTTTCAAACGACCCATCATAATTTGTCTTTATGTTATAAAACCAAACAAGAACCAAGTATATGCTTACCAGGTTAAGGTTCAACCATATCCCATGTATGCATCTGATAAAAAAATAGTCAGCTCTTTGGTCATAATATTTATCAACTATAATCACAAACAACTTCTTTAAATGGTTGAAATTCCTATAAATCATGTATATTTGTAATGAAAGAAACAAACGAAGGTGAGTAAAAAGAATAAGAAATATTTTGTAGTTTGGTAGACTTACTTGTACGATTAGATCTTCTAAGATGTTGATAATATGTTGTTTCACCGAATGAATGAGACTCATGCATTATTGGAGCAAAAGTAGTATCAACTATTGTAGATGCCTCGTGAACTGGTACATCAATGTCAATGGATGTATCACTCTCAGTTCTAAAAGGATCAATAACATAAAGTTCTACATTTGTTAGGTCATGTGATTTTGCCAGAATCATAAAAAAATAGGATATGTTTAAGAAAGGTAACATCCCGATATACATATAAATTCTGGTTGATGGGATCAAAGTAACGATAACATGTCTATTTAACACCATAAACCTGAAAAAACACATATAGCTATTTTATGACCTAGTTTGTTACATTCAATATGAGGATAAAAAACAAAACCTGTATATTTAAACACTCATAAGAAACAATAATCTGGTGGTTGTACATATAACTTCTAAAATAGAGACACCCCTGAATTATGTATAATGAGAATTTATTTAATCACATGTACAACAGTCATAATTACTTATCTTAAAAAAACAGTATGGACTTCAGCAAATACAGCAAAGAACAAACAATCTTAACAATGTGATGATGTTTTTTTTTCTATAGCGTGACTATGTTGAGGGGTGTCTATATAAGATGAATGATGTAATGTACCATCGAATGAAAGCAACTAAGTGAAATTATTGGAGGTATATTCACCCCATAAGTCACATTAGAAGCCCTTTATCACAGTAGAATATTGAATATTAACAAGTGTTATAATTTTTTTTATAAATTCTAAAACAATTGACCTTTATTTCATAAGATAAACTCATATATATCTAGTATACTCATCAATAGAAGATACGTAATAGGACGAACCACCATTTACAGAAGGTTAGTAATAAAATAAAAACCCTCTACTAATATTGATGTAACAGTGGCAGAACAAATAGAGATGGGTGAAATAGTAGACAAGAAAATAAAGTATGACATGTAAGATGACATATAACGAGACATACCATAATCTAAACTCTACAAAGATAAACAAAAACCTAAAGTGTAATATCCCGAGAGACCTGTGCGAGATATTGATGTAAACACGACATTAAGATTAGAAGTAATAAACTTTCTAAAATATTCTATAATTTGGGAGTGTAATGAAGAGGGTGGCATAATGCTATTAATATATCCCAATAATGTAACAGTAACGTTAAATCGTGTGAAACAAAATGGAGGAGGAAATTATTAAGAAGGATGAAACGAGTGTTCCTGAAGCAGTTGTTGCTAAAAAGGACGTCATTGATGAGGTCTTTGCTAAAACAATTGTTGTTGTTTTGCTTTCAACAATGACTATTAAGACTTCCCATGATTCTTATGTTTACCAAAAGCACACTCGTCAAAGGTTAACTTTGAACCATTCGGTGTTTATCTAGATTGATTTGAAGCAGGGGGTCGTTATGAGACAACAAACACAGTAAGAATACTAGTCACTTTGGACCCTTTGTCAATCTGAGATTTGATTTGAGTCTCTTTTGCAATAAGCTCAGGAACTACTGAATCAACAATTGAAGAGGGAATATGGATAACTATTCCATGTAATCTTTCAAACCCATAATGTAAGGCCATAAGAAACTGCACCAATCTTTTCTCTTTCATTTTAGCAGCATAAGGTTTAAACACCTTCAATTCTAAAGATTATGTAAGAGTTAGATGATCTCATAAAACAGACACGATAAAATAAAATTAAAAAATACTCATATCATTTTGTTATAAAACACGAATATCATACTCTAACTGGTATTGCCCAACCAAGCTGGAGTGAACATAAAATCTTTTCGAATGATCTCAAACTTCTTTTGCTATTTCATACTTAACCAACTGAGTACCAATCAAATGAGTTACAAAGTGATTAATTTAAGTGATTACCTTAACGTTATTTGTTTCCAAATTCTCAAACAACAATAAATATATCTCAACATTAGTTTTATCAATAGGCGGAAGTTTTATGCCTAAAGCATATCCACACATATGCTTGCCATAGAGAAATGTTTTCATGATATAGTTCTAATATGCAAAGTTTTTCCCATTAAGTTATGTATCAATAGTAAATAGTTATATTTTTATATCATATTTGCTATAATAGTCCACAAGTGCAAAACAAATAGAATAAGACAATCAACACAATAATCAAAATCAAAATCAAAATCAAAATCAAAATCAAGTCGTAATCGAAAGTAAAATTCCCAATCAAAAATCAAAGATCCAATTGAAAGCAAACAATCCAAAACAAACAGAATCTTCAATCAAAAATCAAATACACAATTAAAAGTAAACAATCTAAAATAAACATAATTTCCAATTAAAAATTAAATACCCATAGTGAAGTAAATAATTCAAAATGAAAATAATTCTCAATCTAAAACGAACATAATACATGTACGTAAAAAATAGAGCTATGCTTTTCCAATCAGATCATTCCAATGATCGAATATCGCTCTGATACCATATTGAAATAAAGTAACAAAAAAATCAACTAAGTTTTTTTATTACTTAAAAAGATGAGATTACAAAAGAGTTTAAATCACTCTTTTTATGGTAAAACATATGGGCTAATGGGACATGGACATGTTATTTATAACATAGAGAAGTATCTACCTTTGGTGACCATATAAAATCTATATATTATTACATCAACTGACCTTCTCAAATTTTGGAAGGTAAATATACCCATATTATCGTGACAATTAACCTCATTGCCATGATCAGAACCTAAAATGTCAAGATTCTTAATTTTTGCATTATTTGCCATAATTATATACATAATTATTTTATCTCCAATATTTTGGATAACTACATTGTTGTTATTTTATTTTCTTTTCTAATATTAAATTATTACGTTTACTGACTGATGGCCTCATTTAATCAATAATTCTTTATTTGTTATTATAGTAAACATATTACCCTATTAAACTAGTTTGGCGTTTACCCATAAATGATATGTTATATCATGTTAGTTTTTTATTGGATCTTTTACCGTTGAATCTCATAAAAAATAATAATCGATCTCTCACCCAATTTCTTCTTTTTTATCTTTCATGATAAAAGAGCTATATAAATGTATTTATTAAAAAAATTCACAATAAAATTTGTTGCTCTTTACTATTAAAACACTATGGTATACTTAGATTTTGATTTGGTTCTTTAGGTTATTAGATATTTAGGTTTTAGTTTACTGAACATTAATTTTTTTATTTTATATAGTTTTAAGTTGTTTGGTTGATGTTAGGTTATTTGTATTATACAAAGTTGATGTTTATATATGTTTTGGATGTTTTTTTATTACTTAATGTAAGGTAGAATTGAGAGAGTTAGGTTATGGATTTCAGGTTGTTGTGGCAAACGAGATTTTCTAAACTCGAGTGAATATGTAAATGTTCGTTGCTCGACCCTAACGATTCTCACTTAGGTCGTCGCTACTTACGTAGTGGACACTATAACAAAAATCTTAGGTATTATAAGCTATTATGACAAAATTTGTTAGGCCTTACCAAATACGGTGATGAAATTTTATAGGTCTTAGCAATTATGGTGATGAAAATTGATAGGTCTTACCAAATATGGTGACGGAAATTACTAGGTCTTAGCAAATGTTTGATATGATTTGCTAAGATCAATAAAAAATACAAACCACGATAGATCTATGACTGATGAACACGGGACCACCAAGACAAACAATTGAGAACAAACAAGTGAAAAATAAAGAGTTCAAGCCAAATGCTGATTTTTTACCAATATGGTGGGAATACAACCAAATGCGAATCTCATGCACATCTGCACTGAACACAAGTAACTACAAATTATTTCATAGATATTGCCCGACGAAAACGATACATTTAATTGCTTCAACCCAAGTGATATAGATATATAAAGAGAAATTTATTACTAGAAGAAACAAAAGAAAAAATATTGATAATCAAAACATGTATGCACAAAAATTTGAACTAAATTATTGTCATAATCTATTTGTTTATATACAAAGATTTCATCCATTCTGTAGTAAATCATATTTCAATCTTGATCGTTTTGAGTTAAAAATCTGGAATAAAATTCACATTGAACAAAAAAAATAACTAATTCACTTGTAAGTAGAGATACATACAAAAAAATCTATTAGGAAATTACAATTCGTTTACCATTCAATAACTCTTTTTCTCTATATCCAAAAATTGTTCATTACACACACATTCAATTTCAAAATATTGACTCTATAAAAAAAACATAGTAAAAAATGATTGAATTGAATTGCAAACCACTGTCTTAAAAAATGTCATATATTTTTAGATGAATTTTAATTTTTATTGTACAACTTCTAAGTATTTATCTTGTGAATGTTTCATAAAACAATAACACCACACATCACTAATTACACGTACAATATATATAATTTAAAATGAGAGATTTTTATTTATTGCAGTGTTCGACGATAAAGATTCAAATGTTTTTACAATATTTTAAGCATTGAAAATTATAATTACATTTTTTTTGAAGTGAATGGATTAATAATAAAATTTTAGAGGTGTATAATTTTTATTTTTTATTAAAAAAACAAAAAGATATGAGATCTAATAAAATGATGTATAGAATTAGTATAACTTAAACCTATAATTGTCTTTTTAAAATATATTAAAATCAATTATTTTTATAGAGACTTACTATTTAAGACCCATTCAACAAACCTATTACGGATAAATGCCCCAAAAGATTAAAAGACTTTGTACTTAAAATACGATTTTATATAAAATCCAACAAATAGTTCACATTCTACTTTTTTATTTTTTTAATTTAAAATTTCAAAGGCTCATATCGTTTAAACTATAACTCATAAAAAAACTCAGAAAATGCTATTGATTTTGTTTTTTTAAGACGAACAAAACTAGTACTTCTCATGATATGTTTTGAATTTTTTTTATAAAATTATGTTTTACACTCATTTCTCATTATAGGATTTCGCGTCTATCATATGCATGGTTTCACATTTATCATAGTTGATCTGTTTTAACATCTATCATGGTTGGTCTGGTTTCGCATCTATCATAATTTTATGGTTTCGTATCTACCAGTACAAACTTAGAAAGGTTTTGCATCTAGCAAAAAAAGGTTTCGCATCTTCTTAGTTTTTTCGTTTACACTCTAAAATTAAAAAATTAAAAGTTTTTTTTTTAAATCGTAACTCAGAAAAAAATCCAAAATATCATTCGTTTTGTTTTTTTAAGACGAACAAAACTAATACCACTCAAATATGTTTTGATTTATTTTAAAGTTATATTTTACATTAGTTTCTCATTATATGGTTTTGCATCTATCATATGCATGATTTCGCATCTATCATAGTTAGTCTGGTTTATCATCTATCATAGTTGTCTCGTTTCGCATCTACCAATACAAACTTAGAAATGTTTCACATCTAGCAAAATGAAGGTTTGCATCTTCTTCGTAACAGTAGTCTTTTTCTTTACACTCTAAAATTAAAAATTAAAAAGTCCGTATCTTTTAGTCGTAACTCATAAAAAAAATCCGAAATTACCATTGTTTTTTAAGACAAACAAAACTAGTCATATACATGATATGTTTTGAATTTCTTTTTTTAAAAAATATATTTTACACTGGTTTCTCATTATATGGTTCCGACATCTAGCATCTATCAGTACAAAGAACACCAACATTTCACGAGTTATCATCGTTAAAAAAAGATGAAAAAACAGAGCTCCAAGAAACAAGAAATCCTTTCATCTTTTTAATCTTCATCCTCTGATGAAGCTTGCTCTTTCCTGATATGGAGCAATATCCATCTGTACATGAGGTGTTTAGTTCCTCTGCTACTAAGGAATTAGAGAGAAAGGTTGAAACTAGCAATCCTTGGAAGAAGAAGTCGTTTGTTGAGGCAGTAACTGCTGACTCAAAAGGTTTGGTTGATTCTTTCAACCCTGATGAGATAAGATATAGGAGTGATCATGTACATTTGCAGTATGAGGAAAGCTTCTTGGATTTCTTGAAAACTAAGACTAAACATACCATAGTAGGTAAGTGTTCGTCTGGCTTGCCTAGAAGAAAACAGTTGCTTGAATTCCTGGATAAGTTTCATTTTGCTCAGAGTTACAGCTATACTATAAAAGACTCTAGACATATCTTTATAGAGTTTGATTCATACAATGACATGGCTAATCTGTGGAGAAGAAATGTGTGGATGATTGGTTCCACCATGATGAGGCTGCTGAAGTGGGAACAGGGCTTCAATGTTAAATATGAAAGTCCTGTTACTCATGTATGGATCAAGATGGAGAATCTGCCCGAGCATTTGTTTAATGAGAAGATAGTTTCTGATGTGGCTTCTTCTTTGGGAAGGCTTATGCAGATCAAAGTTCCATCTAAGAACAGAGCTTTTTATAATCACTGTTTGGCCAGGATTGAGTTGGATTTAACTAGCAAGATCTTTTATAATGTCTGGGTTGGATTTGGTAGTAATCAGGGATGCTGGGTGCGTATCTCTTATTTAAACCTTCCAGAGTATTGTAAATCTTGTTTTCATATTGGCCATAGTGTTGATAAATGTAAGAAGAGTAAAGGTCTTGAGGAATTCAAGAAGTCTGTTAAGGTAGATAGTCAACAGTTGGAAAAGGAAAAGGTTGAAGATCTTCCAAAAAAAGTGATTATTAATGATGAGTCTGTTGATACTGCGGCAGAGAAGTTGGAGAGTTTTAAATCTATTGAAGGATTGGACAATGATGTAATTGTTTCTAAGGTTAATATGGAAGGTGCTATTCAAACGTTGGAGTTTGGTTATAGTGTCTTGGAAAGTGTCAAAGATAAAGAAATTAAGTCTCTTTCTCCCAAGATCTTGAATCTTGGAAGTCTGCCATCTTCTCCTATGCGGGGTTGTGTGGAGGATAGTATTGTTGATTCTCTAAAAAATAATAAGAATAAGATGGATCATTCTGAAGGTATCAGAAAAGTTGTTAATGGTGTGGGTGAAACTCAAGAAGGTGGGACTGGTGATGTGGATGACAACAATAATAAGAATGAAGAAATGATTGGTGCTCTTCAAACTCTGGGGACTACCAATAATCAGGATTATGAAAATCTCGCTTCTGAGTTTTCTTCACCTAAAGTTGATGGTGAGAGTCCTCAAGTCTCTGCTAGAAGTCAGTTGCAAGTCTCTAGGAGTGCTCAACCTGTAAAGAGAATTACTAGAAGTAGGCTTCACAGAAAAGATTCTTCAGACGAGGAGGAGGATTTTACAGCTATAATTGATAAACAGTTAAGGCAAGCTAAAAAGAAGAGGCTGGCCAGGAGTTCTCACCAATTGTCTATGACAACTCGTAACTCAAAACGATCTCTTTCTTATGATTAATATTCTTAACTGGAATATTCGTGGCATTAGAAATAAATCTTTATTTAGGAGACTTAAGCATCTTATTAAAGTAAATAGAATTGATTTAGTTGTTATCCAAGAGCCTTTAATAAGTAAAGATAACCTGGTTGACTGTGCTTCTAAGATTGGCTTTAGTAATGGTGCTTCTAATATTGCAAATAAAATTTGGATTTTCTGGAATGATAACATAATTATTAACATACTGCTTGATCATATTCAATGTTTACATGTTGAGGCTGCTTTAAGTTCTTTAGATACTAGTATTCTTCTTACTTTTGTTTATGCTAAGTGCCAACGTTTAAACAGAGTTGATTTGTGGAATGCTTTACGTTCTATTTCTTGTAATACTAAAGCTTGGCTTGTGTGTGGTGATTTTAATTCTATTAGTTCAATTGATGATCAGATTGGCTGTTCTACTTTTTGTCAAAGCAGTGCTGATGATTTTAATTATATGTTAAGAGATTGCTACCTTATGGATGCTGGTTATGCTGGGTCGAGGTTCACTTGGTCCAATAAGACTAAATGGAGGCGTCTGGATTGGGTGTTTATTAACAACTCTTGGAATAATGTCTTCAACAATACCAATGTTATTCATAAGCCTCGAACTGGTTCTGATCATATGGCTATTGTTGTTAATTGTTCTTCTTTGAATGACAGTTTTAGAAAGAGTTTTAAATTTCAAAATATGTGGCTTCTTGATGATGGGTTCATGTCTATTGTTTCTGATAGTTGGAGACAGGATATTGATAGTGATCCTTTGAGCAAGTTTTGGCTTAAGCTTAAAAGGCTTAAGGCTGTTCTTGTAGATTGGAATAAGCAGCATTTTGGAAACATTTTCAACAAAATTCAGGCTTTGGAGGATGAAGTGCTCAGGGTGGATATCTTGCATCAGAACCTTAATTCTAGTCACTCTAGGAATGAGCTGAATAAAGTTAATGCTTTGCTGATGAATGCTCACAAGATTGAGGAGGAGTATTGGTTGCAGAAGTGTAACGTGGAGTGGATTAAGGATGGTGATAGAAGCTCTAAGCTGTTTCACAGTTATGTTTCTAAGAAAAGGAAGAGGAATGTTATCAATGGTATCAAGGAGAATGGTGTTTGGATCACTGATAAGGATTCTATTGGTCACTCTGCTGTTGCTTTCTTTACTGATGCTCTTTCTTGTAGACCTTACAAGGATGATCAGGATAAGAAAGATAAGCTTAATAGTAATGTTTTTGATGTCATTCCTTGTGTTATTATTGCTGATGATAACAAAACCTTGCTATCCCTGCCTGGTGAGGAAGAAGTCTATAATGTTATTAACAATTTAAAGGCTTCTAGCATAGCAGGTATGGATGGTTTTAATTTGGTTTTTTATAAAAAATGTTGGAGTATTATTAAAACTGACCTGATTGCTGCTCTCCATCATTTTATAAGAGGATTTCACATCCCCAGTGGCATTCTTGCTACTGGTATCTGTCTCATTCCTAAGACTAAGAGCCCTTCTAGTTGGAGTGACTACAGGCCCATAAGTCTTTGCACTCTTTTGAATCGTATTATGTCTAAAATTTTGAATGATAGATTGGTTGTGCTCCTCCCTAAAATTATTTCTAGTTCCCAAGGTGGTTTTGTTCCCGGCAGTTCAATTCATTCTAATATTTTAACTACTAAGGAGCTCTTATATGACTTGAATAGAAAGGTTAAGTACAAGAACATTATTATTCAGTTGGATATGTGTAAAGCTTTTGATAAGCTCAGTCATTCATTCCTTTTCAAAGTCTTGACTTGTTTTGGCTTCTCTAATAGATTTGTGAGGTTAGTTAGTAGTATGATTACTAATGTTTTTGTATCTATTTTGGTGAATGATGCCTCTTATGGCTTCTTTAAGACTGCTAAGGGGCTTAGGCAGGGTGATCCCCTTTCGCCTAGCTTGTTTATAGTATCTGAAGAGGTTTTGTTGAGGGGTGTTACTCTTCTTTTCAAGAATAATAAAAGTTTGAGGTATAAATGTCGTAGCAAGCTTTGTGTTAGTAACTTGGCTTTTGCTGATGACATTTTATTGTTTACTAATTCTAAGGATGCCTCTTTAGCATCACTTAATGCTTTCTTGCAGCAGTATCAAGAGGTCTCTGGGCAGGTGATTAATAAGAGCAAGACTAAGGTGATTGTGGCTAGGGGTATGAAGGATGAATGTATCAGATCAATCTATAATGTTACTGGCTTTAATCATTCTATTCTTCCTACTGACTATCTTGGGATTACAATAAGTACTAATAACAAAGCTGTCATTTACACAAACCTTCTTAAAAAGATCAATAGCAGAATTGTGGACTGGGAGTCCAAGCATTTATCTTTTTCTGGTAGAGTCACTCTTATCAATGCTGTTCTCATGAATATTGTGTTATATTGGATGCATACTAATGTTATTCCTAGCTTTGTGATTAATAAAATTGAGAAATCTTTTAATGCTTTTCTTTGGGGTTCGACTAGTGCTGAGTATAAGACTCATTGGTGCACCTGGAAATCTGTTTTTAAAACCTATAAAGAGGGAGGTCTGAATATTAGAAACTTAGATGATGTTCAAATGACTACTTCTTGTAAGCTTTGGCTGCAGTTCAGGGATAATAAGTTGCTTTGGGCCAATCTTTTTCATGACATTTATTGCAAGGATAAGCACCCTTTGCAGTTGAGTAGCAGCATAAAAGGATCTATGATTTGGAATAGGCTCAAGAAGATTCAGTCTACTGCTGACCAGTTTGTTAGTTGGTCTTTGGGAGAAGGCAATATGGACTTTTGGCTGGATAGATGGGCAGGTTCTGTTCCTCTTCTTTGTCTTGATAACTCTATTGATAATAGTTGGTTTCATCAGGAGAAGGTCAATAGTTACTGGTCTAACCATCAGTGGGATTTGCATTCCATTGTTAATCTCATTAGCAAGGAAGATAGTATTCGTATTAATAACTGTATCATTAACCATAACAGCAAAGACATGATTTTGTGGACTCTGTCTTCTACTGGTTTTTTCAGTTTTAAGCATACTTGGGAGTTTATAAGGTCTCACTTCACTGAGTCTAGTTTGTTTGAAAAAATCTGGAATGATCTCACTCCTAAAAAGCATTCTTTTATTCATTGGAAGATTGTCAAAAATTATATGTCCACTGATTCGATTTTAATGAAAAGGCATATGCAAATAGCTTCTAAATGTCAGTTCTGTTTTAATTGTGAAACTATGCAGCATGTTTTTGTTTCATGTGACATTGCTTGGTCTGTTTGGTTACATTTTGCGGAGCTCTTTAATATAATGATTTATAGGCATATCACTCCTGTCCATATGTCTAGAATTTGGTTTGGCAGTTCTAATAAGAAGAATCACATTAGGAATGTTATTCCTTCTATTATTTTTAGTTCTATTTGGAAGTATATAAATCATTGTAAGTTTAAAAACATATCTGTATCATCTAACATTATTATTAAGGATGTTCATAGAATCATTTTCCTCATGTATAAGGCTGATATGTTTAAGTTGAAGCATTGGATTAATGATGTTGTTGTTGCCAAAAGGTTGGGTTTCTTAAACTTGTGTTCTATCTCTTCTTCTAGACCTATTGTTCTGCAGTGGGTTCATCCTTCTGTGGGCAGGTATAAGCTTAACACTGATGCTTCAGTGATCTTTAATGGTGAAGCCAGCTCTGGTTATATTATTAGAGACTTCGAAGGTAATCTTATTCATGCTGGTGGTAATGTATATGGTAAATTGTCTCCTATCATGGCTGAAGCTAGAGCTTTAATGGATGGTTTGGTTGCTTGTCACTCTAAGGGCTTATCTTCTGTGGATGTTGAATCTGATTCTTCTTTACTTGTTAATTTTATTGAAAATGATAATATGGGTGCTCTACACTGGGCTCTTTTTCCTGTTATTAATTGTTGTAGAGCTTTACTAACTTCTAATATGAAAATTAAGCATGTCTTTAGGAACCAGAATCGTGCAGCCGACTGGCTGGCGCGATGGACTCTTAAATGCAAACTCAAAACTGAGTATGTGTTTGAGAATGTTCCAATTGCTTTAAAATCTATTCTAGTGCTTGAAAGCCTTGGGGTACCTTATGTTAACACTCCTGATTAAGTTTTGTTGTTTTGCTGGGAGTTTTGTTGCTGAGTTCGAATGATGCTCTGCTGCTGATGCTAGAAAGATGGATTTGCTGTCTCTCAGAGTGATGTTTTGAAGCTTCCGTTGTTTTGCTGATTGATTTGCATTGCTGATTTGGTTGCTGTTCAAGGGATGCTCTGTTGCTGGTGCTAGATGGATGGATTTGCTGTCTGTCAGAGTGATGTTTTGAAGCTTCTGTTGTTTTGCTGATTGATTTGCATTGCTGAATTGGCTGTTGTTCAAGTGAAGCTCTGATGCTGGTGATCGATGAATGGTTTTGCTGTCTCTCTGATTGATGATTTGAAGCTTTCGTCAGTTGTTGCTTTGTTGATTTGGTAGCTGTTCGTCTGTGCTATTGTTCTTAAGGTCATGCTTGTTGATCTATTGGTGCAGAAGTTGTAGTTGGTGAAGCCTTGAAGTTGGATGTGCTGTAGTTGGTGAAGCCTTGAAGTTGGATGTGCTGTTCCATTTGTTAGTCTAGTTAATTTGGAGCTCTTGAGTCTCTTGTTTTGTTGCTTGAATTGAAGTCTGTGTTTCTTCAAGTTTAGGGTTTGGTCATTATAAGTCTTTAGTTAGGCTTTTGTTTTGGTTTTGGCGGGCTTTTTCCCGCTTTGTAACTCTCAAACTTTCTGTTTATCAAATATCAGTCTTTAATTAAAAAAAAAAAACACCAACATTTCACATATAACAATAAACATCTACTAGTACAAAAGAATAAACACGTTTCACAACTATCAGTATGTAAAGTAAAACCGGTTTCGCATATTCGTACTTCATATTTTTCGTTTAAACCCGAAAACCCTTACTCGAAAGAATTTCTAAAAATGCACAAACACACTAAAATCGACAAAAGCCTTATTGCAATACAACAACTCCAAAAAATCACAAAGAAACACAAATCTCACGTTACATATTTCGAAATAAAAATTCGAGTTACCTAAACACACAAATCGCCTAATTAAAACAGATATCCAGAATTGAACTTCGAAATCAAATAAAAATACAATCAAAATCATGCGACAACAAAAGAAAAACAAAAAATCGAGTACAAAATTGAATCTTCACTTATAACATTATGATACTGTTATATTCACGTAATGAAATAACAGAAAAAAGTATAAAACATAAAAACTTTTATATAATTAAGTAAATGTATTTAGGATATTATTAAGTCTTATAATGTAAATATTTAAGTGAAATAAAGTTTTATGAAAACACAAAAAGATAGATAATACTAAATGGTAAAACCTTTATTTATAAAACGTTTTTCGTTCTTTTTATTTATAAAATAATTAATATCGACCCATTTTAATTATTTTAAGAACAAAATCCAGATGAACCCACACATTTAATTTGGTACGTAGTATCCAAATTAAATTATATAGTCTTAAAATATTTATTTCGGTATGGACCGAATGCCAAACACTGTGCTGAAAGAAAAGAAAGAGCAACTCATTCATTTGAGCTTCAAGATACAAAAACTCACCCAAGAAAAGAGAGGAGAAGAGAGAGTAGGCCCTAGCCGACAAAGACTTTAAATTCTGGTCGCCACTTGCGAAATCCTCCTCTATACTTGTTTCTGCTAAATAAAAATCACCACTTGAAATGGTTACAAACCAACAGTAACAGGAATCAAAAATCAAGAATCAAAAGGCTTCCTCGTCACTCTCTAACCTAAGAAGGAGACCTCTCTCTCTCTCCTACTCGGGTCTGGTTAGAGAGAGATAATCCAACCTTCTCTAGTCGCTCTTTATTCGCAACTCTCCCGCTCGACGGAGATCATCCTTAGCGCACAACCCTATTCGAACATATGCGCGAGGCCATGACGCTCATTAGCACGAGGATTCATTAGTTTGTTTCAATGTAAGTGTTTTTTTTTTCCTTTCCACCCTTTTACTGTCATTTGATGGATATTTTGTTGGCATCGTTTAGGGTTTAATGATTCATTTTCAGTTGATTAAGTTGCATGTAGTCCTTAAAAAGCAGAGCCTTTTATTTGTGCTTTTGTGTTTGATGTAATGAGGCTCGTTCGAAGGTGTTTTTTGTTCAAAACCTCGCTAGGGTTTTTGTTAATGTAACAGTTTTGAAGGTGTCACTGTCTTGATAGCTTGTAGTCCTAGGTTGCTTTAGTACTCTGAATGACAAAACCAAGGAGCCATTTCGCTATATACTTGCTGTAGTTTCAAGTAAAATCCTCTGATATGTATGAAGCCAAACCAAATTGTATTTTAATGAAGCAGTACCAACCAGCATACTAGTTGTCCACATTGAAACTTTATCAATTCCGTCACTTCATAAAAGTGTAGTCTATAGTTTGAATCCGAAAGTTTCTGAACTGAGAGTTCTACGTCTTTGTTGTTTTGTAGTTTATAAAGAAGACTAAAGATTGAAAATCTACCAAGATGGTTGGGGTGGGTAAAGATTTTGATGGGGTAGAGAATGGTTTGGTAAAAGGAGTCGAGTCTTATCCTAGTCCAAGTGTTTCCATAGCCAGTATTGCTCCAGACCAGACTTGTGAAGGGAAGGACGCTATTGCATATGCCAATATTCTGCGTTCAAGGAACAAGTTTGTTGATGCTCTTGCTATATACAAGAGTGTATTGGAGAAAGATAGTGAAGATGTCGAAGCTCACATTGGAAAAGGAATATGCTTGCAGATGCAGAATATGGGACGACTTGCGTTTGAAAGTTTTACGGAAGCCATCAGGTTGGATCCACAGAATGTTTGTGCCCTCACACAGTGTGGTATACTGTATAAAGATGAAGGCCGCTTGGTAGAGGCTGCCGAGGTATGCTATGATGTCTTTAGGCTTTGTATTTACATTAGGAGGTTTCTTATTGTTTTTTCCGTATTAAAAAATAATTGAACTATCACTTCTGTTTGATTTTACTCGGCTCAGTCGTATCAGAAGGCTTTGAGAGCAGACCTTTCATACAAACCAGCCGCAGAATGCTTAGCTGTGGTTCTAACAGATTTGGGAACTAGCCTGAAGCTTGCGGGCAACTCGCAGGAGGGAATCCAGAAATATTATGAAGCTCTTAAGATAGACCCACGCTATGCTGTAAATACATGTTCTTTCTTATTTACAACTCTTAAAGCTTGCACCTTTATGTATACCTTTTCTGCTTCATACCGGGTGTAGATTGTAAAAGGTCAGAATTTCTCATGCAGCCCGCATACTATAACCTTGGTGTTGTATACTCTGAGATGATGCAATATGACATGGCTTTAAATTGCTATGAGAAGGCTGTTCTAGAAAGGCCCATGTATGCTGAAGCGTACTGTAACATGGGTGTCATATATAAAAACCGCGGTGATCTAGAGGCAGCTATTACTTGTTATGAGAGGTAAGATGCCATATTTTGTCCGTTATATCTCGGGCGTTGATTTGTCATTGGTGTTTTATGAGTGCTGGCTTTATCTAGTGTTTTTTCTTTTCTTTTCCTGTCAGGTGTCTGGCTGCATCTCCCAACTTTGAGATTGCAAAGAATAATATGGCAATTGCTTTGACTGATTTGGGGACGAAGGTACTTGCTTTTATAGATCGTCATGAATCATGCTCAGTGGCATATTAAGATATTCCATTTGTTAAGAATAAATGCTGTGTTTGGCTTTGTTTTGAGTTATGTTTGTTAGGAAGTTTCAAGTGCATTCTATGCTTTAAGGATAAGACCTTAAGCTATTCTTGTTTTATATGGGTTATAACTGTCTTTGAATTATTACAATAGTAGACTTTAGGTGTAACATTGCAAATATGAACATAATTTCTATCATCCAGGGCTTATGTAGTATTTAGTTTTCACAAGAAACACATTTATCTTAATTCGTTATATTTGGCTTAGTTTCTCGTGGCTGTTCTCATCAGTAATAGGAAAATCATGTGACGTTTGCTTGATAATGGGCAAATTCTAACCTTCCCAGAAAAGTAATATGGCTTAATTTTCGCCTCTATTATGCTACAGTATATATAATATTGTTCTCCTTTTGCTCTTTAGGTTAAATTGGAAGGTGATATTAACCAAGGCGTTGCGTACTACAAAAAAGCACTGTCTTATAACTGGCATTATGCTGATGCTATGTACAATCTCGGGGTTGCTTATGGTGAAATGCTAAAGTTTGACATGGTACTTAATTGGTGGTAATTGGTGTATTGATTTAAATATCATTGTCACAGGTTAAAGTTTCAGTGATCATCTTTTTGCATGTGCAGGCAATCGTTTTCTATGAACTTGCTTTTCACTTCAATCCCCACTGCGCAGAAGCCTGTAACAATCTAGGAGTAATATACAAAGACCGTGACAACCTTGATAAAGCTGTGGAGTGTTATCAGGCAATTCTATACAGCTTTCTTAAAGGTATTATTTAATTATTTGTTTTTTAAACTGTTGTTCTGATGATTGTTTGCTCTCTTCTTTGTGCAGACAGCTCTGTCCATCAAACCAAATTTTTCGCAGTCGTTGAATAACCTTGGTGTGGTTTACACAGTCCAGGTTTGATATGAAGTCATAATGATGTCAGCTTCCTTTACGGACTTATGTCATAACAGTTGCTGACTTCTTAATATGATTCATAGGGTAAAATGGATGCGGCAGCTAGCATGATTGAGAAAGCTATCCTTGCAAATCCAACCTACTCTGAAGCATACAATAACTTAGGTTTCTCTCTCTCTCTCTCTGTCCCTCTCTCTCCTCGCTGCTAACTATCAGTACCAACCTTCTCCTATGTTTGATATCTGTTTCAATAATTGTTACGAATAACTAATAAAGAAATTATTATTGCTATGACTTATTCTGCATATAAAGAAAATTTGCCAGCTTAGTTACTTGAGGTAGAAGTAGCTTTCAATGAGACGTTTGGCTAGTCTTTCCTGCAATGTTTCTCAATTAAAACACTGTTAAAATTCTGGTTAGAAGACAATCCATCTGTGTTATGAACTGCAACCGGAAGCTGCAGGCTGATATGTTATTTTGGCCTAGCATGTTAGTTGCGACAAAATTCTTCAATATACTTCCTTGAATATGTAATTTTATACTTGAGGTTTATTCATAGTAATGTCCATTGATATTCTTCATTATAGGGGTTCTTTACAGAGATGCTGGTAGTATATCTATGGCTATCGATGCATATGAGAAATGCCTAAAAATAGATCCTGATTCTCGCAATGCAGGCCAGGTAATCTTTGGAGATAAGTATATGCATGCTTGCTGCTTATTTTCTATTCTAGTGCGAGGAAACGACTAATTGAAACGTCTTAATATATGTATTGCAGAATCGACTGCTTGCGATGAACTACATCAACGAAGGGCTCGATGATAAACTGTTTGAGGCTCACAGGTTTGTCTTAGCCCTTGCACGCGTAGCTATCATTTAATTTTTAAATAAGGAATAAGTGTTATATTACACTTGGGCTCTTTATGTAGCGTCGTAATTGTTACAAGTGTTGGAATTTCTTAACTTCTCTCACCATATATGGGGAGTAGGTGCCTTGTCTAGTTGAATGGGTTGATGATAATAGGATAACATTATCTTAACTACTACCACCACCTGTTCGTCCAAACGGTTATTGTTCTTTTCGAGAGAGGGGAAAGGGCTATAGTTGTTCTCTCATCCAATCTTTGATGTCATAACTTGTTAATCATATCTATCACAAACCTGAGTATATTTTATTTTTTAAATGTGGTTAACAGATTGTTGAAGTTCAAAATATTAACTTAGATGATGATCATACGCCATATGAGTAGAAATGGGTATTTTGGACACTAAACTTTATTGTGTCTACAAATTAAATCTTTTTTAGACGTGTTCTCTTCAGTTTACAATCAAAATGACTGTTCTTTCCGTTAACACTGAGAGATCATTTTTTCTACTTTATTATGCTGCATTCAAAACGATGTGGTCTCTTTCACTTGCCTTATCAGTTTTTTAAAAATCGGTCAAGCAGTAGTTACGCCTCGATTCGGTTCGCCAAAAACCGAATAGGTGCTTTACGCTTTTATGAACATATATAAAGTGGCCACTTTGATTATATGGAGTGTATTTCGAATCAAACGCCTACGGGCTTAGGCCTCTAGATTAATAAGAATATGAATAATATGAAGTCTCATAAATGTGTCTTTGTAGGTTTTAACTCGGGAGTGTTTTAATTTGAGTTTTCAGTTATAAACTAGAGAGGGTTTTAATTTGACTTCTCAGGTATAAAGTAGAGAGAATTTAAATTTGTTTACTACCAAAACAACTGTAGTCTGAGTTTTCAGTTCAAATTTGACTTTTTTGGTTTAAATTTGAGTTTTTAGTTATATTTGAATTTCGTTATATATACTATATAAATAAAAATACTATATCTAAAACTTTGATATATCATGCCTTTTTATATTGCACTACAAGTGAGCCAGTGGCTAGTTAAAAAATTGTAGTTTTCACATTGATAATTCATACTCCTCTTAGTTACTTACATTCATAACTGCTACTATAGTGGCATTGACTATGTCTGTATTTTCTTTTTCACAGAAGTTTATGAATTTACGCTTTTTACCCCTCGAAACATGCGCCTTGAGGCACCTTTTCGTTTTTTAAGACCCTACCGCCTTAAGGCACTGTTTCGCTTTCCGAACATTATGCCTTATACATGTGTTATGCTATTTTAATGAATTTTTCTATTTTTAAATATATGTTGCAAATTAGCAAGAGCATAGTTTTTAACTGGTCAAACTACTCTAAGCTTGAAATATTTGGTTGAATGAGGATCTCATCCACAAATTGGCCCACATGCAGGGATTGGGGTAATCGATTTGTGAGGTCATATAGACAGTTCACTTCATGGGACAACACTAAAGATCCGGAACGGCCGTTAGTTATTGGATACATCTCTCCGGATCTTTTTACTCATTCTGTATCTTATTTCATTGAAGCACCTCTCGTCTATCATGACTACAAAAATTACAAGGTTGTTGCCTATTCAGCGGTTGTTAAGGTATGGAATCATCTCAGAATGTATTCACTTAATCAACTTGTACCGTTTGCAAATTGATATAGCTTTAGGAGTTATAATGATTTGATTATTTATCAGTCTTGCTTTCCTGGATTACTTCATTAGTATGTAAGTTAGTTGTTTTCATTTATTATGGGCTTTTCATCTTTAAGTGAGACAGGCTTTTTGTTATTTGAATGCTGGTTCACCGATTATGTGGCATTCGGGAACTTCGTCCTCTAACTTCAAAATGTTACACCAATGGTCTCCGTTTATCAAGAGCAATACTAGTAGCTCGTTGAGTTTTAAAAATTACTGTCAAAATCAGTCCTTGAGTTATTAAAGGCAAGCATGGCTAGTCTCCGGGGGACTAGTTTCCGTAGTCTGAGGGGGCTTGTGGTTTAACGTTTTAAAGTCCACGGACTAACATCTAATAGTCAGGGGACCCACCGCCCTCCAAACCCTCTTTCTGTAGGTAAAAGTTGCAATAGGCATTTGTGCTATTCAAACTAAACGAACGTAAAACTCGTATTAGTATTGATTAGTTTGCTCTGTGCAATGTGGTATCTCTGCAATATCTATGCCACTATATCCATTCTGAAATATCTGGATTCATCTCACTCATATGAGGCTTTACAGGCGGATGCAACCCTCTTTCCGTAGGTAAAAGTTGCAATAGGCATTTGTGCTATTCAAACTAAACGAACTTAAAACTCGTATTAGTCTTGATTAATTTGCTCTGTGCAATGTGGTATCTCTGCAATATCTATGCCACTATATCCATTCTGAAAAATCTGGATTCATCTCACTCATATGAGGCTTTACAGGCGGATGCAAAAACTTTTAGGTTTCGAGAAAACGTGCTGAAAAAAGGTGGGATTTGGAGAGACATATTTGGTGTAGATGAGAAAAAGGTAGCAAGCATGATTAGAGAAGACAAAGTCGATATCTTGGTGGAATTGACTGGTCATACAGCTAACAATAAGTTGGGAACTATGGCTTGCCGACCTGCACCACTTCAGGTATTTATATTATTGCTTTCTTCAACTTTCTCGTTCCTCTAATAAACGTGTCGTCGTTGTTACCTTTTATATTTTTCCACTAGGTGACTTGGATTGGCTATCCAAATACAACTGGTGTGCCTACCATCGACTATAGACTCACCGATTCACTTGCTGATCCTCCGGATACTAAGCAAAAGTAGGCCATTTCAAAATTTTCAATTTTGTATGTACTTCGTTAGAATTTTTATGATAGAACTACACTGTGCAATCTGTAACACTGAGTGCATGTGGTAGGCATGTTGAGGAATTAGCTCGGTTGCCAGAATGCTTTCTCTGTTACATCCCTTCCCCAGAGGCTGGCTCAGTTGCTCCAACTCCTGCTCTTTCCAATGGGTTTATCACTTTTGGTAGCTTCAATAATCTTGCAAAGGTAAAACTTTTAAAAACCGAATCTTGTTCTTATATCTTTTTTGTTTGTATTATAGTCTTATTTGAGTAATATTTCTTCTGTCAGATAACACCCAAGGTTCTGGAAGTATGGGCAAGGATACTGTGCGCAGTACCTAACTCTCGCCTTGTAGTAAAGTGCAAGCCTTTTTGTTGTGATAGTGTTAGGCAAAGATTTCTTACGACTTTGGAGCAGCTGGGTTTGGAATCATTACGGGTCGATCTTTTGCCTCTCATCCTCTTTAACCATGATCATATGCAAGCGTATTCACTAATGGATATCAGGTAGATTCTGAGTGTTTTCTTTGTGGGGCGCTCTATCCAATGATAGATATTATATGTAGTCTAATGCTATATATTATATATCTGGTGCAGTTTGGATACTTTTCCTTACGCTGGAACCACTACAACTTGTGAATCATTGTACATGGGAGTCCCATGTGTTACTATGGCTGGTTCTGTGCATGCCCATAATGTTGGAGTCAGTCTTCTCAATAAAGTTGGTAAGGAATTTCATATAAAGCAAAATGGAGCCAAACAGATCTGACCCAAAAAGCAAACTTAATAAAACAAAAAACCAAAAAAATCAAGCACTTTCGGATACTTTTTATATAAGCTAAATTTTTTTGTACCATTTACTCTGATTGTTAATGAGCCTAACCACAAACAGATTTGATTTTCTGTAAACGGAGTTCTTTTGGTTCGGGTTAAATATATCATAAAAGACGACCGAACCAACCTTTTTGGCTTATGTGCAGGGCTTGGAAATCTGGTTGCAAATGACGAAGATGAATATGTCCGGTTGGCACTACAGTTGGCTGGAGATGTCACAGCACTTTCAAACCTGAGGATGAGCCTCCGTAATCTTATGGCTACGTCCCCCGTTTGTGATGGACCTAACTTCACTTGTGGTCTTGAGTCCACCTACCGAAACTTGTGGCGCCGATACTGCAATGGTGACGTCCCGTCTTCAAGGCGCATGGAGAAACTGGTTCCGCAAGATAAACCTGTAAATACCCTCGAATTGCCAAGAGATATAGTTACAAGGACGGGCACTTCGGGATCAATCAAGGCTAATGGTTTTAGCTCGGTCCCATCACCGATACAAAATGCTTCTGCGGAAGGAAATGGTGGAGGGAGTTGAATGTAGCAATGGTGCGTCTCTGGGATGGAGCGAGATTAATTAATCCTAGATTTTTGTTGGCAGTGGTTTTGGAACAGATATATAAAAGACAGTTTGGATATTGAGCATCATTGCTAAGATTGGATATGGATTGTATTATAGGAAACTACTATGTTCTGATTCTTAGAATGGTTTTATAGGAAGCAAGAATATTATTAGGTAGTTGTGCATCGAATATGTACTTTATATTTTGTCCAACACCACGAATTTCAATGGAAAAGAGATCGTCCAACTATTTTCAAAGCAATGTTTTGTGCCTGCATTGCATTCAGAGTATTTGGTGGATTTTATACCTTTTTCTATTGTTTCAATAAATAACGGCTCCATACAATTTATTCGGTATACTTTTGGCGTTTTAGGAACTCTATAAAATTCCGGGTTCTAGTAGTGACAATGTCCTGCTATAGCAATGACTATCATTCATAGTTTACAAAAAGAATACGGCACATCTTTTATTTTAATTTTTTCCCAATCCAATTCTTAATACAAGTTCTTTACTTATTTTTTTTTGTTATGGTCGACACTTCAAAATTATTATGTTTGTATTAATTTTTATTTAAAATTTAAAATTTACTTTTATTTAAGAATTTAAGTTGTTTTAAAATATCAATTTTTTCAATCTAGTTTTCGATAATTTAATTTTGCTGGATTGCATAAATAGTGCGAACTAACGCATTTTTTTTGGAGGGAACCCGCTACACAGAGTGCAATGAGTGCAATCATCAGGCTGACGCGATAGCCTGCAAACTAACGCCAGAAGGTAAACCACACAAAGTGACAGACTCAGCCGAGAAAACGTATGTAGAGAGACTCGAACTCATGACCTTTTGGTCACAAACATACCATACTCAACCAACTCAGCTACCCCTTGGAGGCTGAGTTATAAGCTCATGTTAACGAGCTCAACGGTGCGAACTAACGCACTGAATTCATATAAAGCTTGATTTATTTTGCAACGATTTGTACGAATTTGGTATAGACTTCACATGTAATGAAACAATAATAATATATTTTTTTAATTTGTATTATAAAAATAGTTATGATGTTAATTTTATTCGAGAATAACAACAATGTGTATAATTGTATGTAATAAATAGATGAGTTTTGCTAACAGGTGCACCGGCTAGTGGCCATTTAATATCAAACTTTTGATTGATTATTAGAGTATTTTCAAATCCACCATAATGACAATTTTATATTTTTTTACGTGGATATAAGTATCTTTTTAGAATATTATTATACTTGAAAGAGTAATAAAAATATTATCTACCTAAATACGGTAAACTTTTATTCAACTAAGTACTAATATATTATTTATTAAACTTAAGTTTTATTAATTATTGTTAAATTATTTTTATTTTTGAAGAGTATTTTTAATGTTTTATCTAATTAATATATTTATAGTATTTTATTTTTGAATTTCAAAACAAAATTTAGAACAATATTTTATATAATTTTATTGAATTAGTTTTAAGTCAGTTTTATTTTGAAATTTCTAAATACAAATTGAAAAAATCACTTTATAAATTATTTTTAAAAATCAGTTCAATATAATATTTTAAAAATAAATATTTATTTTTACATATTCTTTATAAAAAAAACTTGTTTTAAAAAAACGAAACGGTTGTTTTTAGATCACTTTTAGTTTTAAATTTCAAAAATGTAGTTTCTAAAATTACTTTTATTTTTGAATTTAAGAAATATATATATATATATATATATATTATTTTTAATTCTTAGATAAAAATAATTTTTTTTCTAATACAATAATACAGCATATGATTTTCTTTAATCTAAATCAAAGACCGAGTATGTTTTATTGAGTAAAAGGGTAATTCTTTCTATAAATTTTACTCATTATTCTAAGTATAAAAAGTACGTTGATTCCGCGAAAAAGTAAGTTATTAAATGCTCATTAACCGGTGCGCATAGGCACCGGTTAGCCAAACCCTAAATAGATTTTGAAACCAAAGACAAATTCTGTCTTTTTAGATGATATAAATAAAAAAGTATCATTATTTTCAACATAATGCGTATATAAATGAGTTAGGCGATAAAAGATTCACTTTTTTATTTGATCTAATAAGAATTGTTTTTGTTTGAATTATTTACTAAGAAAATAAATATATATCGAACGAGAGGTATAGCAGGAATCAGTAATGATAGAAAAAGATCATGAAGATGCGAACTAGATTTTAATTTTAAACAAATAATACAGCGGTTGCAGAACTTCTCCACATACTTTTTCAAGGACAAAAGAAATGCTCACCAACAAAATATAAGGTTTTATCTATTCGAAAATGATCCATAAGACCTCCTCCGTGTGCTTTTCTTAAGATGAGATTACGTATATAACCTTGAGGAATAAACAAACGATTCTCTAAACAAGAGCTCATCATGTTTATATAAACAAGTTAAATGCCTCTTTAGAACACTCATTGGAAATATGTCCAAAGTTTGGATCATCTTTATACAACTCTTTAATGTGTTCAAATCCTAGAACGTTTGCCTCAATTGTATAATCTCATTGATAACACGTCTGCTACAATGCTCTGTTTTTCCTTTTTTTATTTGATGATGTAAGGTAATGTCTCAATGAAATCCAACCACTTAGCATGTTTTCTTTTGAGTTTGTTATGACCTCTTAGATTCTTAAGAGTCATGAATAACAAACTCTTTAGATAGTAAATAATGTTGTCATGTTTCCAACGATCTCACCATTGCATAGAGCTCATTATTGTATGTTGGATTATTGAGTGATGCTCCACTGAATTTCTCACTAAAATAGGCTATTGGACGTCCTCTTTAAGTCAATACACCTCCAATGCCCAACCCTGAAGCATCACAATGCACTTCAAGCATTTTATCAAAATTGGGAAGAACCAAAACCGGTGATCGTGTAAGGCTATCTTTGAGGGCTTGAAAAAGGCTTCTCTTGCGCTTTTTCTCGCTTGAAAACCAATATTTTTTCTTAAACATGTTAGTGAAAGGAGTTGTTAATGTGCTAAGTATTTCACAAATATCCTATGGAAACTATCCCATTTGTGGAAAATTTGCACATGTCCAACCATCGTTGGTATTGGCCATTCTTAGATTGCTTCGATCTTTTCTTGATCAACTCTTAGACCTTGAAGACTCACAATAAAACCAAGCTAGACAAGTTGACTAGTAAAGAATGTACATTTCTTGAGATTAGTATAAAGGTCTTATTGTCGTAGAGTTTGCAAATTCAACTGAAGGTGCTCTAGATGCTCTTCCAAACTCTTGATGTAAATCAACATGTCATTAAAGTATACCCCCAACAAACTGATACACACACACACACATATATATATACACTCTTATAACCTAATTCATCAAACTCATAAACATAATTGGAGCGCTAGTAAGCCCAAATGGTATAACTAACCATTCATATAATCTTTACTTGATTTTAAAGGTTGTCTTCTATTTATTTCATTCTTGAATTCTAACTTGGTGACAACTACTCTTAATCTTAGAAAAAATAGTGGAATCACTAAGTTCATCTAGCATGTCATCAAGTCTTCGAATTTGATAGCGGTATTTGATTGTGATTTTTAATGACATGATAATACACACAAATTCTCCAACTATCATATTTATTAGGTACAGATAGAATTGGTACAAAACATAGGTTAATTCTCTTTCTGATGTATCATTTAACAAATAATTCCTGCACTTGTTTCTCCGACTTCTAAGTTTTTTATACGGTAGACTGGCTTTTTGGGTAATACAGAACCAAGAAAAAGATTAATTTGATGTTTAATACCTCAAAGAGCGTGAAAAGGAGGGGCATTTATTCTAGACTAATATCTTAATATTGTTTTAAAACGTTTTTCATTTCATTTAGTATTTCCAACATGCTAACTCTTGAATTTAAACACTTCTTGGTAAAGATCAATAGTACAGTGATTCCAACACTGATGGACTTGTAAACAACATTACAAGATTAATATAGGCTTGATTTACGTACCTCGATTTCCTTAGTCATTCGTGTTTGTATTTCATGAACTTCAGATGGACTAAGAAGGACTTTGAACAGTAAATCATCCCTCGACTATCGCGTTTGGTGGAAAATAGTCCCTTGACTTTCAAATGTCCGTTGAAAATCCTTGGACTATCGCGTTTGGATAAAGTTAGTCCACCAGATCCTCTGATCCATGAGAGGCTGCCACCTGTCACAATAGTCCCCAGATTTTTATATCACCACTAGTTCTTTGAGTTTAGTTATCCGTAATATTCTACATTTTGGGTTTGACCTAAACTCAAGGGACTAGTGATCATACAAAAATATGGGGACTATGGTGACAAGTGGCAGTCTCTCACGGATCAGAGGATCTGATGGACTAACTTTATCCAAACGCGATAGTCCAGGGATTGTCAACGGAAATTTGAAAGTCAAGGGACTATCTGCCACCACACGCGATAGTCGAAGGACGATTTACTGTTCAATGCAGGCTAAGAAGTGATAAGTTGATCTTCATCTTATTATGCACAAATATGTAGATGTTTATGCATCCTGGTGAGGTTAATTTATGTCTGAGGGTAATTGGGTAATTTGTTCAGAGTTTAGTGGAAGTTTATGGGTATTTAATATTTTGAGTAGAGAGTAGAGAGAGAATTAAGCTGCGTGGTTGCAGTTAATTTTCATTACCCATAGTTAATGCAGGTGGTTGGGTATTTATACCCTTACATTTGGGCTTTATGGGTTTTCGGGTCATTTTTAATGGACCCGGGTCATGTTTAAAGACCCATGAGCTCTAAGTAGGAGAGCAAGTAGCTTAGTCAAGAAGTGTTTAGGTTTTTTAGTACTTTTGTCATAGTTCGAACAGTCCAATGGGCTAAGTGTTCGAAGTGGTCTGTCCGATCCGGAGGCCTTGGTCCGATCTGTCCTCGTCCGGTGAGTAAGCAGAATTCGGACTCATCAGGAGCCCCTTTTTTAAGTGTTTGTTCAAATACCTTTGTCAAAAACCTGAAAAACAGTCCGATGTCAGGGTTAGTTTTCCCGGACAGGTCTCTCAACTTGGGCTATGGCCTTATCCGGACTGATAAAGCTTTGTGAATCCAAACAGTTTTTTGCCAGAGTTTATGGGACACGTGTCGCTTTCTGGTTGGTTGCTTCAGCCGTTTTTTCACCTTGAATTTCGAACCCACCTCCTTCGAAAAGCAACCTCTTTATTAAAGATGGTGACATCAGCGTCGTCTTTAATCATTACCAATCTTTTCGAATTCTCCTAGGAATCAAACTCCTTTCTCAGATTTACTATAAATTATAACACTTTCTGCTGTTTCACTATCACTCTCATTTTTACTCTGCAACTTCTTAAAACTTTTTCTCTCAAAAATAAACCTTTACCCAGATTGTTTATGTTTACAGCGAGGAACACTTTGATCAAATGTGGTGGCTCAACCTCTCTGAACTAGAAAAGGCGCAAAAGGTCGAAAGGGAAAGGCGGATTGCAGCAGGATTATCTGTTTCGCCCATCGACAAGCCAGTGACTTCAGCCAGAGAATCAGACCAAGGTTCTTATTCCTCTAAAGGCATTAAACCGAAAAGGTTAATTCAAACCAACCTCTCACCCATCATCTCAGGTTCTTCGGTTCAAGAATCAGAACCTGTTGTTGAGCCAGGAGTAACTGTTACTAGCTTCAAAAAACCCTCCCCTTCTTAGCTATGGGGTCAGACACTGAAACCTCCCCTAAAAAATTAGTTGACCGAAGAAAAGGTCGGCTGGTCAAGGGTGAGGCTTCTAAAAGCACTCCTTCAAAATCGGATGCCAAGGACAGCAACATTGGGTCAGAAGTGCCCATCAAAGCTCCAAAGGATAGACTGTTCGGTCCGGAGGGTAGTAGTCCAAGTCTTCGAAGAGAAACGTATGCATCAGAGCCCCAACCGGAGGCCAGAAACCAAGGAAACACTGAAGCTCAGCAGTCCGGAGACCAGGATGAGCCAAATCTAAACCCTCCCCTTGCCACTGCTACCGAAAACCCCTTATCGATCATGAAGGAAGTAATGGAGGACTCTATCGAAGATGCTCCATTTGAGTCTGAGCCCTCCGGACAGACCAGTAGTGCTGTTGTTGCCAAAAAAGACAAAGGCAAAGAGAAGTTGTATTTGAGGCATCCGGATCTGCCGGAGAGTCTTGAAGGAAGGGTGGGGCCTTGTTTTCACAAGGTCAATGTCAAGTACCTCATCGCTGTGCAAAAAATCAATTACGCATTCATCCACACAGCTGAATTGGGCCGGATGCGTACGAAGTGGGGAATTCTGGAGAACGTGAAGATAAGGATCCTTATAAACCCAGAAACCCCCATGGATTGCAAACTGAGCGAAATAGTCATCTTCACGGAGCTGTTTAATTGGGGGCTCAGATTCCCCTTAGACCCAGAAATCGTTAGATACTTTCATCTGATAAAGCTCTGCCCAAGCCAACTGAGTCCCAATGCCTGGTACACCCTTATGGTCTGCATTATGGCCTCTAGGCTCTCTGGGATCCCTCTGCCAATGGAGGAATTTGCTGTTGTGGCCAGCCTCTGTAAAAACCACTACATCTCTTTTTACCACTTCAACATGGGGGATGACTTCAAGTAAGTGGATGATTTGCTGGAGTCAGAGAGGAATTGGAGGACTCAATTCCTCTTCGTAAGTGGCGCTTGGGAGAACGGGAAGAAAATCAAGGCCGGAGTCAACCCCAGTCTCCTCACCAGCAGATGGAGGAGTGATGGTAAGGTTCCTACCTTATATTTTTATCTCTTCTTTTATCAAATTCGTTTAAACTAATTAACTTTGTCTTCTTCTTATCAGTACTGCCCAAGGATTCAATGACTATGTAAAGTCCGGGCAAGCCACTTGCTCCAAGATCAATGCTTGGGCTGCTGAAAGGTGGGGAAATCGGTTCCACGATGCCTTCACGGCGGGCAACTTAGCAAGATCTCATCTTTGGAACACCACAGGTCGGAGAGACTTGACTTGGGAAGAGCTCACCACCCAGCCTCCTCCGGATGTAGTGCTCAAAAGGACGTATGAACCGAACGGGACACTCTACTTGCCAGGTCGGGCCAAGGCCCCGAGCAAAATGAAGGGCAAAAAGAAGAAATGCAAGAAAGTGGCAGGTGGTACGGACCCTGCTAAGGTGGAGGAAGCGGCTTTGCCAAATCCGGAGGGGTCAGCCCCAAACCGGATTGATGCTGCTCTCTTGGAAGCGGTAGAGCAGGAGAGTGTCAGACAAGAGGTTCACTCCTCAAATCCTCCAAGGGCTTCCAAGAGAGACCGTAAACGGGGAGCTGAAAGCAAAGATAGGGAGGCCAAGAAGAAAAAGACCTCTAAGGGTGACGAACTCTCTCTCCGTCCTCCGGAGCCTCTTCCCCAAGCTGATCCCACAGACCCAACACAGGCAGAGGAGATACCTGGTGACTTCCAAACCGATGAGGTTGAAGGGGGAGATCTTAGCATTGATGGGGTAGACATCACTGGTCTAGGTGGGCTTGGTGAGTACTTCATCAATCTTCCCAGAGATGATTTTGCTGGGCCTTATCTCCCTCCGAGCACTTCAAACACAGTCACTTTTAATGGTAAGACTTTTACTGTTTCAAGTGAAAGGGATGTTATAGTTCATTCTCTGTTAAGCAATGTTCAGCCGGTGCTCGCGTTGGAAAAGCAAGTTCGGAATCAGGTAGACATTATTAAAGACCTCAAGTCTGACAAAGAGAGGCTGTCCGATGACCTTCACACTGCCACTTCAAATGCTGCCATTCTAAAGAGGGAGAATGAAGAGCTGAAGAAAAACCAAGAGGCAAGTTCCACAAAATTCGCCACTCTAGAGAACACTATCACAGAGCTTCGGGAGAGGCTGTCCGGATCAGAGAAAGATCTTGCCACTTCAAAGGGGGAGACCAAGGCCAAGGACCAAATTATCACCAATTTGACCAGTGACAAAACTACTCTTGAAAACGCAGTGTCCCAAGCTGCAGGGGAGAAAGCTGATCTGCTAAGGGAGCAGGAGGCCAAAATCTAGGCCAAGATTGATGCTTATGCCAACCACGTGATAGATACTCAAGAGCAGATGTATGCCAAAGTGAAATCAGACATGGTCATGCTCTTCCATGAGAAGTTCCCGAAGAGGAACTTAGGTGATTTGTGGCTTCACGTAGAGCCTGAAGACCTCCCATATCACACAATGGCCGAAGGCGATAGGCTTGGCTACTCCAACGCATCCTCATCCGATGACGAAAGGAACACCGGGGAGAGTCCAAACGAAGAGAAATATGATCCTAATGGGAAGAAGAAGGTAGATGAAGCTGAGCCATCCTCAAAGGCTCAGTCTTAAATTATGAATTACTCTTTACTTTTCATGTTATCTGAACTAAAGTCCTTGGAAGGCCAAGGCACTCTTTTTGTAAGTGTGTCCGGTATCTGACCGAATAGATCCTTTACTCTGTTTTGACAATTTGAAAGTTCTTGGAAGGCCAAGGCACTTAAGTTATTTTAATAAATATCCTTGTTTTGCACAATTCTCACCTTTTTTCATAGTCTGTTATAATTTTAATGGCTAGTGTTTAAATAGCCCTTAGTTATTTAATAGTGAGAGTGTTTAAATTCTCCGATGACGAATGTTTAAGTGGTCATCACTCTTTTATTTCAGTCCGGATGGTGTGACAAAAGACAAAGTAAGAACACTTCGAATTTTTTTTAAGAAGGCATCAAATTTTATTTAAAACCCGGACACCTCATTAAAACCTCCCCGTGCCACCAGGGTAGGAAAGAGTATGCCCCCAAATATTTACATGGATGTTTAAACAAGTAAACATTTACACATATGTTACTCCAAGTACATCCAGAGATGTTCGATATTCCAAAGGTGGGTCAGGACTCTTCCATCCTTGTCTTCCAGCCAATATGTCCCAGGTTTAAGCCTTTCAACAACCACATAAGGTCCTTCCCAAGTTGGGGCCAATTTTCCAAGCAGCTTTTTGTTGGTGTGTAAGAAGACTTTCCTCAATACTTTGTCCCCCGGCTGGAAATCTCTTCTTTTAACTTTAGAAGCAAATATGCTTCTCATCAAACCCTGATAGTGTGCAACTCTAAGGTGAGCTTTAACTCGTCTTTCTTCCACTAGATCGAGCTGACCTCTGATTGCCACTTCGTTAGCACATTCGGAGAAGTGGTGAACACGAAATGATGGGAGAGTTGCTTCTATGGGAGCTACTGCATCCATCCCATAGACCAAAGCAAAGGGTGACTCCTGAGTTGCAGCCCTAGGTGTCGTCCGGTAGGCCCACAAGTAATCTTGTAAATAACTAGGCCACTTCCCAGCAGCCCCTTCCAAATTCTTCTTTAAACTGGACATAATAGTTATGTTAGCCACTTCAACCTGGCTATTTGCTTGTGGGTGGAAAGGTGAAGAGAAACAATGTTGTATACCCCTTGAGGCACATAAACTCTCTATTTCCCTATTGTCGAACTGTGGCCGATTGTCTGTTGTTATCTTTTGTGGGACACCAAATCTGCAACCGATGTTGGATAGAATGAATTTTATGACAGCTTTTGATGTTGTTCCTGCTAGAGGGGCTGCTTTAATACACTTCGAAAAGTAGTCTATAGCAACAATTATATTTCTGCGCCCTCCGGATGCCATAGGGAGAGGTCCCACTAAATCCAACCCCATCGAGCAAAAGGTATAGGCTCAGAAATTGACTCTAAAGGAATGGTTGGGACACGAATTTCACTGCTGTATCTTTGGCATGGGTCACATCTTCTTACCAGCTCCTTAACATCTTTCATGATAGATGGCCAATAGTAGCCGGCCAGTAAAACTCTCCTCGTTAAAGCCCTGAATCCACAATGAGCTGATCCCTCACCATCATGCAATTCAGAGAGGACTACCTGAGACTCATCATCCCCCAAACAGCGCAGAAGAGGTTTACTGTAAGACTTTTTATATAGAATGTCTCTCAGTATGATAAAACCACGAGCCTTGTGTTTCAATTTTATTGCTAGTGATTTATCCGGAGGCACGACGCCGTCGGAGAGGTATTGCGGGAGAGGAAATCTCCAATCCTGAGGTTGTTTCATTTGTACTTTAAAATTTTATTCTTCTTTACCCATATCAAGTTGAATGGAGGGGCTCTCCGGCACATGGATCCATGGATACGACTCTGTATATGCTATGGTTGCCAATGAATCTGCTAACTTATTTTCTGTCCGGGGTATATGTTCATAAATAATGTTTTTAAACTTGAGTGCTTCATTTTTAAGAAGAAGTAAATACTTCACTAATTGTTCTTTTTAGCCTCAGATTGACCCTGAGCATGGTGTATAAGAAGTTGGGAGTCACTCATTAGCTTTACCCTCTTAGCCCCACAAACATAGGCTAACTTTAAACCAGCTATAGCTGTTTCGTACTCAGACTCGTTATTGGAAGCCCTGAAAGCAAAACATATAGCCTGGTACATTTTGTCACCATATGGAAAAATCAAGCACACCCCTACACCATATCCCATAGTGCTGGATCCACCATCCGTCCGGACGACCCAGACCTTTTTGTCTTTCATCTTAGTAGTCTGCTCTGAATCTCTGTCGGAGTGAAATTTAACCAAAAAATCAGCCACAGCTTGGGCTTTGACTGCTGTTTGGGGAGCAAAATCTATATCGAAATCCCCCAATTCTACCGACCACTTGGTTATCCTGCTCGAAATGTCTGCCTTTTGGAGAACATTCTTCAGAGGAAAAGATGTCCGGACGATAATAGGATGAGCCTGGAAATAAGGCCTCATCTTTCTAGCATCTATCACCAGGGCCAATGCTAATTTTTCAAGTTTTAAATAACGCTTTTCTGCATCTATCAAGCTTTTGCTGATGTAGTACACTGGATGGAGGTAATTATCTACTTCTCTTACTAACACAGCACTGATGGTACAACTTGAAACTGCCAAATATATGAAGAGTGTCTCCCCATCAACTGGTTTAAACAAGGTTTTGGGGGAAGACGGGTGCTTCTTTATCTCATTGAAAGCCTCATCACACTGTGAGGTCCAATAGAATCCCTTCGCACCCTTCAAGGTTTGAAAAAATGGGGCACACCTGTCCGAAGACCTCGAGATAAATCTGTTTAAAGCAGCTAACCTCCCCGTTAGCCGTTGTACTTCTTTAATATTTCGAGGAGGCTCCATTTGGAATAGAGCATTAAGCTGGTCCGGATCGGGCTGTATCCCATGCTCACTTATAATATAACCTAGAAACTTCCCGGATTGTACTCCGAACACACATTTTTCTGGATTTAACTTTAAATTCACTTTCATCAAGTTGGTAAAAGTTTCTTGGAGGTCAGCCAAGTGCAATTTCTCATCCACACTCTTCAACATCATGTCATCGATGTATACTTCCATATTCGTTCCAATCTGATCAGCAAAGGCTTTGTTTACCAATCTCTGATAAGTAGCCCCAACATTTTTCAACCCAAATGGAATTACATTATAGCAATGAAGACCCCTGTCAGTGACAAATGTGGTATGCTCTTGATCCTTCAGATCTACTTGGATCTGATTGTATCCGGAGAAAGTATCCATAAAGGATAGTAGCTTGTTCCCAGAGGTGGAGTCTACTAGTTGGTCAATCCGGGGAACTAGATACAAATCTTTTGGGCAAGCTCTATTGAGATCTGTGAAGTCAATGCACATGCGCCACTTGCCATTTTTCTTTTTTACCAGGACCGGATTGGCAGTCCAAAAAGGATATTGAGACTCCTTGATATGCCCCATTTTTGTGAGCCTGTCAACCTCTTGTACAATAACATCAGCCTTTTCTTTGGAAAAAGCCCTTCTCTTTTGAACCACTGGTGCTATGTCTTTTCGGACGGATAAGTAATGTGATATCACATCTGCTGGAACCCCAGTAACATCAGCATTGCACCAAGCAAAAACGTGCTGATTTTAGGCCAGGTGGCATTTTAGACCCTATCTTGACGCTTTTTCCTTCTTCTAAACAATGTGTCTCTACCTCTTCGACCGGTATTAACACTCCAGGGGTCTCTCTGGGGTCATCAATTTCACCCTCACCCCCAGAAAGCCCCTCAAACTGCTATTGCTCGTTGATACGAATTGCCCCCAACGTCCGGGGAGCCAGAGCTGTAGCATAACATTCTCTTGCAACCTTTTGACTGCTCTGGACAACTCCCACCTGTCCCTGAACAGTATATTTCAAACATTGGTGGACTGTTGAAGCCACTGCATGCATCCTAGAGAGCCAAGACCTCCCTAAAATAGCATTATAGCAAGTGGGACAATCTACCACAATAAAAAGTATCCTGACCATCTTCTTGAAAGGGCCCTTGCCCAACAAAACTTCTTCTTCGAACTCTCCGATCACCTCTGCCGAGCTGTCAGTAAAGCCCACAATTGATCTGTCCGAACTCTGAATTACAGTTGGATTTTTCATTCTCTTGTATGTGGTTAAGAAAAGGATATTGGCTGAGCTTCGAGTATCCACCAGAATTCGTCTTATGCCATTGCCCCCAATAGATGCTCCTATGACAACAACATCTTCATGAGGGCCAGCTATATCTCTTAAATCATCTTCGTCAAAAACAATGAAAGGGAATGGAATTTGTGATTGATAGGAAGTCATGCCTCCTTCTAACTGGGTGTCCAAAGTATGAACGTGCCTCTTCCTCGAAGAAGCAGTAGGAGCTGTTATAGTATCTCCTCCGAAAATCGTTAGTGACTCAAAAAACTTGATGAGCCCGGAGACCGTTCTAGAACATTCCTCAATTGCACCCACTCTGTTTCGAGTTGGATCAGGATCCAAGTATTCAGATTCCACATCAAACCTCTCGATTATAACCATGGCTCCCTCCGGAGCAGCATTACTTGGACCAACCCGATGGGTATTGTCAGGCCTGTTACCTCCTCTTCTTTTGACATAAGCCCCCAGCTTTCCCCTTTCGATCAGGTTCTGAACTTCTTGTTTCAAAGCTATACAATCATCAGTGGTATGGCCAGTATCATTGTGATACTGGCAGAAAGAGTTATTACGGTGTTCTCTAGGGGATTGTAGTATGGCCGATCTTCTATAGTGCACATCTTCCTTTATTTTATCATAAATAGTGGCCACACTTTCTTTCAATTCTGCGAACCACTCTGGTTGAACCCAAGATCCTCTTTTATTTCTGGATTGCTGACTTTGAGCAGGTGCAGCTGGCTGATATTGAGCTTTAGCCATGTCGTGCCCCTGTCCGGTCTCCTTCGCCTTGTTTCCGGATTGATTCTGATTGGGGTTTGGTGCCACCGGGGCAGACCTCACCTGCCTGTGCACCCTTGTTTTCTTTGTTTAATCAACGTTAATCTGTTTTCCAACCTGATTCAGTAACCCTCCCCAAGTCATTGCCTTCTTTCTGGTCACCAAATCAGCCAAATTGCCAGGGTTCAAGCCCTGCCTTAGAGATGCTATCGCAACCTGCTCGAAGCAATCAGCCAACCCATTCTTGGTGTTCACAAAACGACTTATATATTCTTTTAAGGATTCGTTCGGTTCCTGAGCACAATGGATTATTGTGTCTCCATTTCCCTTTAGCTCTTTACTCCCAACGAACTGCCTTCGAAAGGCCACCCAAAAAGTATCGAAATTCTTGATACAGCCTTGTGGTATGCTGTTATACCATTTCAGAGCACTCCCCGTAAATGATTGGGAGAATGCTCTGCAAAGTAGCTTATCATCGTCATCAAAGTTCATCATAAAGTTCTTAAATTGCTCTAAATGGTTGTCCGGATCAGTACTGCCATCGTACTTTTCCATTTTGGTGCTATCAAACCTCTTAGGGAGGTTTCCAGACAGAAATGATACCTGGTTGGGAGTTGCAAAGATACCTGGTTCATCGTGGAAAGCGAAATGATCCATCAGCATCCGGTCTACATGCCTCCGGGTTTGAGATGACCCTTTGCCAATATTCTTCTTCATCTTTCCATGTCTATCCCTTTTCCTCGAATATTTTTTGATCTGCTTTTGCTTCTTTTTAGTTCGACCCTCATCGCTGCTAGAGGATAAAGATTCTTCAACTCCCTCATCATCCGAAGAGCTATCAGAAGACTCTGAGTCTGAGTCAGAACTCTCCACTGGCTTAGACCGGTGAGACTTTTTGGAGCTGGCATGAGTCTTTTTGGTACTCACATGAGTCTTTGAAGGCTCATGCTCTCTGGGGTTATCGGTGTGATGAGCAACTGATGCTTTTGACTTTTCTTTCATGCCCATCTTAGCTTTTTCTTCCCTCAGAGCTTCTATTTCACCCTTTAACCTATCGCGCTCTTCGATAGTGTACTCATCGTTTTCACCCACCACTTCGAGCAAAGCTGGTGGTACTTCCGGGGCGTCCAGATTCATTCAGACTGACTTTTCTTGCTGGTTTCGAATGCTTGATTCAGGCACCTTCTTCTCCCACTGTGGTCGCCAATTTGGTGAGGTTAATTTATGTCTGAGGGTAATTGGGTAATTTGTTCAGAGTTTTGTGAAAGTTTATGGGTATTTAATATTTTGAGTAGAGAGTAGAGGGAGAATTAAGCTGCCTGGTTGCAGTTAATTTTCATTACCCATAGTTAATGCAGGTGGTTGGGTATTTATACCCTTACATTTGGGCTTTATGGGTTTTCGGGTCATGTTTAATGGACCCGGGTCATGTTTAAAGACCCATGAGCTCTAAGTAGGAGAGCAAGTAGCTTAGTCAAGAAGTGTTTAGGTTTTTTAGTACTTTTGTCATAGTTCGAACAGTCCAATGGGCTAAGTGTTCGAAGTGGTCTGTCCGGTCCAGAGGCCTTGGTCCGATCTGTCCCTGTTCGGTGAGTAAGCAGAATTCGGACTCATCACATCCAATATGACATACTTCACGATCAAACTGCCATGATCGACCAAGTGGTAGGTGTCCAACTTGCATAAACACTAGATCACACATAACTTCAATTTTATTATTTGACTATGTTGAATGGAATAATGACCTGATTTGTGATACGTAATTCAACTTGATCATTAAGGAATCTTGGTTATAAGTGATAGGGATGTCATTTATCCAAACCGGGCCTGGATTGGTAGAATATTGAGTTAGTTCGGTCTAGCATAAATGTTGTAGTATAAAACCATATTGCGGGCAAACGATGTAATAATAAATTAACATGTGTAAGATTAGTAGAATAATGGGATGAAATAGCTATAAATGGGTCAACCATGTGGTTTTTGTGTCCACCACCTTTATTGTATAGAGCAACATTTCCTTTTTGGGAAGGGTGAATATATTTTCTCTTTATTACCACTTTTGACATTTTATCTCTATACTTCTCGTGTTTCTCTATCTAAGAACTGGTATAGAAGATATTTTAGAACTATTTACACCTCGTATATTTCTGGAACCATCATTGGCGACCGCCTTGGGAGAAAGTTTAGTATCCGAATTCTATTCCAAAACTAATCAAAGAGTTTTTGTTGTTGAGAATTTGTGGAAGAAATGAACGTAGATGTGCAAGAGGAACCCGTCGTCGGGGTAAAGAGTTTGCTGATCAAAGCCGTGTATGAGGATCAATGCTTCGAAGAACAAAAAATCAAAGAGAAACATTATAATGATTAATTCGCCAAAGAGCAACTCGAGCAATCTGCTTTGGTAGCACTGAGGAAAGAATTATTTGAACATATTGCAAAGTTAAATGCTGACAAAGACTCAGTGGATGCTAAAAGGATTCAGTCAGAAGTCCGAAAAGAACAATCCTTGAAGGAAACTGAAATTAAACACAATTACCGGTTACATGATAAACGCGATGAATAAAGGAGTCGAGGACGTGACACTTCTAAAAAATAAATAAAATCTTGACGTCGTTACGATTCCAGAGAGTATAGTAATTACTCTGTTTACATTTAGATGAATATTATTCTTTAAAAATAGATTATCAACGAAAAAATAATGCTAAGAAATGGGGAAGAGAAGTAATACTAATAAGTAGACAATTGTGCCCGAAGTTAGGAACATAACGGTAACCATTGGTAAAGGGGAAACAAGTAGCACCACACATCTAGTTCCCTTCGAACAATAAAAGTTTTGGTTATCGGATGAATAATCAAATCGCAAAACCTTTCGATGAGGGCCTATACATAGTGGCAAATGAAGGCCCTAGGGTCGACGTATAAATCCAGGCATAATTAGAGATCGTCTTCATATCCACCGAACTTTTGTCAGTATGCATATCGAAGACTTTCGATATCTTTAGGTTAGAAAATTTTGATAAGAGTCAGGATCCAGAAATATATATTGAACAATTCAAAAAATTTATGATAAACTTCGATGATGATGACGAGATATTATGTCGGGTGTTCTCTTAGACGATTAAGGATGACATTTTGAAATCGTACAACCGATTACCACAAGGTTGTATAAATAAATTTGATATATTCTCGACCATAGTTCAATAACATTTTATGGAAAGTAACAAGTTCCGAGCAAACTGAGACACGATGATTAATCGACGGTCGAAAGTTGGAAATACCCTGATGGACTATACCATGCGATTTGTTCAAACAAAAATTGAGCTGGAAGGTTGTGAAGAGAAGGTGGTTTGTGTAACATAGAGCATGGGACTCATGCACGACATTTTAAGGGATAGTGATGCTAAGAAATGGGCTATAACGTCGGTGCTCCGCTAGTGCAAGTAGAAAAACATATACTTGTGGGAGAAACTCAAGCATCAAAGTTTGATTCTATGCCCCAATAAAGGTTGAGCTCACAATCTTCGTTGGTGATTTACCAATAGCCTCCTCCTCAAGTTGCCCAAGCACATTCGATTCAAACTTATCACACGTCGAACAAATTATAACCCTGAATACCGAACCAGATGTTGACGAGGCCAATGACGAGTCAACAAGTTACAAATATCCACTAGGTGGACATACCAATGTCTGACAAGTGAGTTTGACCTAATAATTTCGTTGAGTTGATCGAGTGCGTTGAAACAATTTTTGACAATGCCATAAATCATCTACAATTTTGAAAACCTTTTCTAATCCAAACCGTGAGGGGTGATGAAAGCAATAGGTATTGCAAGTACCATGATGACATTGAACTTGATACAAAATACTACAAACATTAAAATAATAAATCCAAGTGTTGATTGAGAATGGAAAGTTGACTATGCTTGTTAAAAATAATGCCCAACAAAATATGACGGGAGGGAGATAGTGGTAGCCCCAAAACAAGAAAACATTTTGATGATTTTGAATTTAGTCGATCCGTTTGATATGTCTTCGGAATATTAGGACCCCAAACCTAGCCAAAGAATAGTTATGATAGTAGAAGAACTCAAAGCTAACTATTTTGGTGGTGACACTGTTTAAGAGATTACTAATTTCTCCCAAAAAGGCATATCGTATTTTTAGCTACCCATTTAGAGGTATGGGCGTTACCATATTTTTACAAAAACCATTTTCTGTTGCGATACTTTGACGATGACGATATGCGATAGTTGGTAGGGCCACATGAGTATGTCATAGTGATAATGACTGCTATTGCGGGTGATGAAATATCACGAGTTTTAATTGACACTAGCAACTCGACCAACATATTACTTATGGCATCATATAAACATATGGAGAATCCCCCAAGTATCCTTTGATCTGACCAAACTATCATGGGTTTCACGGGCGTAACTGCCAAAGTTGTTGGGAAATTCGAAGGGGTGGTAGAGCTGGGCCACGAGCCATTTGAGACAGAAGTAACATTACTGTTTATAGTTGTCAATGCGTCAACATCTTACGATGCAATTTTTGGCAGATCGTGGTTATCCAAAATGCATGTTGTGGCTTCGACAGTCCACCAATGTCTGAAGTATTTGTGGAGAGTAATGTAGAATAACCAGAAAATGGCTAGAGTATGTTACATAACTGGTTTAGCCCCAATGCAGTTTTATAGGGGTTGTGTTAAAGAAATATTAACAGTTAATGAAATCAACTTCGGGATCCAATCGTGTAGAGTATCCGAGGGAGACTCATGGTTTTCCGGTTCTCGATGAAATTTTTGAGAACTATGTATTTCTGAACGACCAAAGTTTGAATATTTTTACTTTTTTATCTACGTAAGTAAGAGAGAAGTAAATTCAGTTTTTGTCAGAAAATTTACACATTTTAGCGTGGCGTAGTGAGGATGTAACAAGGGTACCTGAAGAAATTACTTTTCATAAGCTAGCCATCCGACACAAAGTGCGCCCAATTATACTAAAGATGAGTTATTTTCTTATGAAAAACTCGATGCTATAATGGTCGAGGTAGACCATTTTTTGAAAGTGGGCCACATTCAAGAATCTCGGTATTCCGTGTGGACAGTCAACCCCGTCTTGATAAGGAAAAATAATTAAACAGAGGATTGTGTGGACTTCAATGATTTGAACATAGCTTGTCTGCGGATGTGTGTGGACTTCATTGATCAGTTTCTTGTCCGGAGGATATATCAACTTGTTGATTCGATTTTGAAAAACAAGTTGTTATCCTTCATGGATGCTTACTCATGATACAACCAGATCAATATGGATCTGAGTAACCAATAGAGTACGTTGTTCATAACAAAAATGGGCGTGGACTGTTACAAAGTAATGCCATTTGGGTTTAAAAAAAATGATGGGCAACTTACCAACGATTGGTGAATAAGGATTTTGAGGGTAGACCAGACGCAACATCGAGGTGTACATTGACGACACGCTGGTAAGAGTGCTAGAGATGAGGACCATTTCTATGACTTAAAAGAAACCTTTGGCAACTTGAAAGCTATAAACTTAAAGCTAAACCCGGAGAAGTGCATGTTTGGGGTCAATTCCAGAATGTTCATGGGCTACACAGTCATTGAAACATGAATAAAAGTTGATCCAATACATTTGAATTCTTTGAATAATATGGATCCACATCGGTCAATTAAGGAGTTACAAATATTAACTTGAAGGTTGGTTGCCCTTAATAGATTCGTATCCAGGTTTTTGGAAAAATATGTTCCCTTCTTTCGAGTTCTAAGACAAGTGAATTGTTTTAATTAAACCAAAGAATGTGATGAAGATTTTATATGAATCATAGAATATTATCTTCCCCTGAGATCTTAGCAAATGTTATCCCATGAGAAAGTTTATTTATTTACATAATAGTATCTGATTAAGTCGTAAGTGTAGTATTGATATGAGAGGTTGATAAATGCCATATACCCGTATATTATGTGAGTAAAAGCCTCATAGATGCTGAGGAATGGTATTTAAAATTGATTTAGTTAGTTAAATACTCTGAATACTATGTCTCTACCTCGGTCAATTAAGGAGGTAAAAATATTTAGTAGAAGGTTGGTCATCCAAAATAGATTCATATCCAGGTCTTCCGACAAATGCGCTTCCTTTTATCGAGTTCCAAGACAAGCAAGTTATTTTGATTGAACCTGAAAATGTGACAAAGCTTATATCAGAGATGCTGATAAATGCCATTGACTCGTATATTACGTAAGAAAAAACCTCATCGATGCTGAAAAAAATGTATTTAAAACTGTAAAAACTCCCCTTGCTCCGGTAACCGCAGCTCTAAAAAAGAGACCTTACTTCGAGGCACACTCAAGCGTAGTTCATACCTCTTTCCCTTTGAAGAATGTGTTGTAGAAGCCCGATGTGTCAGGGCGAATGACTAAATAGTATGTGAAGCTGAGAGATTTTGTTATTGGTTTTGACCCTCGAACAATGATCAACTCTCGGGCTATAGCAATTTTTTTTATTGAATTTCATTATGAATGGCCAAATACGAACATGGATCATGAGGAAAAGTCTGAATGAACTATTCGATCTGATGGAAGAGTCGAGTGCTTCGGGGTGTCGGGAAAAGATTAGTTGATCACCACGAAGGGAAAGAATTAGTTGATCACCACAAAGAGAAAGGCAATGTATTAAGTCATTCACTTCAGATTCAAAGTATCGAACAACAAATCAGAGGCTTTGAACAGTAACTCGTCCCTGGACTATCGCACTTGGTGACAGATAGTCCCTGGACTTTCAAAAGTCCGTTCGTAGTCCCTCGACTATCCATTTTGGATAAAGTTAATCCCCTTGCATGTGTTGACTATCAAATTTTGTGACAGATAGTCCTTCAGCTATTCATTTTCAATAAATTTAGTCATTTGACTTTCTATTTTTGATAAAGTTAGTCCCCTTAATAAACATGCGCATGGGACTAACTTTATCCAAACTGGATAGTCCAGGGACTACCAACGGACTTTTGAAAATCCAGGGACTATATGTCACCAAACTAGATAGTCCAAGGACTACGAACGGACTTTTGAAAGTCCAGGGACTGTCTGTCACCAAAGTCGATAGTCCAGGGACGAGTTACTGTTCAAGCCACAAATCAGAATATGAGGTCGTCTTGGCATGATCGAGACTCACATATGTATGTTGTGCCAAAAGAATCAAGTTGACGAGCTCGCAGCTCCTGATAAATCACCTTTCAGAATCATTTGAGGCCAACAAATTTGGGGACTGACTCCTTAGCAACTACAACATATTTTGATGGTTACCCATGGATACGCACAAGAAAACCCGTCAATAACGGAAAACTCCGAACAGATCATAAAGTCAGAGCAATCTATTCAAATTCCACTGAGAAATGACAAAGATTGGAGGCATGATATTAAAAAGTTCTTGATTAATGATGTTTTACCCATTTATAAGGCAATAACTAAGAATGTAAAACTTAAAATGCAGGGATTTACAATCTTCAAAGGTATACTGTACAATTAATCTGTTAGCAGACTGTTGTTAAGTTTCCTCGATAAAAGCGAATCATAAATGATGTTGTCTAAACTACATGATAGGGAAGGGTCGGCGCATTATAGGTGCAAAGCATTGACAATGAGATTTCTACTAGCACGATATTACTAGCCTACTATTATGCCTCATGCGAGAGAGTTGGTAAGAAAGTGTGACACCTGTTAAAAATTTTCCAATACCATTCATATGCCCGCAATACCACTCGAATATGTTCCCAAGGCACTTCCTTTTGACCTGTGGGGCATATATTTAGTGCGGCATTTGCAGATGGCCCATGGAGGAAGACATGCAATAGTAGTTGCCGTGAATTATTTCTCCAAGTGGGTAGAAGTCGAGCCGTTGTTTGGAACGAGGGAAAATGATGTAATAAAGTTCATTTTCTCGAATATATGTTTTCGTTTTGGTATACTTGGGAGATTGTTAATGGACAATGGTACACAATTTGATAACAAAAAGTATGAAAGCCTTATGTTCTTCCCAATGATCTTGGAACCGTTTCACCCGTAGGCCAACAGGCAAGTTGAAGTGACAAACATAATGATGGTTGATGGCCTTAAGAAACATACAGAAGGTAAAATTGGGAATTGGCCAAAATATTTACAAAAGATATTATGGGCACATATGACTACCCCCTCATATCGCAACTCAAGAGTCACTATACGCACTGGTGTATAAGATGGATGATGTGAAACTTTCTGAGGCTATGCTTCTTTCGTATCGCATTGAGACTTATTCCAAAGATGATACTGATGAGGGAAAGCAAGCCAAGCTCGATTTTATTGATGAACAGAGAAGACGAGCACAGTTAAACTTTTTGCATTATCAGACGTTGATAAGGAGTAGATATGCATGCAAGGTTAGGAGGCGAGAATTCGGAGTGGGAGATATGGTTTTGAGGAAAGTATTTTTGCATACCAAGGAAAAAAGGCTAAAAAAGTTAGCACCAAACCATGAGGGACCATACACTGTAGCTGAAAGGGCGAAGCCCAAAATGTACCACGTAAAAGATCAAGAGGATAGATTGTTTCGACACCCGTGGAATATCGAACAGCTAAAGTTGTATCTAGATTAAATATAAGCAAGTTTTACAATTTTTTTCTTTTATGTATTGATCGATAACATACTATTTTCTACCATGGTGGTGCAAGAAGGTTTTAACTAGGTGCTTACATAGCTGGTTTATCAATATAAGTCATTTTTTATTTATTACATTTTTTGTAGGACTTGAAGCGTACAAAGTTTTACATCTAGTTTTATGTTTTGGACCTAAGATTGATGAGGGCGGAATTCGCCGATCCAAGAAATAGGGGTAACAATGTAATAGACAATAGTTAATATAATTATTTGAATAGACAAAGTTCTTTAGGGACTAATATGCAAAAACAAAAGTAGCAAAAGAGGGCCCATCGACATGTGATGATGGCCCATAGAACTTAAGCGGGTCCTCCGAATTTTACTATAAAAGGAGGACCCTTTTTGCCTAAAATGGTATGGAATATTTTCTTTACAAAAAGACTACTTTATCTCTCTATACTTTCTCTCTCTAGACTCCTCAGACGCTATATCCGAAATCAATTCCTTTTTCAGCTATTTACTCATCAAAGATGTCTTCCAACTTCAGTTGGTCTACATCTATTTTTATGTTTTCGATTTGAGGGGTCTTCTAACTTTGGTTGGTCAATATCTATTTTTATGTTTTGTACTTGAGAGGTCTTCTAACTTCAATTGGTCAACATTCATTGTTTTGTTTTGGAACTCAGGGGTCTTCCAACTTCGGATTAATCAACATCTATTTTTATGTTTTGGATATGAGGGGCTTCCAACTTCGGTTGACCAATATTATTTTTAAAAACATGACATGACTTATCTTTGAATTGGAAACTGATCACTTTCGATAAATAATAAAACCAACATCTAAAATTAAAACTAAACAAAAATACACAAGAATAATTCAAATAAAAAATGACCTAATTAAATAAGAACTTTTAAATAGAAAAAATAAGGACACTAATTTGAAGTGACCAAATCATTATAAACGATGGTTTCTTCTCAACACACTTTGGTTTTGCCTATCTCAGATCCTTCGCTCTATTCCGCATCATATGATCCATCATTACGCGCGCTATCTTCACATGAAATACCAGTAAGACTATCCTTCTCAAGAACCAACTGCTAGTATATTTAAGATTTAATTCCGGGAATCTATCATGGACATCGAAAATCATCGCACCATTGGCTCCGGCTTATTGAGAGGATATGGTTTTTAAACAGTCCCCGACATAAGAATCTAGTACAGCTGCGTTATCTTTTTTCACTTGCATCTTCAAATCAGTAAGAGTTGTTGCCTCATCTTCTTTGGCTTCAATTTTGAATGCTGCTAACTGTTGGAAAATCTTGTCCCTATCTTATTCGGCTACCTCCGCAACGGTTTTTAAAGCTTCTTCTGCTTTAGTGTAAGCGTTCAAACACAGATTGTAATACTTATCTTGCTCGCGCATGGCTTTTCGATAGTGGTTAAGCTCTTTTTGGTACTCTATTTCATGCACCTTCATATCTATTGAAGCAGCACACATCCATTTTTCAGCACGATTGGTAAGGTAGTGCTGGTCCGAGGACAGTCGCTTAGCCTCCTCGACTTGTTGCTCCCAAACCTTATTATTTTCTTTAGATCCGAAGCTTCGCCTGGGAAAGTTCATCCTTCATTGTTTGGCCTTCCTTTCGAGCATGTCAATGCGAGTTACCAAATAATGCAAGGAGCAAGCGTGTGAGTATGATTAATCCAGCTGAAACTATTTGGAGGCAATAGAGTCAACCGATAAAGCTTCATCACCTGGACTTTGTGCATGGGGTACCGAGAGACAAGCCCTCAGAGCCATGAAAGTCCTTTCCGCAACTTTCAGATGTTTCTTTCTCAAAGCTTGTAGCTACACTTTTGGAACTACCAACAGAAAATATCGATATTAAAACCCGAGTCATGAAAGTTAATAATGCAACAATAAAATTACATTTGAGTGTCCATTTCCTTGGGAGCCGCCTCGGGTTTTTCTTCTTTGAGTGAGGCCGACCATTTTCCCAAACGCCACTAACGAACAAAAAAATGTTGTTTCTAGGTTTTGTCCGCTTGGAGCAGGTCATTGACAATTTTGTAGTTGTTCCCAAGGATGACATCAAGAAAAAGGATCTGCAGATTCCTAGATAGCATGGTAAGACGCGAAACCATAATGCAAGACATCAATGTGAAGCATGGCTAGGATACAATTCTACTAGTTCAAAGTATTGGGTGACCAAAGGATCTAGGGGCAAGCGGATCCCCCAGTTCAGGATATCGGAAAAGATTACCAAATCTCATTTCCTGGTCGAAAGAGGTGTTTCTATTATGCGAGGGAGACACACAGTGACAAAGATCAGATTTCCCAACGCACTTTAAAGTCTAGACCTTCATCCTCAGCATAATAGAGGTACTTGTCATTATGCAATCCAATTAAATTCTTTTTGTCCAATTTGTGGTGGTTACTCCCCAGTATTTTTGATATCTCTGAGGGGAGTGCATTGTTATCTTTAGTTTTTTTATTTCTCTCGTTTGGTAGCAGGATCTTTACCTTTCATGTGACCCTCTATATCTTTTGCAATTTTTTTGATCCTGACATTGGCAGCAATATCGCGATTGAGTTGTTTAGCTTCAGGGATTACTCAAATTCCTTCTTTTGAACCCTCAGATTTCACCAATCCCTTGGGGCCAACATCAGTATTCAACTCTATCTTGACATGTTGAGAATCATTTTTTTCAAATATTCAGATCCGGAATCGCCCATTGGCAGGTAATAAGATTTTTAATGAGCCTCAACACGAGCTTCAGAAACTGTCATGGATGCTAGAATTAAAGGTGTGGAAACTGTTGGAGTCTTGTCGTTTTTCAATGCTTTGGATTTTCTGGGCAGGGTTATGGTATTCTTGGACAATGATGGTGACGGTTCAGAGGTGGACGTGGGAACTATTCTGAAACGTTTCTTATTAAGGTCAAAGTTTTCGTAAGTAAAAACCTTGGGTGACCTTTTTTGTGAGTCGTCAACTATTCTCACAGCCCGTTTCTCTTCGACCCTAGCAACTATAGAAAACCAGCCAAGTGTGTTGAACCTGATTCTTATAAAGAGTGGCCAGTTTGGAGTGATTGCGTCAGTTTTAAACTTTATCTCTCTGAGTTATGAGGCGAAAAAGAATATTTATAGTGAAAGCTCACATCCCTAATGGTCATCTGCATAAAGAAATGGAAGCGACCGCATCATGGGAAGATCAATAGTCAGTTTAAATTTTTTAATAACCTAGACCGTATGTTTTCGGACGCATGTAGGAAAAGCGGTGACATGCACAACTCTAGTTAACCTAAAACTAGTACGTAACATTCCTGACCATAACCATCACCAAAATTAAACGTAAGCTAGTCGTTTCGGTATGCTTACACTGGAAAATCTGATCAGAAGCTAAGCCATTGGTAGTCATCCCCTAATATTTTCATAATGACTACGAATACTTTTTTTGTTGATAATACATCTAGCGTAAAAGATGTTCTCATTTGAATAGTTTCTTTTAGTTGGATCATTGCATGTAAGACTCTTCTTATAACCACTTAGTTTTCTCGTCATTATCTGATTTCTTATCTTCACATTCATTTCGAGAATCATATTTCCCATTTTGAGTGGTAAACATGATATACTGATTTGGGTACTCTCTAGCATAATCTTCACGTCCATGACATTTAAAATATTTAACTTCATGAGCTCTAGTTTGAGTAGCTTCTGTTTTTGTCAGCTTTAGAACTTCAATTATTTTACCTTTCTTTTTGCATAGCCTCTATTGATTTTAATTTATCAAAGGGTTTCTTATTATTTGAAGTCTGCATTTGTGTTGTTATGGTCAAATTGAAGTTGGTATATTTGCACTTGAGATGATGCTCAATCTGGATAACAATATGGAATACTTCATACAACTCAGTATATTGTTATATTTCCATCTTTCTTGCAAACCATTTATAAATTGGGCCATTAGTGCCTCTTTAAACTCTTCAAACTCATCAAAATACTCCTCAACATTTTTTGTTAATTGTGAAGGCTTCTTAAAACATTTTTGCAGGTCATAATGGTAATGATCGGGTACATATCTTCGCCTCAAAATAAACTTTATGTCTTCCCAATTGTTTATGGTTTTGTAACATTACGTCATTCTTTCTGATACTTCTTTGTCCCACCAAATAAGAGCACTCTCTGAAAATTGTGTAGCGGCATGGGCAAGCTTATTTTTGCTCAATATATCCATAAAAATCAAAGATATACTCCGATTGAAAAACAAATATTATAGAAAAAAACGAATTTGAAGATCAAAATAATTTTTTATTTGATGAAGATGGAGGATTGGAATTTTTTTTATTGTAGATGATCTCTTACATAAGGTTTTATCTTTACTTCTGCAATTCTAGGTCGTGCTGATCATTTATCTCTTTCTCTTAATCTCCGCAAGAGGATCTCTTCTTTGCTTTTAATGAAACAAAGGTATGAAAGGTCATCTTCCGAATTAGGTATTTCATCATCTTCATCTTCTATTTTAGTATGTTGTTTATGTTGTGGAGGTGTGAAGTTTATGATAGTTAAATATCACTCAAGGCGCTCAATTCGCCAAATACCTTCTCTAATTTTGTTCATCATTTCACTTTGTATTCGCATATGCTCTTGCATAACAGTCGTCAATTGAACAAGAGCCTTCATATTATTTTACGTCATTGTAACTGGTTGTGTATAAGGATGATACAACCTTGAGATAATGAGCTTTTCAGATATGATACAAGATGATGTATGCGTGGAAGCGATTTAAATGTATAAGTTGGTATTCAGAGAACACTCACAAGTTGAACAGATTCAACGTGGCTTATATTGTTAGCTCATTAACCTTGTCAAAATCTCCATAATATTTCTTTACTTTTGCGTGTGTTATATGATCAATTCTGATAGTTAGTACTTTGACGATCTCATGTGGGTCTTATATCAAATATGTTTAATGTCCTCATTAAAGTTGTGAATGTTTTTTAACAAAGGCGAGTGGTTATGTTTTTAGTGTTTAAAGAGTCTTCATGTAACCTCTTATATACAAATGTGTTTGTTGTGTGTGGCGGTAATATTTATTCACGATTTGAACTCGTTAAATTTCTTGTTGTGTGTTGAATTTATTTTTTGTTATTTTCAAATGATTGAATACATCCTCTCTCAATAAGTGTTTACCGACTTAGCTCATTGCTTCGACCAATAGTTGCTATGTACTAGCCTCGGTAAATCTTGTCTCGGATTTTGCTCAAAACTTGTTCGAATGTTATTCATTTTCCTAACATTTGGATCGTCACTTCAAACTCCGCAGCATGAGAAAATTTGTCATTCTCCGATCAAATGAAACAAAAATCAAACAAATCAAACATAACCCTAAAACCATACTAAATGATAAATATATATAAATATACTCGAAATGAACAAAAGATACTACATTTATTAATTAAAAAAAAAATACCTTAGAAAGATACATCAGAGTAGATATGGCTAAAATATGCATTCGCCCATCCAACCGATTTCTTGAGTATTAAAGTTTAATGGAAATATGGGTCTTAACTTATTTATAAATTCTATAGAAAAATCACGTGAATAAAAAATTCTGAAGAAGATGCTACCCACCACTATAACAATCTAATGAAAGCTATGGTCTAAAGGGACCGAGTAGACATCTTACTCATGTATGTTAAAATTATTTTACATAACTAATTAACAATTAAAAATAAATAGATAGTTTACTCTTTAAAATGAAATTTTTGAGTTAAATCTGTAAAAGAGACAATAATTTGAAGAGGATAAAAGCTGAACCGTTATTATAGAAAACTCTGAGCACAATACAGCTCAACCATTTTATACCTGAATCAGAAATTACCTAGTTTCATATAAAGAGCCTATATCATCCGAACTCCAACTTGTAGTACTAATCCCAGCTCATTATCAATCACATTTAATAAACTTGTGTTCATCTTTATGGAAAAGACAGGAGGGTCAATACTAATACTGAATTCAGCTGTTTAAATTAACATAAAGATGAATGCGAGTACAGCCATCACATGTAAGCAGTAGAAGAAATTGAAATTCTTCTTATTACTGCCTCTTCATTTTCAGGTAATCATCTCACTTTGAAGAATACACTTTTTCATCAGAATCCGGTCTTTTGCTTGACTCAAAAGAATTTGCCCTAACGACGTTTTCCTCCACCGAGACTAATCCTTAACCGACGTTCTTAATATCTTCACGTCATGGACTGGTCTGTATCACAAAGAATTCAGGTCATAAGTTCTGTTTTCATTTCAAGACAAATTATTCCAAGTATCAAATGAAAGTAGTCGAGAAAACGATTGTGATTTATTAATTACATCATACGACTACGTAATCTTAGCTCATGTACATTAACGACTACAATCATCGCAATTTCTTCATCAAGGTAAAGGTACAAAGCCTTTGCATTTATGTAATAGGGTTTCAAATAAGGTTTTGGGTCATTGAGGCTGTTGTAGTACTCAAAGCCGGCTCAAACTTAGGGAGAAAATTAGGTCAAACCAGATAAAAAGAGGTATTTTTTAGAAATTAGGGTTCGTTTTTCATACCCAGAAACTCTCCCCCTTTTCTTGAAATCTTATCAGAATTTTTATCATATTTATGATATTATTACTATGAGATTTTAGTTATGTGATTATGACCTTGTTTAATCTAACATACTTTGCCTTTAGAATATTAATAAGTTTAAACAATCTGGCTAGCTGCATGAGAAGGAAAAACTTACCTATCATTGTTATCGGTTTGGACACTACCAAGTCTCTTGATTATTTCCATTCCCCTGCAAACTCTTCCAAATATTGTGTGTTTTCCTTAAGAATATAGAAATTTAGATCTCAGCATAGTATATGTGAAGAAACATCAATATTTGACAATCCAATAAAACAAGATAAAGAAGTATATTATAAAGTACAGCTGATGAGAGATAATCTGGTTTATACTATATCATGACTTCACTTGTAGTATCAGCTGAGCTGCACTAATGAGCTGCAAACTTGAGCATCCATTTTTCAAGATTAGCTTACTAAACACTAAGCGACAAAAGCTTTGTAATGCCCTTGAAGAGCTCAACTAACAACATTATACAGCTCTTGTGGGGGGTTTAGTAGTCCATAAGCAGATGTAGTAAACTACGAATTAACAGCTCCAAACAAATTTCCGTACATCTTATCCTAAGACAGTACGTCTTTGCTACTGAAATTGTGGCAAGCACTAGACTAAATTCAGCAATAAACTATCAGTCAACCTCTTTATATAAATACCCGTTTCTTCCGTCTAGACAGCCAGTTTTTTTAGCAGTCTAGAACTTATAAAAGAAAAATAGCACACCACCAATCACTAATCGAAAAACAACAAAATCCAGCAAGAGCAATACGATTGAGACCATTTAAAACTACACAAAAAAGCCAAGAATACTAAAACCTTACCATCAAGAGAGGGTGCTGGTGCCAGAGTTATAAAGAACTGACTTCCATTTGTATTAGGACCCGCGTTTGCCATGGATAGAATACCAGCTCCTGTATGCTTCAAATCTGACTTAATCTCATCCTCAAACTTAGCACTGAAAATTTCAATAGAAGAGCTCATATGAGGATCAATGAACAGAGCCTAGTTACCAAAAACAGAACATAATAGCAAAAACTAAGAGTTACAAACAACCAAGTGATACAAGAGATAAGAACATATATGAAATCAGCAGTAAACAATCACAGCATATAACAAGTTGGGGTACTGCAACAAGAATGTGATACAAGATCCTCAAAAGCTCATACCCGTAAATGGATTCTCCACCTCTACCAGTGCCGGTCGGATCCCCGCCTTGCACAACAAAATCCTATACCAACATTAATCAGCAAAAGTTGCATCAAACAACAAGTTTAGTTAGACGGAAATCAGTACAGATCTTTCAAAATGAAGTTCGTCTTCTTCTTAACAACACACGAGATAACCTTAATGATTCTGTGAAATTTGACATTGTCGTAGTAACCTCTGCGAGAGAGTTCAATGAAGTTCCTGCAAGTTCTGGGTGCATGCTTGAAATAAAGCTGCGAATTCCAACAAAACAAAAGCAGAAAAATGTAGCAATTTCATACAGATTAAAGCATAAAAACTATGAAATTTGTTATAAATCTGTCACTGAGCATAAATTTTTCATGAACAGCGAGAGAACCTCAACAGTGAAAGAGCCCATGGAAGTCTCGAGGGTGACCTCCGGAGGAGCACCATCTGCAGTTGCCCACATCTTTGCAAGAGAAGAAGAGGGAAAGTCGAGGAAATGATACGCGACTTGGTTGAATGGAGTTTAGAGTAGGTCAGTGGTGATTCGGGTCGGTTTCACAAACTCCTACCAATTATTTAATCCCCCCAATTCCTATTTGAACCCATTATATTGATTAGATGCCACGACCATTTTTTTTTTTCATTTTTTTTAAATTTTAAAAGTACAATTAAATCTTGTATTGATACTTCAAATTTAGATAGTAAACATTCTCCTATATAATTTATGTAAGGGCAACGCTAAACCGAAACCCGTTTTGGTTATAATGAGATCCTAAGAACTTCTTCAACTATAATGAGACTCCAAATTTTACTAAAACACCCTTAATATATAAATCTTTTTCAGCCGACTATCTCTCTTATCTCTTTTATCTTTTCTTTTTTTTATCAAATTCAAGTTGCAGTTCGCGTCTTATATTGCCATCAAGATGATCGGGTTTCGAACAAGATTGCCATTACCATCAGGCTGAGAAATATTTTCACAATTACTAGTTTATTTCTTAATACAAAATTATACAAATTATTGGGTCCACAAATTACTTCATTGTAATATAATTCTGTAAAAAAAAAATGGGCTCTTCGACTAGTATGATTCATTCTTTTTACGCTAATGAAAAGTCGGAAAGTTCCACAAGGCGATATTAAAATATAATTAAAACACATAGAAGTTTTGTTAAAGAAGAGGAAGAAAATAGTTAGATTTTAATGTAATTCATTCTTTGGGTATTAGATTAGTTTTAGAGAGACGTTTGGTTGGAGAAGAGAAAGAAAATTGTTTAGATTTTTGGTTGAAAACTTGGTTTTATATGATGGGTAAAATGGTCATTTTACATAAAGTAAAATAAAAAATTTGATTTAAGGTCTCATTATAGCCAAATGGGGTCTAGATATAGTCTTCCCCTTTATTTAATACAATTTATATTTTGACTCTATACTATGCTGGTATAGGACTTATACAGTCGTGTATCTGATATCATGTTTTAAGGGTTTCTATGTTTAGGACTTGCAAGTTTATCACTTCCTCTTTAAATGAGGCAAGATCTTTTCTCCACAAAGATTTAGTATTTTCCTTTCCAAGAGCTATTAACTCTTCATCATACTTAGCAATGCGATCTCTCAACTTTGAAATGTTATCCTTTCTCAGTGGTGTTAAAAAAGACAAAAGATTCTCATATTGGTCAAACTCAATTACCACATATTTTGAGGTTTCGTCTGTTTTTTCGGAATCATTAATGGCATGAGGGTAATTTTCTTGCAACTTGAGCACAAAATCTTCAATTTTGATTACGAAGTCCTCCATTAATTGTAATTTAGCCCATGACTTCTTTATCTCCGACTTAATAGTAGCAATATGAGCTTCCTTTCATTTTTTATAAAACTCAAGCCTAGTCTTATAGAATTCTAGCTGAATATCTTTTATAGTGTCGTATCTTTTAAGAGCACCGCCACGATCGAAAAGATGCATTTTTGTTGTGCTAATGGGGGTGGTAAGTTCAAACTTCTCCAACATATTCTTTGGGACTTCCCTCATGTTATTCTTCAAAAGAGTAAGAACAATATATGTAGATGTATCATCGCTGTAATCTCGGATATCCACTATAAGCGGATGACGTTCTTTATTTGTAAGGCCAAGTATGGTATTTTTGTAATCAGCTGTCCATTTGCCGATCGGCAACTCCGTGATATGGATTTGGATTGTTGTAGCATTTATTTTAGCTATAGTTCCTTCGGTGATATATTTTCCTACTCCGTCTTTTTTATGGTTCATTTAAAATCATGATACCACAGATGGATATCTGTCGCTATTCCTCTACAACCATTTATAAGAACCACTGGTACGATGGGGATATACCAAGTTGGTTGGACGTATAACCTTTAGCACAAGTTCCAAATTGACCTCCCGGATGGAGGAGATCTATGTTATTGGTGCCAACGTAATCACGTGCCATACGAGTAATTATCAATACAAGACTCTCATCGCCATGATGATAGGCAGAATGCTCCAAAACATAATCACGAAATTGAAAAATCTTCTCTTATGTTTCAAATTGTTTTTTGAAAGAAGAAAATATAATTTTTCTTTACACAAGTTTCAGACCATCTAGTAAGAATGGTATAGACCTTTCACAGTCGGCCAAAAAATAATATTTAATTTCTTTATCAATAACTTACTTATAAGAAATGGAATTCTTGTTCCGAACAAGACGGGGATCAGGCTCAAAGTTTTAGAGCCACGTTTTCTTATTTTTTATATTTTTTCCAAATGCTATTTTTATTGCTTCTTCATCTGTTGACGTTGCCGAGTTATTTTTTCCAAAGACACGTGTTTTTTTAGGTTCTTAAAATATATTACTCCTTCTTGTATTGTGTTTGTTCCCAGACCCTTATAGTACTTATACTCCATTCATGTGTATTTATATCCAAATATTCATTCCATTTTTGGAACTTGGGAATGAAGTAGAATTCTATCAAGTTCCTGCTATTTATATGAGCAGCTTTAACAATATGAGTGATAAACTCTTGTAGGAATGGGCATTTAATTAGATCGAGCCAAAACGTGTGTATAAGATTTATTATTAGTCCCTTGATAAGAGATCCATCGTGATCCTGATCAACCAATATCAGGATCCGACCATATCTTAATGAAGTAGTGTTATAGTATATTACACCCTCCTCCAACCCTATAATCTTTTTTAGACTAGTAATATCGGATTTATTATTGATTTGAAGAGGGCCGACCTTCTTTACATTAAGGATTTTTCCTCTCAACGGAAACACGCCATAGTATTTTCGGTCAATTAACGACAATCCAACCATGACTAGAGTTTTTGCTGAATCTCCCTCTGTTATAATAAATGTACAGTCTGAACCATTCTCCCCACCTACTTCAAATGCATCATCAAGTCGTTCGTAAATTTCTTTTGCCATGTTTAATATTTTCAGATATCGACAATTTTAATTCTCGACATCTCTTTATTCTTGTTGATTCTCGAATGATCGAATCCCAGTTGGGAGTCCAGAGTCGAATTACTAACTATTTTGTTCCGGGGGTGCAATAGGGAGAATGAGTTTTTTTAGCAGATTATAGAGAGATTGAGTTCTTTCATCTCTTCTTTACCTCTGAAGTCTGTCTGCATATATATCATCTCCTGGTCTTAATTTGTGTTCAACTCTATGTCATTTGGAGGCCATCAACCCATTTCCAGACCTAACTTATTAAGCTTCTTCTTATCAATAGACGAATTTTGCTCTTTAAGCAAAGGTACTCTAGGGATGCAACTCCTCAAAACTGGAGGCCATTATAGCTTCATTAAAGTCATCAGCGCTTCTTGTGCAGGTTGAAGTACAAGAAAGCTGCTCAGTAAGGTTTGTAATAGAGTTAAAGTCGCCAAATATTATCCACTCAATAGAAGGATCATCAATTTCCCTTAGTGTGTCCTAAAGAGGCTTTTTGAGTTCCCTTTTGCACTTAGTATAGATCACAGATACACGAATGTCTTTGTTGAGAAAATTGTGGTGGACATTAAGATGTAATATTTGATCCTGATCCACTAAGATATCAACATTGAACTCTTGATGCCAAAGAACCCAAATCTTGTTACTTATATTTGCATAGGAAAACTGAATTTTAACTTGTTTGAAATCTTATGTAAGTTACTCGTCTGAACCATGGGCTCTTGTATAGCAACTAGGCTTGGCTTTGATGATTTGCATAAAGATTGAATTCTTATGATAGTATTTTTGTTTCCATTTCCTCTCACGTTCCAGTTCATAATGAAAATAATCTTTTAATGACGAGAGAAGATTTAGGAGCTCTTTTGAGCTTGATTAGCTTTGAAGAAGAAGGAAAAAGGTCCTTTGGAGTTCCAGTTTTTCAGTCTTCTGGGTTTCTTAAGATCATTCTTCTTGCAATCTTCATGATACAAATCTTCTTTGTTAACAGGTGACTCGGGAAGACTACCAAATGTTTATTTTGTTGGTGAAGAGGACGTAGCAGGAGTTTGTTGCGGTTCAAACATTGAATTCCTAACTAAAACTTGTAGAGTATCTATAATATCATTATCCTTGGCAATTTGAAAACTTTCATTATTGCTTGAGGATGGTTGCTAAAGAACTTCTCTAGCCTTATTCATCAAATTCAGGTTAGTACCATCATCATGTTTCTCAATGTCTTAAGTCAAAAGATCTAGAGAATTTTTAGCTTCTCTGTTAACAATAATAGACTTTAGTTTTGAAGGTAATCCATTTCGGGTGGTCAACTGCGTTATATTTTGATTATGAACATTTTGAGAGATTAAGACTTCTTGCACTCATAACTACAATACCCTATATGAGAACAGACACTGCAGTATTCAGGATACTTGTCATAGATGATATTTAACCAAAGATCTTTTTTTCCAATCTTGATTAAAATGTTCTTGATCAATGGCTTAGAAATATCAATTTCTGCCCAGAATCTACAACAGTTTTGCTTCACTTTATTAACCTTAGGAACCCAAATTCTTAGGGGAATACCAACTACTCTAACAACCTTGCCTATTGTGGATTCATTGTACATAAACTATGGGAGATTTGGGATAGTTACCCAGATAAGTGTTAGAGGACATTCATAGTTAGGATAAAAAATAGGTGTCCATTTCAGTAATCTCATGATTTTGCCACCAACATTCCAAACGTTCCTGTACCAAATCTTCTTTAGATCTTCATAACTGTCAAATTTCACAAGAACGTGCCTGTAATCCCATAAACAAAGTCTGTACTTGGCTTTAAAATTAAATTTACGCAGGAAGCTTTTTATTGTTTCGAAAGATAGTTTGCCTGCAACAAACTTACCAACAAGAGTGTGCTTCGACATTTTCTGGAGAGATAGTTTATCCTTTCCTTCAAAACTTATCACCGAGTAAACCCTATTGTGCGTAACTACTGCATTTTTGTATTTGAAAACTTGATTTACTGGTTCTAGAGTTTCTGCATAATAACGCAGATTTGAAGATGGATCTTTTGTGATTTTGGTTTTCTCATTTCTTACAATTGTGTTTTCATAGACAACATTGTTCCTAACAAGAACAACATCACCGAGAGGTTGATAAGGGTTTCTTGAATAAACACCATGGCTTTGTTCATCTTTGCTCTGTTTCTTTAGCAGAGGAAAATCAGAATCATATGGCATCATATTTTCAAGGCAAGATTTTGAGGAGATGGGTGAAGGTGATGGATTAATCTCACCATCCTCCATGGAGAGGTCTAATTGAAGCAATCAACCATCATTAAAAGCCATAATTCAAGAAAGCTAAACAAAGTTTATGTTTTAGTCAAGTGCATTTGTCGTCTTGTTAGCCTAATATACATAATATTTTTAGTTTATTTTTTAAATATTTTTAATGCATTATAAAAAATAAAGTTATTTGCAATTGTTTATTATGGGATTGAATATTCAGTTTTTTCATCTTCTTAACCTAAATGATCAAATTTATAAAATTTTAATAAATTAAATATCTATTTATTTTTAATAAATACATAAAAATGATAACTTTTGAACCTTGTAATTGACCATTACAATATAATCTATAATAAGTAATAATTTAGACAAATTAAGTATGGTTTGTGATGTGACCCTTGACTTAGACATGACGAATGTTTTTTAGACTTTTTAAATTTAGACTATTTATTTTTATGGATGAAGCTATTTTCTCTCTAAGATATCTTATTTCTTCTATTTCAATTTTTTTTAAAAGATTTAACATGTGTTTTTATTTTTTTGCATTTTATTTAGTTTCTAATTTATAATTTCATGTCACTGTTCACTGTCAAACCCTTATTCCAACAAACACATCATTAAGGCAAATTACAACAAACATCAAACATATATGATTTAACTTCTAAAATTAAAACTAAAAAAACAATTTTTTAAAGATTATTTATGAAAGAGTAAAACACTCAAACCAAAGATTCAACACCGGAAAACATCACCCAATCAAACAACAAGGTAACTTAATCTTGTAGTTTAGTTTTACATTCATCTAACATGAAAATCCATTTAAAAAAAACTCATTTAAAAAAATTCGATTTTGTAGGATAAATTTTGAAACACCCAAGTTCGAGCTAGCATCTCGGAATTAGATATTTTTTATTATAAAAAAACAAATATAATTCCGAGCTAACATCTCGAAATTAGATGTTTTTTTTAAAACAGATCAAATTTTGAGCCAACATCTCGGAATTAGGTGTTTTAAAAAAACACATATAATTTTGAGCTGCCATCTCGTAATTAGATACTTTAAAAAAACGCATCTAATTCTGAGCCAATATATCAGAACTAAATGTGTTTTTTTAAGAGCACATTTCAAAATGTTGGCTCATAATTAAATGCATTTTTCCTGTAATTCGATTTAAAAAAACAGTCGAGTTTATGGAACTCGGTATCCAAACCCATAAATTTTAAAAAAGAAGAAGATTAATTTCACATTTTTACCTTTGGAATTCGAGAATCTGTTTCAAGTGGTGGCTACTTTTTTTTCTAGGTTAGAAGAGAAGGGCTGAATATAATTTTAGCTTGAAGGTTGTCTACTTATATTTGATTTATGATAGCTAGTGTTTATGGGTGGATTAACGGTGGACATGAATTAATTGGGTGGATTGCTGAAAAAGGTAAGATAAATATGGTGTTTGGGTGGTTGCACGAGAAATAAGATAAAGAAGATAAATATGGTGTTTGGTGTAAAATTAATAAATAAATAAATTAGATATATGTCATTTGTAAAGAAAATAACAAAGTGAAGTATTTTTTTTGAAATATGGGAGAAATAATAGATCTTATGGGGAAAATAGTTTCACCTTATTTTTATTTTAATTCAACATTGATAGAAAAAAATAAAAAATCACATATTAAAAAAAAATATTAGATTAAAAAAACAATTCATACAAACAACCGGAGATACTCCTAAAGATACACAAGACTCAAAATGAAAATAAAAGTACATGAATCGAAAATCAAAATAACAGACAAAAATAACATGAAAAATATAAAAAAAGTAAAAATAACTCTATGGTAGAGTAAACAAAATGTCCAAAAATATCGCCACAATTGCAAACCAGCGAGCCTACCAGTAGAAGCGAACAACAAACAAAATCGAAAGGAGGAGGTAATAGATTTGCAGAGGATAGACAAAAGCAAGTTAATACAAAGGATATTACACTGGTTAGGTAGTTTTGGTGCCATAAAATTTAAACCGAATATCAAGTAGTTTTAGTGCCATGAAATCTAAACTGAATCTCGGAAAAGATTCGATAACAAACCGCGGAAGCATTGCAAAAGGGAAAGAGAAATTTTTTGCGTTTCTCTCTCTCGGTAAATAACCACGCTAAAGTAAAAACATCATGTATGTCAGTTTCGAGAAGAAGACCAACTTGACGCCTCACAAATCTAAAAAAACCAACAATGAACATTAATCTGAAAATCCAACTTCAAACCGACATGATTGCAAAAACTCAAGATAAAACTACATTCATCGAGAATATAAACAATAGATACAAAATCCCAATTACATAAAACACACTAGTGTTTAGTTTTCGGTTAACAAATTTATTAAACGTAAAAAATTTATGAACAAAGCAAAATATTACTAAAAAGGTGTCCAAAATGTTAAACTTGCTCCGTACTAATCCAGTAGGCAAAAGTTGTAGGGTACTAAAAAGATTCGGTATACCCTTATTCGTTAGTTTGTGGAAGAAAACATAATGATGATCTCTATCACCCAATTCTTTATGCTTGATCAATCGGTCCCTTAGTTTCTATTCATGTCATATAAACTTTTGAAACTTTTTTAAATACAAATTATTCTCTTAATTTTATTTATACCATAAAGTTCTATAACTTTTTAAGAAAATAAACATTTCACTTTTATCGCCACAAACTGTTCCAAACCATCGGATCTAAAATTCGGCAACGATCAGCGTTCATAAAAAAATCAATAAGTATAGGTACCTAAATCGATATTATAGTAAAGAATGGGAGGGGTCTACGAATGTAAAGTCTCCTTCTTCCCGAGACTTCACTCACCTTTCTCGAACTCGAAATACACAGTCTGTCATTTCCCTATAAAGTTGTAAAGTCTCATCCTTCTTCCCCAGAGGCTTCACGTTTTGTTCTTTTTTTCACACTCTTTCCTTCAATTCTCTCCTCTGTTACTTGAAATATGAAATCGGTCAAGAACCTTTTTGTTCTTTTTGTTTTGATGGTGGTTATGGTGACTTTAGAGGCTGACGGTCACTATCCGGTCTATCATTTCCGACCAAAAGCTAACTGGATTAACGGTAAGGGTTTGAACGTTTACAATTTTTTAAAATAATAAAGTTATGTTGTTTCTTGCCACTATACTAATACGTTTTTTTTATTATTTTTTGTTTCATGATTCGATCGTGATCCACGGAACATAGATCCAAACGGTATGTTTGAAGAAGTGTTATGCAGCAATATTTTATTATTATAAGGGTTAAACTATAGATATCAAAAACAAATTTAAATTTATCCAAAAACACGTTTTGATTCGTATTTGATTTTTTTATACCAAATTAATCTTAAAATTTTATTTAATTACACGACTGTCATTAATGATGAAAAAAATAATCAGTGTATTTTAAATTCATATAAGGCTTAAAATAAATTAATTTATTAATCTTACCCATAAAAAAAACATTTTTATATTAAACCTCTTATTGCTATAAAATTTTTAAGTTCTTTAAAATTTGGTTGGACATTCAAACATCTTCAAGAATAGATTTTTAATAAAATATATAAATAATTAACGCAAAATATTACATAAAAAATATCATATAAAAGATAATTTTTTTTTTAAAAAAAACATAATTTTTTTAAAAAACTTCAACCCATAAAAATACAACTAGCTAAATAAATTAAGTTAATATTTTGACAAATAAAAATGAAATAAATTTTCGGAACAAATTAATATAAAAAAATTGTAGAAAAATAAAGAGGTAGCACCATAGATGTTCACCATAGGTGCTAAATGCACAACACCAATTGTGTTTGATGGTCTGCACTATAGATGCTCGTGCACCTATAACGCTAAACACCAATTGTGCCGGTCTTACACACCATCCGTACAAGTCTTACGTACCACAGCCACAGCCGTCATTGTGCTAGTATTTTTTGTAAATACAATTTTTTTTTTAGAAAAATGAGGATTAGAAAAAAGTGTTAAAAAATAAGACGGATGTGGTTTAGTAATAAAAAATTGTTAAATACGCCCAAAATGTATTTTGAGCCAAGAAAAATATACCAAATATATAGGGGTGAATTTAAAATTGGATAAAGTTGAATTAGTTTGGATAACCGTATTATTTTTATTATTATTATTATTGTTATTATATAATATGTTTATTTTTTTATTATTATTAATCAAACGGAATCCACTAAAATAATAACGGTATTTTGTTTTAAAATACTATAGGACCCATGGTGTATAACGGTATTTACCATATATTTTACCAGTATAACCCCCTCGGACCTGTTTTTGGATTAAGACACATGATATGGGGGCATTCAATATCCAAGGATTTGGTTAATTGGAAAGCGGTAGAACCCGCACTCCTAAACTGTGAACCATATGACGTTTACGGAGCTTGGTCGGGATCGGCCACCCTTCTTCCGGAGAAAGGTCCGGTTATCCTCTACACAGGAGTTGGTAAAGAAAACATTCAGACTACAAACTATGCTGTACCTTCAAATCTATCCGATCCTTATCTCCGTGTATGGAAAAAATCCAACCAAAACCCCATAATGACTCCCGATGAAACCATGAACAAGACCACGTTTCGTGACCCGACGACGGCGTGGATGGGTAAAGATGGACACTGGCGAGTAGTGGTGGGAAGTATTAGAAGAAACAGGGGCATGGTTTACTTGTTTCGGAGTAAAGGTTTTTTGAAATGGATCAAATCGAAACACCCGCTACATTCAAAAGCGGGTACCGGGAATTGGGAGTGCCCCGATTTCTATCCCGTTGCGAAATCGGGAGAAGGAGGTTTGGATATGATTCGTATGGGTGATCCTGGTGTGGGATATGTGTTGAAAGTCAGTTTGCAAGACGACGGATTTGATTCCTACACAATCGGTTCATATGATGTGAAGAGGGATAGGTACCTACCACAGCCTAATTCAATTGATGGATCGAAGGGATTAAGGGTTGATTACGGTAATTTCTATGCCTCCAAAACTTTCTTTGATTACAAAACCGATCGGAGGATTCTTTGGGGTTGGTCATCTGAATTGGACTCTAGGAAAGATGATATTAAGAAAGGATGGGCTGGTATATTGGTTAGTCTTCTTATTCTGATTCTGATTATGATTATGAATGTCATTTTAATCATATAAATCTATACTTTATTGTATCTCCTTGATCTCACAGGCTGTTCCAAGAACCCTATGGCTTGATCGTGGTGGAAAACAGTTGATCTTTTGGCCGATTCAAGAAATTGAAAGATTGAGAGGGAAGCACTTTCAAATGAAGAGTAAGAAGCTTGCATTGGGGAACACCATTGAAATCACAGGAATAACAGCAGCCCAGGTAACCATTTCTTATTCTTGATAAGTAATAAACCATTGTGAATATTGAATATTAGTAGAAAAGCAGTTCCTACACTGAGAATGTGCAAGGAATGATCGTTTAAGTGCGTTGAGAGCCTATCAGGTTTTATAACGAACTCATAATGAATGTCGATTTAGTTAGTCATTTAAGCTAATAATGTTCAAAGTATACTAGTAGCAATGCAGCAGTAAAGTTCAAAGATATGATGCATGCATAGCTAACTTCGGTTAACCCTTGTTCTTTCTTGATAAGTGAGAACCATTGTGAATATTGAATATTGGCTGGAACAGGCTGATGTGGAGGTTACGTTCTCACTGGGTAGTTTGAAAAAAGCAGAGCCATTTAACTTGAGTTGGACCAACCCGGAAAAGCTTTGTGCGATCAAAGACTCAACCATACAAGGGAGTGTTGGCCCGTTCGGGTTAATCACATTGGCTACCTCCGACTTACAAGAGTACACTCCTGTGTTCTTCAGAGTTTTCAAACGACCAAATGGCAAGCCTGTAGTTCTCATGTGTTCCGACGCTACCAGGTTTGTCAACTCTCAACTCGTCATTTTAAATTCTCCGATAAGGGTGGAAACAATGATAGCGACGCTTAAAATCAAAATTAAGTAAGGTAGTAGCATTTAGCAAATTTTCTAAATTGAATTGCAGTATAATCCTAGTTTTGTAGTTCGGTTAAGTTTTGTTATTATGTTAGAAACTACATTTTTCGAGTTGTTTGTATCTCAACTTTAATTACTATCTAACAGATTATGAAGGTTGAGAATCAGGAACTTGACTTGCTTTTATATGTAGGATGCTATTCTATTCGAGTTGTCTTAGTGTTTAGATAAGTAAGGCTTGAGGGATGATTGTGTTGTTTTCCATCCAGAAATGATTATGCGCATCTTGTTGTTTGGCTAATCTGTGAATGTTTAATGTTACTTGTGGAACTAATTCATTACACTTTTTCGAAGGATAGATGAGTTTCTGAGACTTGATAGTTGTTAGATGCTAGATGTAGACTTTGGTTCTCTGTTTATCTGTTTTGTGTTAGTTGAGTTCGTATGTTTTAGTTTTAATGGCTTCGAAGCTATTCTTCTGTCAATCTTTCTCAAGTTTTTACTCGTGCAAATACTTGTTTAATGCTCAGAATTTGGTCGTTGCAAATGTTCCGTTATCAAATCTTTAGGGTTTGTGTTTGTTTTGACTGGGGCATAGCCGAGCAAGCTATATGTATAAGTATTATTAGCACTTACATATAGCATTTCTGAAACATAATCAACTAATTGGATAAAAATTAATTGAATACTATGAATTACATAATTAGATATTAATTGGAAACTTTTTCATTTTACATTGTTTTAAGGATTCTAAGATTGAAAAGATTTTCTGTGGGTTGGTTTTTCATTTTATAAACAGGTCATCAAATTATAAGGGCATTCATAAGCCTTCCTTTGGTGGTTTTGTGGATGCGGATTTGTCGGATGATAAGATTTCTCTAAGAAGTTTGGTACGTTGTTTCTTCTTATCAATCATAGATTTCTAAATATACAATTAATGAATACAAATATAGATTATTTGATTTTTTTTTGGAAAAACAGATCGATCACTCTGTAGTAGAGAGCTTTGGAGCGAAAGGCAAAACATGTATAACTTCTCGTATCTATCCAGAAAAAGCTGTTTTGGGGAATGCTCATTTGTACGTCTTCAACAATGGCACCGAACCAGTTACTATAGACACTCTAAGTGCTTGGGATATGAAGAGGCCTACGAAGATGAATAATTAAGTAAGTTTATTATAGTGTGTGGACAATTATTGTATTATGATTAGAGTCATCTATTGATAACTAGAAGCAAAATTACAGACTGTTGCCGAAGAATCATTGATGGAGGGTGATCCGGAATAATTTGAAGGAGAAAAAGATCCAACCTTAAGAATAGTTGGCTGTCATAAATTGAGTATCAGTAAGAGCATCGAGGAAAAGGTTATGTTTTCCTTACCATTGTTGATTTCTGCTATCTTGGGTGCACATATATGGTATTTTAGTGGTGATAACGTCTAGTTTTTTTTGCGGTGTTGCTTATTTAGTTGATGTTTCAATCTAAGTTGTTAGCTAAGACGTTTGTATCTCTTAAGCAAGGGTCATTATGAATGTGTATAAGCTGGATTGGATTGGATGGAGTTGTAAGTAATGTTATCTATGATCTATCAATATAGTCCTATGTCACAAAAATTATTACTATAAAAGACATCGAATAGTGAAAATATAGAGTCCACGTCAGAGCCCCCTAAAGTCGAAATTTTCTAAGAAACTTAAATTTGAGAATTGCCCAAGTGATTCTTCTTTTTAGCCTCTTGCAGATCTTGCTTTGCTACTGCAGACCCAAGTCTCAGCTTTATAAAGCAGCACATTCACCTGTCAAAAGCTAAGACTGAATAGAGACATCTTTTTAAGTAACCCAATGACATAAGAGATGGATGATCATATTAACAGCCAAAATACATTATAAATCTTAAACTTTAAAAAATAAGATACAATGTTTCTGTTGGCACACTATCCAGTTTTATAGCTTTAGTGCCGTATTAGACACACAAAAACACGAGATATATACACGTGTGTGTATTACTATTCTTACCTTAAGTGATTCGAGAAATGAAAGGAATAACTCAGAGTTCATCATATATAATAGATATTAAATCTCTGATTGCCCCACTAAGCAAATATCATTAGAATTTTGCCCCAAATACATACACATCCTAATCCTAAGCTTCTTGTATTTTTTTACTCCCTAAAAACTAAACTACTATGGATATAGAAATCTTTTGTTTTTATTTAAACCGGCGCCTATATCAGATAACTACTTAGAAGTGTTATCCTCCCCCTTTGCTACACTGTCCTCTCATATAAGAGAATGGAGTAACACAAGAGAATGGAGTAACACACACCACATCTACTGAAAACTTTGAAACAAACAATGTCACATCATAACTATGTATCAGGAATGCTTAGCTTGAAGTTTGGTAGGTTCTTGGTGGGGAAATTACTTATTGCAAGAAACCATTAATGGTCTCTTTATATTATCTGGTTCAAATTTTTTGGTTTCATCAACGTCCAGTAATCTTATAGAAAAAAATAGACAAAAGAAAGTAGAGTGTATTTCAGCTTGGAATGTTGAATCTAATTTAGCATTCTACGACTTAAAATATTTTTATCGACTATGAAATTGAACATGTTTCTTAAAAAACTAGTTTGCGAGATACGTTCTTAATCATTTTCATATTTAACCGATTTCATATTTAACCGATGTAAAATGCATCCTAACAATAATAAATGGTTTGACAACTGAATCACAATATGCTCCATGCGAAACTCAATGGCTCTATGGACATATAAGCACAATACCAACTAAAACATAGAATTAAACTTGACCCGTATAGAAAGGATAAACTTGACGAGATTTGTGATCCTAAATATTATTATGATTTTTTTTGACATATGATGTTAGGATTTAATGCCGATGATACTCTCTTGCCGAGTTTTATCCATGACATTTAGAGGAAATGTATGGCCTGGTTTTTTAATTTTCTTCATTTGATCAATTTATGATTTTGAATAACTTTGAATGCTTTTAGAAGTCAGTTTATCGACAATAAAGTATTAAAAATGATGGTGATTATATCATACCTTTATTTCAAAAAATAACTAAATCATTGAGAAATTATGTCTAAAGATTCATCAAGACTCCAGCTGCGTTTAAACAAACATATATTTGAATAGTTAATTCTTAGAAAATTTGATATAATTTCGAGTTGATAATATAATTTTTTTACTAAGAAGCCCATAAATATTCATTAAGGTTGATAAAACTAGACAAGGTGGAAATGCACCAAGTAAAGTTCATGAGAAAATAAATGCAATGATAGAAAGAATATGAGTAGATGATGTGAGAAATGAGGAAATTTGAAGCACTATATTGTCTTGCATTCTTATGTGAGTAGAGGTGGAATGTAAAGTATAGTGCCAAACCTTTTTGGTAGTCGAAGCACCATAATTCTGGCATTCCCATTACTTCTTTAGACATTCGACTTGAGCTTCACTATAATAATCATATGACACATTTTTTCAACGCCATGATATATTCAGAGATGAGTGGTTTTAAATTCACATTGAATGTGACGACAATATCTTCATATGTTACTTTCTTTTTTCTCACATTTTCACTGATGCTTCTTTTTTCGAACCGTCATCTTCAGTTTCAGAAGCAACACTGCTTTCTGTAGCCTCGACATCCGAGTTAGTTTCTGTCATTTCCTCTAAATCAGCTTCTTCCTCAGATGCTTCGTCTATTAGTTAATGAGGATTTAATTTTGAGTTTAGATTTTCTTTCTTGAGTATTCGAAGGAGTTTGTTGTGACTCCAAGTTGGTCTCAACAATCTCCCCCGGGGGAGGAGATGGTGGTATAAGGTCATTTGTGGTGGTTTGAGAAGTGTTATCAGATTCGTTGTCTCCCATAGCTATGAATGCTTTCATTTTAACAGGAAGACTTTGGGAGAGATGAACCTTTGACTGAATTCAAGGAGTCTCTTTGCGTAATATTCGAGGTGGATTGGAGTTGATGGGTGATGAAGCTTTTTATGGTATTCTGTGAGTGAATGTGTTGTGTGTTACTTTGCGGTTCTTCTGAAGAGAAACACAAGCAGAGCCAAAAAGTGTTAGAGATGAATTTTGGGGCGGTGATTATGAGAAATTTGTTGGTAAAGGTGTTGAAGTTGTGATGGTGGAGATGATTGTTAAGGCGATTTGGGTATGTGGCTTTTTTCTAGGTTAGATGAATTCTGAAATCCAACGGAACTTTGATTAAGGTTGAAGTTACCATAAACAGTGGTTTGAGTTGAAAATTGAGGAGAGTTATTTATTACCCCCGTTGCCTTATATTCGGCAACTCTTTCACTCATAAGTAAGTAATCATAAAAAACAAAAAATGGGTTTTTTAGTAGCTACAAATTAAATCATAAACTAAGATGAAGAGAAATCTTCAAATTAGTTCATAAAGTTTAGAGATTAGCTGGGGAAGATGAATTTTCTGGTGAAGGTAGCAAAAAAAATTGGGTTTTTTCAGATGAAGGTAGCAAAAAAAATGGATATTCAGATGCACCTTATCTCTCTAAAAGTTAAACAAGAAACAAATAATGAGCGATGGAGTATTTATAAAAGACATTTGAAAGAGAAAATGGTTAGAGAAGTTGGAGAGGTAATGATGCTATTGGGTAGAAAGACAAAATGCCAAACGATTACTTGTAATAGGATAACGTGATACCTGTTAGTTGTCAGACCTAGTGACAGGCCTTGTGGATTTTTTCATGCGTACTAGAGTATTCTAAACATTTCTAACTATTACGAAAAGGCTAGCTAAAGATTCCATGTGTGAGTATTCGAAGCATATACAAAGGGTTGAGTAAATGTTTGGTCCAAATTCGAAGCAAACATGAATATAATTTTATTCGAGGATGACAAGTGTGCAACCTAGCGGGTTTGAATCAATTAAAAAATGATTTACATTTGAGGAAAAATCTGGATATGCATTTATTTGAAGATAACACATGTTGAAACAAATCATTTTGTTGAAGAGACGGGATAGTTTAATCCGAAGCGAATTTGATTTTGGGAATTAATAATTTCTATTTATCATGATTTCCAATGATTACTAGTTCTTATTCATTATTCTTCATAAGAACTAGGGGGCCTACCGATAAGGATATGAAATACTGAGGGCCTACCGATAAGGATATGAAATACTGAGGGCCTACCGATAAGGATATGAAATACCGAGGGCCTCAATGTAATAATGTTAAGGTTATGTACGGTGAATTGTATAGTTATAAGATGAAATTTGCACATACTCTTATAAATAAGGAGTGAGACCATGAATAAAGGATGACTCTTTTCATCAATCTCAGACTCAGTTATATAAGTGTGACACTCTTATAAATAAGGAGTGAGACCATGCATAAAGGATGACTCTTTTGATCAATCTCAGACTGATTTCTAAAGTTACTTTTTCTCTCTACAATCTAACTCTTTTTTTTATTTTCTCTTACTAAAAACACAATTTCAACTCAACAATTACTATGAGGGTTATGATTTATACTATAAGTTCGACTAATGTTTTATAGAAGAGCATTTATAAACAAATGGTTGGAATATCTTCATATGAGAAACATATAGGCATTTGGTGATTTTTACCGGAAGATTAACTATATGTTTGGAAGAAGTAGAGTTTCATGTGATAACTGGTATTGCATACATACTAGGGTTGCATGTATTGCATGCTCCTGAGCATCTCATTCGCATGCCACCCTGAATTTCACTTGCTGGAAATTTTGGATTTCCTGCTCCAATTTTCGAAAAGTCAGTTCTACCTTCGGGTTCTCATCTGGTTCCTCCTGCGTGACAGAGGTTGTCACCAATCCGGTAGGGTTAACTTCTGGTCTGGCGCCGATCAATGCTGTACCACTCGCGTGATTGGCTCTACACCTCCGGCTGGGGCTGCGACCACGACCTTCGGTTGGGGCTGCGACCACGACCTCCGGGTTGACAACTGTGGTGGGGTTTGCTACGTCTTGCATTGCCGATCGGTTCGCACTGGCTCTCCGGTCCACCACTGTTTCGTTTACTTTTGGGATCTATCTCTTAATCCATGACCTAGTTACTACCATGGTTTTCTTATTTTTTTGGATAAATTCACTGCGATTTCCAACAGATGATGTCAATTTTTTTAAGTGAAATAACAAAGTGAACTGCCAATTAGTAAATTGTATTATCAGAGAATAAATAAGTTATATTAACTAGGGTTCTATCCCTTTATTTATACTTTATACTACCGTTATCTCCTACTAATCCACCAATTGACTCCACTAAATGTACGTTTTAACTACGTTTACATCATGGGGCCTAATTTAATGGCCACTACATTAATGGTTTGACCATTTCTGCTAACGTGGCTTTAAACCTCTAATCTGAGTATCTCTTATTATGCAAGGTGTTCGATCAACTTCATGTGCTCATAAGGTGCTCGGTCAGCTTCATATGCTTGGTTTACCTTACTTGTTTAGTGTCCTGAACGCCTCTCCAGTCCTTCTCTTCTCTTCTTGGTAATGCTCTACGTAAGCTTTATTCGTGCAATAAACAGAGCTCTTCTCCAATTGTTTCCTTTCTGCTCGGTGCTCTTCCTGTTCAGCATTCCCTTGGCCTCGACAAGGGTCCTATTATCTTTTTGTGACTTTGACCTTCCTTTTCCCTTACTCGGCGAAGTCCTTCGAACAATTGGTTCTTCTCTGTTCACACTTCATTCCTATTTTGCAACCAGCTTGGCATATAACCCTTTATGCTCTACTCCTTGTTCGGCTACTCATGTTTATTATTCTCTTGTGGTAATTATACCCTCATCAATTATCTATCGGGCAAGGAGCAATGAGTTAGAGGAGAAGTCTAGAAAAAGAAAAAGAAAATTGAATCTCATACTTTAGTTGTTACAAAATAATCAAAGGTTAGTACCCTATTAGATCTTACGAGAATGATAAATCCGCAATCAAAAGTCCAAGTGATAAGAAGGTTGGGGAGAATACATATATGAAGAAATATCTTACAAATATCATGAAAACTGGTCTCGTTGTCCGTACGAGAAATTCTTGCATATATCACGATCATATCCCTTAATCATTCAATGGTTCAAAGACAGTCGTTTGTTATACTATGAGCAAGACGATCCCAAAGATCACATTTAAATATTTGATGATGATAAATAAAAATAGGAGCTCATTGACTTCACTAAATATCAAGCCTTTGCCTCGACTCTAAAAGGAAAATAAATGTGATGTGACGTGTAAAAATATATTTGAAGGATAAATTAGGTAAGGTGAAAATATGAGAAGGGTTATTTCAAGTAGTTGGTCGAAAGAATTTATTGTTTTAGTAGTCAATAGTGAGATAATTCAGTTGGTTTGAATTTTTAGTGTAATAAATCCTCCTTCTCATTAATGAGGTTCTTAAGGTATTTATATTATGATTTAGGATCACGGGCCGGGTCAAAGGTATAAGCGTTAATAACAAGATTTGGATCATGGGCTGAATTCAAGTTTATAAGATTGTTAGCCGATTATAGAAAGTATACTGCTTAGTCACGATGCAATAAATCAACTTTATTTTTCAGTCCAAAAAATCTTTCGAAAATGTCGTTTGAACGATAGTCCAAACTGCCCTTTGAATTAATCTAACACTAGATTTATATTACATCCAAAGATTTCTGAGCCATCATACAACCCCTATTAGTTCCTAAAAATATTTTTTGAGGACTAATACTGATGTAGAAATAATTCAGAGTATTCATATTTGAATTTTAATGTTTCCAAATAACAAAATTTTGAAGTGGTTTCGAAGTCTATAAAGTTACCGTGTTTCTCCACCGCATTTTTGATACATGTTAGTTGCTTAGTAGACTTCGAATTTACTCTGCCCTAGGTAACGTATGCTAATTAATGAATGACGCTTATACTTCCATAGAGATTTCAGTAATGGGTACACTTTAACCTAATTAATAAGGTACTCAAAATTCATAAGCTTTCATTAATAAAGTTCTTAATTACCTCTTTTAACAATTTATATATAAGTTAATCTTCATTTCGTCGGTTTTCACATATTTTTAGAGAGAGATCTGTTTCTTAAATAATAGATTAAAAATTAGGTATTTGTATCTAAACTGCGAGAACAACTTTAATCAAAGGTGGTTGGTTGAAAATTTCTAAATTAGAGGAAGAGAAAAAGAAAGCCTGAATCGTTGCTGGACTTCGTGCTTCTTCACCTCCAGTAGTTACTATTCAGATTATAGATTAGGGCGGGTTTTACCCTTATAAACGAAATATTCGCCGAAATACCTATACAACTACTCACTCATCTACTTCACCCCAACATTCCCAACAACCCTCTTACTCTCGAAAAGCCTCAAGTCATCAAACACTTTCGGTTAATAGGATTAGATTCATAGAATGTTATCCCTACTAGGGTGACTAGACACTCAGCAACCAAAGCCAAAGTTGTAGCAAAACTGTCAGCAGCCAAAGCCAAAGTTGTAGCAGAACCGTTAGTACTGATTAGCTTTTTTTCTTCTCCGAGTCCAAACAAACATTTATCTGCTTTAGAAGATGACACTAGTACTCGACCCATCAATCCATTTAATTCAGACCCTAAAATAATGGAGGAGATTATTGAGGACCTGAGTGAAGATTCTCCACTTAAAACGTTCGGTCAGACATGGGAAACTTCTAAGCCCTTTAATAATCGAATACAAACAGGGGAAAAAGCTCGAGGCAAAGATAACATTGCAGAAAAAGAATCTGAGGAGCTGCCAATTTTGTTGGTCGGATGTGTTTGGACCCAATTTTAAAAAAGTAAGTATAAAATATCTTATAACACTTAATAAGATATCTTATACCTATTTTCATGAAAAGAAATTAGATGTTTTTTTGCACCAAATAGGGATTTCTCGATATGATTAGGGTAAAGTAACCTAAGCTTAAAGAAACTTTAATGAATTATCGTTCGAATAAGTTAGTAGTTTTTACAGAAGTGTTAAATTGGGGTCTTAGGTTTCCTTTAGGTCCTGAAATCGTTAGGTATTTTCAATTGGTTAGGTTTTTTCCGCGCTAGACCAGTCTGAACGCATGGTACACTTTGGTTTCCTGCATTATAACATCAAGGCTTTCCAAAACGCTCATGCCAATGGAGCAGATGAAATCCATTGTATGATTGTGTCGCAACTCAAAGATCCCATTTTATTATTTCAACATGGGAAATGAGTTTAGTTAATGACTGACTAAAATCATATAGAATATGAACATGTCATACTTCTCATTGTTTCTCTTTTAAAAAAACTCTTCCAATTCAAAATATGATCCAAAAAACCATTCATCATCATTATTAACTTCACCACCAACTAAGATATTCATATTATTTTCCACCATTTTATTCTTCTGAAATTGTTTCAACATTAGTCTTTTGTTGTATATGACAAAAACTAAAGTATTTAGCTTTGTTGTGCTCATCTATTCCTTATTTTTGTATGAATCCGATTGAAGACGAAGTACATGTTAAACTTAACACTATAATTGCATAATTTTATAATGTACGTGTACATGTAACTTAACGTCGTTACCAATGCGCTACAAGAAAACCATTAAGTAGTTTATTTTTTAGTATGTTAACCGGTGAACATAATAAACCAAATCAAAAAAAAAATGGTAGAAGGTTTCCACTTCAACATATGCTCATTTCATCATGGTTCCATCTATTTTTTGACGACCAAATATAACAACTTTGCAAATAAATTGGTCAAGTTCTAAACGAACTTGATTATTTTCTTCTATAGATGAAATATGTTTCTCCATGCAATTATATAGTTTGAGTGTAACTTTTGCATCATTTGAAAAATTAGGCTCGTATCTAAATTGCGAATTTAAGGCATATGCTGCAACATGCGGGTTTAACTGCTTTTGATAGTCCCACTTTTCGTCAATGATATCCCATATCTTTTTTGTATTTGGATAAACCAGAGTCAATTTTTTTAGATGTCTTCCTTGACCTTGTCCATTTCTCCATACAAAAAACTCATAACTAAACTATTTTCCTTCAAACAACTTTATCTAATAGCGTATCTGAACTCATTCGAATATGGATGCCCTTCAACCGACTACATGTTTCCTTTCTGAGGCCGCCTTCACGATTAGTTGATCTTAGAACCCCACACCGAGCATTATGTTACTTGAATTTTAGGTATGATCGTTGCTCTACTTAAACTAACAAGCAAACTTGGATCAACCGGCTGATGAAAAACATAGATAATGACAAAAAAAATTGTACTACATCGAGTTGGACCACAATCATTCATCACATGGAATCATTAATCGTTCGTATCGCGTCGTTCTGTTTACATAATTATCATTCTTGTTTTGCTTCTCAAATTAGACATATACTTATGAAGTCGGGCAACCCATGTAAGTATGAATATATTGTGTGGTGCATCACATAGTAACGAATCTTTAAAAATTTATCGTGTATACCTGTTACAATTATTTACTTCTATCTTTCTATATTCATTGATTTATTCAACCTAATAATTTGTGTTTAATTATTAAACCCATAATTTATGTAACAATATTGTATATTAGTTGACTAATAAGACCATATCGATTATTATAAATAAATAAAATAATTTTTATTATTAGAAATACCCTACCAATGACATAAATTTCTAAATTCATATTCAGGATTTCAAAAAATTCGAATTTGCTTATGAACCACTCTTTTTTTCTTCTAAAACTTCTAGAAATAAAAAGATGCAACTCTTTAAAAAATTAATGATTTCTATTAGACGAGTAGCTTAAAGAAAAGTTTATAATATTATGTATTAAAAATACATTAAAAATAAATTTTTTATATTTATAAAATAAATATATATTTATTTCATGTTCTTAACATAAATGATCAAATTTATAAAATTTATAAATTAAATATATATTTATTGTTAATAAATATACAAAAAATGATAACTTTTGGGTGGATTGATGGTAGACATGAATTAATTGGATGAATCGCTGAAAAAAGTTAAGATAAATGTGGTGCTTGGGTGGTTGGATGAGAAATAAGATAAATATGGTGTTTGGTGTAAAATTAATTAATAAATAAATTAGATATGTCATTTGTAAAGAAAATAACAAAGTGGAGTATTTTTTGAAATATGAGAGAAATAATAGATCTCATGGGGGAAATAATATCACCTTGTTTTTATTTTAATTCAACATTGATAGAAAAATAAAAAATTACATATTTAAAAAAAATATTAGATTAAAAAAACAATTCATACAAACAACCGGAGATACTCCTAAAGATACAAAAGACTCGAAATGAAAATAAAAGTACATGAATCGAAAATCAAAATAATAGACAAAAAATAACATGAAAAATATACAAAAAGTAAAAATAACTCTATGGTAGAGTAAACAAGATGTCCAAAGATATCGCCACAATAGCAAACCAGGGAGCCTACTTGTAGAAGCGAACAACAAACAAAATCGAAACGAGGAGGTAATAGATTTGCAGAGGATAGACAAAAGCAAGTTAATACAAAAGATATTACACTGGTTAGGTAGTTTTGGTGTCATGAAATTTAAACCGAATATCAAGTAGTTTTAGTGCCATGAAGTCTAAACCAAATCCCAGAGAAGATTCGATAACAAACCCCGAAAGCATTGCAAAAGGGGAAGAGAAATTTTTTGCGTTTCTTTCTTTTCAGTCGTGGTAAATAACCACGCTAAAGTAAAAACATCATGTATGTCAATTTCGAAGAAAGACCATCTTGACGCCTCACAAATCTAAAAAAAGCAACAACGAGCATTAATCGGAAAATCCTACTTCGAACCGACATTATTCCAAGAACTCTGGATAAAACTACCTTCATTGAGAATATAAATAATAGATGCAAAATCCCGATTACATAAAACACACTAGTGTTTAGTTTTCGGTTAACAAATTTATCAAACGTAAAAAATTTATGAACAAAGCAAAATATTACTAAAAAGGTGTCCAAAATGTTAAACTTGCTCCGTACTAATCGGGTAGGCAAAAGTTGTAGGGTACTAAAAAGATTCGGTATACCCTTATTCGTTAGTTTGTGGAAGAAAACATAATGATGATCTCTATCACCCAATTCTTTATGCTTGATCAATCGGTCCCTTAGTTTCTATTCATGTCATATAAACTTTTGAAACTTTTTTAAATACAAATTATTCTCTTAATTTTATTTTATACCATAAAGTTCTATAACTTTTTAAGAAAATAAACATTTCATTTTTATCGCCACAAACTGTTCCAAACCATCGGATCTAAAATTCCCCAACGATCAGCGTTCATAAAAAAATCAATAAACTATAGGTACCTAAATCGATATTGTAGTAAAGAATGGGAGGGGTCTACGAATGTAAACTCTCCTTCTTCCCGAGACTTCACTCACCTTTATCGAACTCGAAATACAGAGTCTCTGTCATTTCCCTATAAAGTTGTAAAGTCTCATCCTTCTTCCCCAGAGACTTCACATTTTGTTCTTTTTTTCATCCTTTTTCCTTCAATTCTCTCCTCTGTTACTTGAAATATGAAATCGGTCGAGAACCTTTTTGTTCTTTTAGTTTTGATGGTGGTTATGGTGACTTTAGAGGCTGACGGTCACTATCCGGTGTATCATTTCCGACCAAAAGCTAACTGGATTAACGGTAAGCGTTTGAACGTTTACAATGTTTTTAAATGATAGAGTTATGTTGTTTCTTGCTATTAAATACTAATACTTTTTTTATTTTTTGTTTCATGATTCGATCCGGATCCACGGAACATAGATCCAAATGGTAAGTTTGAATTAAGTGTTATGCAGCAGTATTTTATTATTAGTAGGGTTAAACTATAGATATCAAAAACCAATTTAAATTTATCCAAAAACACGTTTTGATTCGTATTTGATTTTTTTTATACCAAATTAATCTTAAAATTTTATTTAATTGCACGACTGTCATTAATGATTAATGAAAAAAACAATCAGTGTATTTTAAATTCAGAAAAACGTAAAATAAACTAATTTATTAATCTTATTCATAAAAAAACACTTTTATATTAAACCTCTTATTGCTATAAAATTTTCAAGTTCTTTAAAATTTGGTTGGACATTCAAACATCTTCAAGAATAGATTTTTAATAAAATATATAAATAATTAAGGCAAAATATTACATAAAAAATATCATATAAAAGATAATTTTTTTTTAAAAAAAACATAATTTTTCTAAAAAACTTCAACCCATAAAAATACAACTAGCTAAATAAACTAAGTTAATATTTTGACAAATAAAAATGAAATAAATTTTCGGAACAAATTAATATAAAAAAATTGTAGAAAAATAAAGAGGTAGCACCATAGATGTTCACCATAGGTGCTAAATGCACAACACCAATTATGCTTGATGGTCTACACTATAGATGCTCGTGCACCTATAACGCAAAACACCAATTGTGCCGGTCTTACACACCATCCGTACAAGTCTTACGTACCACAGCCACAACCGTCATTGTGCTAGTATTTTTTGTAAATACAATTTTTTTAAAAAAAAAATGAGGATTAGATAAAAGTGTTAAAAAATAAGACGGATGTGGTTTAGTAATAAAAAATTGTTAAATACGCCCAAAATGTATTTTGAGCCAAGAAAAATATACCAAATATACAGGGGTGAATTTAAAATTGGATAAAGTTGAATTAGTTTGGATAACCGTATTATTTTTATTATTATTATTGTTATTATATAATATGTTTATTTTTTTATTATTATTAATCAAACGGAATCCACTTAAATAATAACGGTATTTTGTTTTAAAATACTATAGGACCCATGGTGTATAACGGTATTTACCATATATTTTACCAGTATAACCCCCTCGGACCTGTTTTTGGATTAAGACACATGATATGGGGGCATTCAATATCCAAGGATTTGGTTAATTGGAAAGCGGTAGAACCCGCACTCCTAAATTGTGAACCATATGACGTTTACGGAGCTTGGTCGGGATCGGCCACCCTTCTTCCGGAGAAAGGTCCGGTTATCCTCTACACAGGAGTTGATAAAGAAAACATTCAGACTACAAACTATGCTGTACCTTCAAATCTATCCGATCCTTATCTCCGTGTATGGAAAAAATCCAACCAAAACCCCTTAATGACTCCCGATGAAACCATGAACAAGACCACGTTTCGTGACCCGACGACGGCGTGGATGGGTAAAGATGGACACTGGCGAGTAGTGGTGGGAAGTATTAGAAGAAACAGGGGGATGGTTTACTTGTTTCGGAGTAAAGGTTTTTTGAAATGGATCAAATCGAAACACCCGCTACATTCAAAAGCTGGTACTGGGAATTGGGAGTGCCCCGATTTCTATCCCGTTGGGAAATCGGGAGAAGAAGGTTTGGATATGATTCGTATGGGTGATCCTGATGTCGGATATGTGTTGAAAATCAGTTTGCAAGACGACGGATTTGATTCGTACACAGTCGGTTCATATGATGTGAAGAGGGATAGGTATCTACCACAGCCTAATTCAATTGATGGATCGAAGGGATTAAGGGTTGATTACGGTAATTTCTATGCCTCCAAAACTTTCTTTGATTACAAAACCGATCGGAGGATTCTTTGGGGTTGGTCATCTGAATTGGACTCTAGGAAAGATGATATTAAGAAAGGATGGGCTGGTATATTGGTGAGTCTTCTTATTCTGATTCTGATTATGATTATGAATGTCATTTTAATCATATGAATCTATACTTTATTATATCTCCTTGATCTCACAGGCTGTTCCAAGAACCCTATGGCTTGATCGTGGTGGAAAACAGTTGATCTTTTGGCCAATTGAAGAAATTGAAAGATTGAGAGGGAAACACTTTCAAATCAAGAATAAGAAGCTTGAATTGGGGAACACCATTGAAATAACTGGAATAACAGCAGCCCAGGTAACCATTTCTTATTCTTGATAAGTAATAAACCATTGTGAATATTGAATATTAGTAGAAAAGCAGTTCCTACACTGAGAATGTGCAAGGAATGATCGTTTAAGTGTGTTGAGAGCCTATCAGGTTTTATAACGAACTCATAATGAATGTCGATTTAGTTAGTCATTTAAGCTAATAATGTTCAAAGTATACTAGTATCAATGCAGCAGTAAAGTTCAAAGATATGATGCATGCATAGCTAACTTCGGTTAACCCTTGTTCTTTCTTGATAAGTGAGAACCATTGTGAATATTGAATATTGGCTGGAACAGGCTGATGTGGAGGTTACGTTCTCACTGGGTAGTTTGAAAAAAGCAGAGCCATTTAACTTCAGTTGGACCAACCCGGAAAAGCTTTGTGCGATCAAAGACTCAACCATACAAGGGAGTGTTGGCCCGTTTGGGTTAATCACATTGGCTACCTCCGACTTACAGGAGTACACTCCTGTGTTCTTCAGAGTTTTCAAACGACCAAATGGCAAGCCTGTAGTTCTCATGTGTTCCGACGCTACCAGGTTTGTCAACTCTCAACTCGTCATTTTAAATTCTCCGATAAGGGTTGAAACAATGATAGCGACGCTTAAAATCAAAATTAAGTAAGGTAGTAGCATTTAGCAAATTTTCTAAATTGAATTGCAGTATAATCCTAGTTTTGTAGTTCGGTTAAGTTTTGTTATTATGTTAGAAACAACATTTTTCGAGTTGTTTGTATCTCAACTTTAATTACTATCTAACAGATTATGAAGGTTGAGAATCAGGAACTGGACTTGCTTTTATATGTAGGATGCTATTCTATTCGAGTTGTCTTAGTGTTTAGATACGTAAGGCTTGAGGGATGATTGTGTTGTTTTCCATCCAGAAATGATTATGCGCATCTTGTTGTTTGGCTAATCTGTGAATGTTTAATGTTACTTGTGGAACTAATTCATTACACTTTTTCGAAGGATAGACGAGTTTCTGAGACTTGATAGTTGTTAGATGCTAGATGTAGACTTTGGTTCTCTGTTTATCTGTTTTGTGTTAGTTGAGTTCGTATGTTTTAGTTTTAATGGCTTCGAAGCGATTCTTCTGTCAATCTTTCTCAAGTTTTTACTCGTGTAAATCTTTGTTTAATGCCCAGAATTTGGTGTTTGCAAATGTTCGGTTATCAAATCTTTAGGGTTTGTGTTTGTTTTGACTCGGGCATAGCCGAGCTAGCTATATGTATAAGTATTATTAGCACTTACATTAGCATTTTTGAAACATAATCAACGAATTTGATGAAACTAATTGAATAATATGAATTACATAATTAGAAATTAAACAGATTATACAACATGATTAGCATGTATGATGGGAACTTTTTCGTTTTACATTGTTTTAAGAATTCTAAGATTGAAAACAATCTCTGAGGGTTGGTTTTTCATTTTATAAACAGGTCATCTAATTATAAGGGAATTTATAAGCCTTCCTTTGGTGGTTTTGTGGATGCGGATTTGTCGGATGATAAGATTTCTCTAAGAAGTTTGGTACGCTGTTTCTTCTTATCAATTTTAGATTCTAAATATATGATTAATGAATACAAATATAGACTATTCGATTTTTTTTGGAAAAACAGATCGATCACTCTGTGGTAGAGAGCTTTGGAGCGAAAGGCAAAACATGTATAACTTCTCGTATCTATCCAGAGAAAGCTGTTTTGGGGAATGCTCATTTGTACGTCTTCAACAATGGCACCGAACCAATTACTATAGACACTCTAAGTGCTTGGGATATGAAGAGGCCTACGCAGATGAATAATTAAGTAAGTTTATTATATTGTGTAGACAATTGTATATTTTGATTAGAGTCATCTATAGATAACTAGAAGCAAAATTACAGATAGTTGCCGAAGAATCATTGATGGAGGGTGATCCGGAAATTAATTTGAAGGAGAAAAAGATCCAACCTTAAGAATAGTTGGCTGTCATAAATCGAGTATCAGTAAGAGCATCGAGGGAAAGGTTATGTTTTCCTTACCATTGTTGATTTCTGCTATCTTGGGTGCACACAATGGTATTTTAGTGGTGATATCGTCTAGTTTTTTTTTGCGGTCTTGCTTATTTAGTTGATGTTTCAATCTAAGTTGTTAGCTAAGACGTTTGTATCTCTTAAGCAAGGGTCATTATGAATGTGTATAAGCTGGATTGGATTGGATGGAGTTGTACGTAATGTTATCTATGATCTACACAAAAATTATTACTATAGAAGACATCAAAAAGTGAAAATATAGTCCACGACAGAGCCCCCTAAAGTCGAAATTTTCTAAGAAACTTAAATTTGAGAATTGCCCAAGTGATTCTTCTTTCTAGCTTCTTACAGATCTTGCTTTGCTACTGCAGACCTAAGTCTCAGCTTTATAAAGCAGCACATTCACCTGTCAAAAGCTAAGACTGAATAGAGACATCTTTTTAAGTAACCCAATGACATAAGAGATGGATGATCATATTAACTGCCAAAATACATTATAAATCTTAAACTTCAAAAAATACAATACATGTTTCTGTTGGCACAGCAATAGTTTTATAGCTTTAGTGCCGTATTAGACACACAAAAACACGAGATATATACGCGCGGTGTGTGTATTACTATTCTTACCTTAGGTGATTCGAGAAATGAAAGGAATAACTAAGTTCACCATATAAAACAGATATTAAATCTCTGATTGCCCCACTAAGCAAATATCATTAGAATTTTGCACCAAATATATACACATCCTAATCCTAAGCTGCTTGTATTTTTTTACTCCCTAAAAACTAAACTACTATGTATATAGAAATCTTTTGTTTTTATTTAAACCGGCGCCTATATCAGATAACTACTTAGAAGTGTTATCCTCCCCCTTTGCTACACTGTCCTCTCATATAAGAGAATGGAGTAACACACACCACATCTACTCAAAACTTTGGAACAAACAATGTCACTTCATAACTATGTAATGTCACATCATAACTATGTATCAGGAATGCTTAGCTTGAAGTTTGGTAGGTTACTTATTGCAAGAAACAATTAGTGGTCTCTTTATATTATCTGGTTTTCATCCACGTTCAGTAATCTTATAGAAAAAATAGACAAAAGAAAGTAGAGTGTATTTCGGCTAAGAATGTTGAATCTCAATTTAGCATTCTACGACTTCAAATATTTTTGTCGACTATGAAATTTAACATGTTCTCTAAAAAACTAGTTTGTGAGATATGTTCTTACTTATATACCATTGATCATTTTCATATTTAACCGAGGTAAGATGTAAGACTTTGGTCGCCATCTTAACAATAATAAATAGTTTGACAACTGAATGGTTCCATGGACATATAAGCACAATACAAACTAAAACATAGAAATAAAATACAAAAGCACAAAAACAAGTCCCTAGGATATGTTGAGTAAACTATATTGAAAAGATTTCATGGAGAATATATAAGGGTAAGGACTTCCGAACTACTTTCAAATGAATAAAAACGAGAAGCGAGTACCTTAACCAATTTTTCATCTTGTTTCACTTCACGGATAACACCAACAACAACAGCGTGGTCACTGGCTCCTTGGATAAAGTTTCTAGCAAGAAGAAGACTGACATGTAGCCCATGCGTAGAAATGATATTATACAGACATATCTCAGCTAGAACTCTATTATATAAACTAAATTTATATCTGCTTTAAGAAGAGCTCTCCTATTATATAAACTGAATTTACATCTGCTTTAAGAAGAGCTCTCCTAATATCTCGCTTGGACTCCACAGTATTCTTATTTGTCAGAACCTCTGCAAAAGAAATGTGCATTTCCCATTATACAATAAGAAATAGTGGTCACTGCATTTCACTTGTTAGCTGGTACAAAAATAATTTCCTCAAGAACATCAAATCTGGAACCTAAACATACTTACGATATATGTTTTTTTTTTCTTGTTGAACACTAACCCAAAAAACAATCAATCCTTATATGGTAATATATATGAATGCCAATATATTACGGCACAAACCAAACTTGGAAGAAATAGGCTTCGAAGATTTATTTCATGGTTAAATTGAGCGATAATAGATCTTCGTAAATGTATAAACAATGTATGATTTGTTGGCACGTACTATAGGATTCTAAAATTATAAGAAACTATGCCTGTGGCGATAAACTTTATGAAGGTCTAAGATAACTATGATCAGTAACGTTGAAGTAGTAGACGCCGCAAATTAAGAAAGCCACCATGAACAGACTCCCAAAACATGATCTGCTTTTCTGATCCGATGGTGATGGAAGCTTGAAAACATAATTGGACCGAGACAATTTACGAAACAGTACGAAGTAAAGAGATTTGCCTACACAAACAAACAAGTTTGACTATAAGTTCCACCTCATACACGTTTTGTCTCAAGAAATTTTAGAAGGGGAATTATCTAAAAAAATTTGACCCGTATAGAATGGATAAACTTGACGAGATTTGTAATCTTAAATTATGATTTTTTTGAAATATGATATTAGGATTTAATGCCGATGATCCTCTCTGCCGAGCTTTATCCATGACATATAGAGGAAATGTACGGTCCGGTTTAAAAATTTTCTTCATTTGATCGATTTATGATTTTGAATAACTTTGAATGCTTCAGAAGTCAGTTTATCGACAATAAAGTATTATAAATTATGGTGATTATATCATGCCTTTATTTCAAAAAAAAAACTAAATCATTGAGAAATTATGTTTAAAGATTCATCAAGACTCTAGTTGCGTTTAAAACAAACATATATTTGAATAGTCAATTCCTAGAAAATTTGATATAATTTCGAGTTGATAATATAAGAAATTTACGAAGAAGCCTATAAATATTCATTAAGGTTGATAAAACTAGACAAGGTGGATATGCACCAAGTAAGGTTCATGAGCAAATAAATGCAATGGTAGAAAGAATATGAGTAAATGATGTGAGAAATGAGGAAATTAGAAGCACTATATTGTCTTGCATTCTATGTGAGTAGAGGTGGAAATGTACCAAGTATAGTGCCAAACCTTTTTGGTAGTCGAAGCATGATGTTGTTTGGCATTTCCATTACTTCTTTAGACATTCGACTTGAGCTTCACTATAATAATCATATGACACATTTTTTCAGCGCCATGATATATTCGGGATGAGTGGTTTTAAATTCACACTGACTATGGAAACAATATCTTCACGAAGCTCATTTGTTATTTTATTTTTTCTCACATTTTTCACTGGTGTATATTTTTTCAAACCGTCATCTTCAGTTTCAGAAGCAACCCTGCTTTCTGTAGCCTCGACATCCGAGTTAGTTTCTGTTACTTCCTCTAAATCAGCTTCTTTCTCAGAAGCTTCCTCTATTAGTTGATAGGGATTTGAGTTTGAGTTTTTTGTGACTCCAAGTTGGTCTCAACGATCTCCCTCTGGGGGGGGGAGATGGTGGTATAAGGTTATTTGTGGTGTTTTGGGAAGTGTTATCAGATTCGTTGTCTCCCATATCTATGAATGTTTTCATTTTAATAGGAATAATTTGAGAGAGATGAGCCTTTGACTGAATTCGAGAAGTCTCTTTGCGTAATATTCGAAGTGTATCGAAGTTGATGGGTGATGAAGCTTTTTCTGGTATTCTGTGAGTGAATGTGCTGTGTGTTACTTTGCGGTTCTTTTGAAGAGAAACAAAAGTGGAGCCAAAAAGTGTTGGAGAAGAATTTCGAGGCGGTGATTGTGAGGAATGTTTTGGTAAGAGGTGTTAAAGTTGTGATGGTGGAGATGATTAACGAGGAGATTTGGGTAAATGGATTTTTTCTGGGTTGGATGAATTCTGAAACCGAGAGGAAATTTGGTTAGGGTTGAAGTTACCGTAAACAGTGGTTTGAGTTGAAAATTGAGGAGAGTTATTTATTACCCCCGTTGCCTTATATTCAGCAGCTCTTTCACTGGTAAATAAGTAATCATAAAAAATAAAAATGGGTTTTTTGGTAGCTACGAATTTTATCATAAACTAAGATGAAGAGAAATCTTAAAATTAGTTCATAAAGTTTAGAGATTAGTTGGGGAAGATGAATTTTCTGGTGAAAGTAGCAAAAAAATTGGATTTTTCAGATGAAGGTAGCAAAAAAAAGGATATTCAGATGAACTTTATCTCTCTAAAAGTTAAATAAGAAAAAAATAATGAGTGATGGAGTATTTATAAAAGACATTTGAAAGAGAAAATGGTTAGAGAAATTGGAGAGGTAATGTTGGTATTGGGTAGAAAGACGGAATGCCAAACGATTACTTGTAATAGGATAACGTGACACCTGGTAGTTGTCAGACCTAGTGGCATGGCTTTTGGATTTTTTCATGCGTTCTAGAGCATTCTAAACATTTCTAACTATTACGAAAAGGCTAGCTAAAGATTCCACGTGTGAGTATTCGAAGCAGAAACAAAGGGTTGAGTAAATGTTTGGTCCGAATCAAAGTAAACATGAATATAATTTTATTTGAGGATGACAAGTGTGCAACCTAGTGGTTTTAAATCGATTAAAAAATGATTTACATTTGAGGAAAAATCTGGATATGCATTTATTTGAAGATAACACATGTAATAACAAATCATTTTTTTGAAGAGATGGGAAAGTTTAATCCGAAGCGAATTTGATTTTGGGAATTAATAATTTCTATTTCAGCTTAGTAAGGTTATGTTCGAGCCAAGCTATTCCAAATGTCTGGTTTAAATTAAGGGCGTGCATCACATCATCTGTGCTATCGAAAATTCTGATGCTGATGGAACAAATGGCTGCTATTGCGGGGTTGTCTCACAACTCTCAAATCCAATTTTACTACTTCAATATGTGGAATGATTATAAGGTGGTGGATGATCTGCTGGAGGCAGATAAACTCTGGAAGATGCAATGCCTCTTCATCAGTGTTTGGTGGGAGAATGGTAGGAAAGTCACCTCCCATGGTAATTCGAGCTAACTTACCAGATTCAAATCCCTTTGAATTTGAATCTGACCCTCTCTTTTTCGTTTAAATATTTTATCACTTGCGTTTAATTTTTCTCCTTTACCAGTTATTTCGAAGCCCTACTTGCACCATCTAGTTGATGCAAAAGTCACTTTCAAGAAGCGGAATTAATGTGTATAAGAGAAGTGGTCTAACGGCTTTCATCGGTGCTTCACGCCTGTCAAGTTCATTCGAAGTCACCTTTGGATAACTAACCCCGAACGTGATTTGACATGGGAGAAATTGTCCACTCGTATCCGGCCTTTGTTATTCAAAAAAGGACTGAAGCAGCTGATAACAAGTTATTTCTCCTAACAATGAATAAAACCCTCAACCCTCAGAACAAAAACAAAAAGGAGAATAAAAACATAGAAAGTACCTCAAAGGTTACTGTTGAAGCTGGAACAGCAGAGCAACTGGATGAAATTGATGATGCTTTGCTTGCTACTTTTGCTGCTACCACTGAAGAAGGCGATATGCTCATAAAATTTCTTATGTTTAAGAAGAAAAAGACACATAAGAGAAGAAAAAAAGGCAGTGACAAAAGAAATAAAAAGAGGAAAATGAACTCGACTAGTTCAAAGATTGTATTGCATTCAGATATTATCCCTCCAACAATTCATACTGTCGATCCCTTTGATCCTCTACCCTCTATAGTATCCAACCCAACCACTCTAATTCTTCCCACATTCGAAGGACATGCCACTACGGAAGACCCAATGAGGGATATTGAAGGGTTCAATTTCGAGACCTTCGAGAAAGATTTCCCAGAATCTAGAAGCAACGCCACCAATGTGATGTTCAACAATGTACCCTTTGAGTTGTCAAAGAAAACGATGAGCTAGGATATTCAATGTTGGGTTATATGAAGCCCATTATCGAGTTGGAAAGAGAAGTAAGATCCCATAGAATAACCATTACTTCGCTTTAGAAGTAAAGTGCAAATAAGAAGGCCTCTCTTAAAGAGGAAAGAACTAAGATTAACCGTGCATCCGATGAGGTCAAATCACTCACAGAAGAACTGGCAAAGGCAACGCCTGACTACAAAAAGCTATTGGCATCTAGCTCTGGGGAAATCACTTCACTAAATAATCAACAAGCTTTTGAGAAGGGAACCATTGGATGCTTGTTGGACGAGAAGAACAATCAAGAGGCTATTGCCAACAAATACAAAGATGAATTATCTTCTCTTAAGGTGACATGTAAACAAGATCTAGATGACGCTATAAATGCATATGCCAATGTGGTTTTAGACTCTCTCAATAAGCAGGATGCCTCAATCAAGTTAGACATGCTGCTCGAATTCTAGAAAAGATTTCATACCTTGGCTCTAAGATCTTTGTGGGGACTCGTCTAAGATAACTTGTTGCCCCTAGATATGCCCATAGCTAACCAACTAAAAATTTATGAAGACTCACCCAATTATGGTTCAGATGATAATGATGAAAGGGACTCCAGAAAATGGAATTTGGAAGAAGTAGATGAGGAAGAGAACGATGGGAACGAGCCCAAAGCTCAATAGTTTCAAATTTGTGGTATTGTGATAAATGCTATTTTATTTGAAGGGAAACAAATTTGATACACAAGCCATTCTAAGGTAACCCATTCGAAGGCATACAAAACTTAACATACACAATCCATTCAAAGGTACACATTTATCATACATAAGCCATTCGAAGATAATCCATTGGAAGACATACGCAATTTATCATACAAAAGCCCTTCAAAGGTATACAAAACGTGACATACACAAGTCATTCGAAGGTACCATTTGAAGACATACAAAACTCAACATACAAAAGACATTCGAAGGTAATCCATTCAAAGACATACGAAACTTAACATACATAAGCCATTTATCATACACAAGCCATTAATAGGGTAATCCATTCAAATACATACAAAACTCAAAATACACAAGTCATTCTAAGGTAATCCATTTGAAGACATACAAAACTTAACATACACAAGCCATTCGAAGGCATGCAAAACTTAACATACACCAGCCATTCGAAGGTAATGCATTCAAAGGCATACAAAACTTAACATACACAAGCCATCCGAAGGTAATCTATTCGAAAACATACAAAACTTAACATACACAAACTATTCAAAGGTAATCCATTCAAATGCATAAAAAATTTAACTTTCAAGTATACTTATACACAAATTTTAAAGGAAAAAATGGCAGATTGATAATGATTTGAGCACCTCGTTAAAACCTCCATGAGCAACCAGGATAGGAAATAGTGTGCCCCCAAATATTTATATTGAACAAACAAAGTAAATATTTATAATATATATTTAATTGAGATACAACTTGAAGTGTTCAATATTCCACGGGTGCTTTAAAGGACTGTCTTCTTGGTCAATTAATCGATATGTTCCTTGCTTAATCTTTTCGCACATAGTGTATGGTATCTCTCAGTTTGCTGCTAAATTTCCAAATTTCCTATCTTTGGTGTACAAAAATAGTTTTCTTAAACCTTATCCCTCACATTGAATTCTTTTTTTCGTATTTTAGATGCAAATCTGCTTCTCATTAAACCTTGATAATGTACCACTCGTAAATGGGTTTTGACTCTTTTTCCTTCCATCAAGTCTAGTTGATCTCTTACTGTAGTCTTGTTATCCTCTTTGGAATAATTTTGAATTTTAAAAGAAGGAATATTAGATTCTATCGGTGCTATTGCATCCATCCCATGGACCAAATAAAAATGAGATTCTTGCGTAGCAATGTGTGGAGTAGTTCGATAGGCCCATAATACATTTTGTAGGTAATTTGGCCATTTGCATGATGCCTCTTCTAAATTATTTTTGAGACTTATCAAAATAGTTATGTTTACAACCTATATTTTTCCATTAGCTTGGTGAAGAAAAACAATGGTGACTTTTTTTATGCATAAAAAATCTCAATCTCTCTGTTATCAAATTATGTGCCATTATCTGTTGTAATTCGCCTAGAAATTCTGAATCTACAACATATGTTGGAAACGATAAAATTGATTACTACTTTGGAAGTAGTTCCAGATTCGGGTGCAACTTCTACCCACTTCGAAAAATAATCAAAGGCGAGGATAATAGTTTGGCATCCTCGAGAAGCCATTGAAAGAGGTCCAATCAAATTAAGCCTTCATTTATCAAAAGGTACCGCTTCAGATATTGACTCCATAGGAACTGCTGGTACATGTATTGCATTTCTAAATCTATGACATGGATAACATATTTTAACTGACTCTTTTGCATCCATCATGATAGAGGCCCAATAATATCATGCTAACAAGACCCTTCTAGTCAAAGCTTTGTAGCCACAATGGGAAGACCCTTCTCTATAGTGTAATTCAGAAATAATTACTTGTGACTCATCGGATTTGAGGCAGAGCAATAGAGGCTTGCTAAAAGATTTCTTGTTGAGGGCCCATCTTAAGAATAACAACTCACGCGCTTTAAACTTTAATTTTTAGCTAGGATTTTGTCTTCGGGAAGGCTTTCATTTAGTAATGAATTATTAGATTCCATACCTCCAGTCTTAGCTGTTTATCGTAGATATTTGAAGACATTCCTCAATTTCAACTTCCATTTCGAGGGTCGTTTTTATGAAATGACATTCTTACACCAAAATCCAAAGATATGCCTCGAATTATGCTACAATGGCTAAAGAGTCAGCCATTGAATTCTTATTTCTTAGCACATGCTCATACTTCACACATTTAAAATTGACAAATGCTTCTCTTAATACTTGAAAATACCTCAACAACTATTCTTTCCTTGTTTCAGATTTCTCATGTGCTTAATGTATGAGCAGTTGCACATCACTTATCAATCAGACTATTTTGGTACCATATATTTAAGCAAGCATTAAACCAACTATTACTGCTACACACTCAGCTTCATTGTTAGATGCCTTGAAACCAAAGCGTGTGGTTTGGTACATTGAATCTTCAAAGGGGGAGAGTAAATAAATTCTTACCTCACAAATCATCATACTAGATCCTCTGTCTGTTCGAATTACCCATTCTTTCTCAGGCTTATTGATATAAGATTCTACATAGAGTCTTCCAAATAGAACTCAATAAAAAAGTCTATTATAGTTTGTGACTTGCTTGATGTTCGAGGAACAATATTCAAATCATAATCTTATAATTTGACAGACCACTTGGTCATTCGGTCGGATACGCCCGTTTTTTACAACATAATTTTAAGTTGAAAAGAAGTTCGAACTGTGATGGAGTGTGCTTGAAAATAATGCTTAATTTTTGTGACTGCTATCACCAAAGCTAAAGCCAATTTTCTAACTTTAGATATGTTTTCTCAGCATCCAATAAAATTTTACTAACATAATAAACCGTGCGAGCATAATTGTCAACTTCGTAGACTAACAGTGCAATCACAACATGATTAAATACTTCAAGGTATACATAAAGTCTTTCCCCAATGACCGGTTTGAACATAATTTTTGGTGAAGATAAATGCCTCTTGATTTCAAGAAATTCTTTATCATAGTTTGGGGACCAATTGAATTATATGACATTTCTCAACACTTAGAAAAAGTGGGTACATTTATCCGAGGACCTTGGAATAAACCTATTCAAAGCTGTCAGCCTTCCTGTTAACACTTGCACTTCTTTTGTGGATCAGGGAGGGTCCATAGCCAACAATGCATCTATTTGTATTGGGTCAGCATGGATGCCTTTTTTTATTAATGATATACTTCAAGAACTTTATGGATCGCACTCCAAAAGTGAACTTAATTAGATTTAGCTTTAAATTGATGGCTTTCAAACTAGAGAAAGTTTATTTGAAGTCAAACAGATGATCTTCTTCCTTTGGACACTTTACCATCATGTCATCAATATAAACTTCCACATTTCTCCCAATATAATTGGAAAATGCTTTGTTAACTAAGAGTTGGTAAGTAGCCCCAAAATTCTTTAAACCGAATGACATTACCTTGTAACAATACAGCCTCCTGTCAGTGATAGACGTGATATGATCCTGATTCTTCAGATCCATTTGTATCTGATTGAATCCATCAAAGGCATCCATAAAAGATAACAATTCATATCCCGAGATGGAATCCACCAATTGGTCTATCCAAGGTACATGGAAAGGATCTTTGGGACATGCCTTATTGAGATTTGCGAAGTCAATAAACATTCACCATTTACCATTTTTTGTTTTTACGAGCATGGGTTTGATGTCCATAATGGATACCGAGATTCCCAAATATGCCTCGTCTTTGTTAATATGTCTACCTATTTAACAATAGCTTCAGATTTCTCTTTAGAAAAGCTCTTCTTCTTTATATTAATGAGCCCGCATCGGATCACACAAACAGTTTGTGACTAATGACACTAGCTGGTACGGCTGTCACATCTTCATTACACCAGACAAATACATGCAAATTATTAGATAAGAAATAAAATAACTTTTCTTTCAATTCTGATAGAAATTTGGCCCCAATTTTAACACTATTCCCAAATGTTAAACTACGTACTTCGAACTCTTTGATAAAGATCATTTCATTAAGAGTCTCTCTTGGATCACATATCTTGTTTGAATCCAAAGAGGCTCAAGTAATTGATATAACTTTTTAGTTTCCATATTCTGCAGAGACTTTGGAGCAAGAGTAGTGACATAAAATTCCCTAGCCACTTTTTGGCTGATCTGAACTACCCCCACTTGGCCCCCAACTGTATATTTCAAACACCGATGAACCATTGATACAACTCCATGCATCCTTGATACAAAAAATGGAGTTATAAGAGGTTGGACAATCTGCCACCACAAACAAAACTCTTACCATTTTCTTAAATGGTCATTTGCCAAGGGTTGCCTCTCCTTCAAACTCCTAAATAACATACAAAGTTTCCTTTAAACCCTATTATGGTTCTGTTCGATCAAAGAATAACAAATGGGTTCTTTATTTATTTATAGGTCTAAATAAATAAGATATTGGCAGAGCTATCAGTTTCCATCAAGATTCGTCGGATTTTGGTTCCTTCAATAGACGCCCCTATGACCACATTAGTCTCATGTAGCCCTATAACATTCTTTAGATCATCTTCATAAAAGAATATGAAGGAGGCAGGGTTATGATATAGCTGAGAAGATAACTTCCCTTCTAATTAAGTAATCAAGCTATCCGTATGCCTTTTTCTGGAACAACTTGAATGTGCTTTCATCGTGTCTCATTTGAATATAGTTATCGAGTCAAAAAATCATCACAGCTTAGAAACCCTTCCACTATACTCAATTACCACATTCACTAGATCTCGATTCGGATCAAGATCCAAGTATTTTGGAATCCACATCAAATTTCTTAATAATCACCATTGTACTTTCATTTTTAGGAGCTCCGGTAACTTGCCGTCGGACAACTGGTGAAGTTTATAAAGCTTTACTTGTGCTTGGCTGTGATTTTTTGCTCACTTATCTGTTACCCACTTGTGATTTAACAAAAATGTTCAATTTCTCGTTTTCAGTTAATGGTTGTATTTCTTGATTTAGAGGAATACAATCCTTAGTATTGTTTCCTACATTATTATGGTACTTACAAAATCGTGTGTATCGATTTTCCCTCGGAGTCTGGATAGGTGAAGGCCTTCAAAATTGCACAAATTATTGATATGTCATAAATAATTGCAACATTCTCAATCAACTCTACAAAATAACTGGGTTGGACCCACTGATTCTCTCTTGGCATAAATTGTTTCCCTTCATAGACTGGCTCGGTCTTCGCCGATGAGAACCCTGTCCGCAATCACTCGAACGATTGCTAACCATAGCTTATGACTGGGTACTAGCTTCTGGGAGAGAGTTTAAAGGGGTATGTTATATTGATGAGGATGTCTCAATCTATTTGTTTCCTCCACAATGATTTGCTTTCCAACTTAATTTAATAAACTACATCAAGTTATTATTTTATTTTGGGTCACTGAATCAGCCAACTCACTAGCTAACAACCATTGTCTGAGTGCAGCTATAGCCACATGTTCGAAGCAGTCTCCAACCCATCTTTGGTGTTCACAAGATGTTGGGTAAAATCTTTCAAAGATTAATTAGGGCGTTTCCAACAACTGATGATTGTATCTCCATTCCCCCTAAGTTCTTTACTTCCCATGAATTGCCTTCAGAATGCAATCCAAAACATGTCCAAATTCTTGATCCACCCTTGCGATAATTTATTATACCACTTCAAGGCGCTATCTTTGAACGTTTTGAGAAAAAATCTTTGCATAACGACTTGTCATCATCATCAAAACTCATCCTGAAATTCCTAAATTTCCCGAGATGGTAATCAGGGTCTCAGCTCCCATCATATTTTTCCATTTTCAAAATGTCAAAATGCCTAGGTAGATGTTTAGAGAGAATTTTTGAAGACAAAGGTGATTGCATCCAATTATGTCATTAACTAAGCATATGATCCTCATTAGAAGTAGCAAAGATCCCAGGCTCTGATTGCACGACGAATTGATCACTCAGCAAGAAATCTATACTATGGTCAATTGACCCTTTCATTTTTTTCATGATACTTTTTCTTTTTTCCTTTACCTTTTCAGGTCGTTTTCTTTCTCGAAGAATATTGATGACTTGCTTTATGGTGTTTTTTCGATTGCTGTTTGAAATAATTCTGATTTTGATTATTTTGTTGAGCCCTCAGCAGACTCCAAAATTCTTGAACAGTGTTAAACTCGACGCTTCTTTTTTAGATTCTTGGTGGGTTTTGGAGGAATGGTCATCTTGACCTGACTTTGTATTATGATGGGGATTATTATCCAGTTCATCAGGTTTTAGATACTCCAATGGAATTCCCCTCCCCCCCCTCCCGAATTCTTTTCAGCCTGCCTCTGGGCTCTCAATGCCTCAATTTCTGCTAGTATTTGATCACGCTCCTCTTGTATGAAAAGTTTTTTTTAGCATCGTTAGTCACACGAGATGTGTGTACATACTCCTCTTAAACTTTAACCTCCTTGTTTTCAAGAGGAGGTTCTATCTGCATATCATGATCCATGTTCCAACGAAATTTGAATGTAAACTTTCCACGTTAAGTTTTGGATATCGCTATCCGGGTGACTTACTTTACTCTTCCATTGTGGTTGCCAGTCTGATATGGTTTAAATTAGTTTGATGAGTATTTATGTAATTTTATGGTGGTGTAATAAGTGTGGGATAGATTGTAGAGAGATAATTGAGCTGCTATATATAATGCTTAGAGAGATAAAGTCTAAACCCTCTTAAATGTTATTCTTCAAAGCCTTTATAGGCTAATTTTGGGCTAACTGGCCAATTGAGCCGGGTCATGAACATGGGTCAAACCCATAGATCGAAAAGCCCATTAACTATTATTAATTATTCATCTTCTAATAAGTAAACGTATAACACACATGCAGTTGAGTCAAAAGATAATATGACAGTGTAAATATAATATTTATATTATGTCTAAATTTTCACCTCGAAGAAATCTGACCCGATCACTGCTACCTCACTCATACATATCCGATCCCCATAAAAATTCACAAATATTTCCAAACATTTTCATCTATATGAATGTTAGAATGAGTATTATACATATCCTTATAAGCATATAACACAATAACCAACTTATATCTAGGAGCGAGAATAATGGCAACAATTAACAGCTTGTTGCATTCTTTCAAATACTTGTCAAATTTAAGTTGCATTTTAGTTTGCATTAAACTAACCCACGCATCCCTACCACATCTTAATACTCATTCAAATTTGAATCACATCAATAAAATACAAGTTCATGGTTGAAAATTTCAAACCTAAATGTTTCTTTATTATTTCTAAAAATATCTTTAAACACTCCGACACTTTCTTCTCATTTTCCCATTCAATTTCTGAAGGCAAGTGTTTGTAATCAATGTCTATATTTTAGACGTTCAATAGCCAAAAAAAGTTAAAGAGATGCAACAATCATATCATAATTTGAGTTCTAACAGGTGTCTACATCTAAAGGAATACACCTTTTAGTGTTGATTTTATTTGAGACAAGGATAGGCTAAAATTTTCATCCCTTTGCACAGATGATCCAATATATATTGCAGTTAATTGAATTTTTTCTATTAAATGATCTAGTATTTCTAACCCTTATTGATAATTAAATTTAGGATATGTGGTACACAACGCATGTGAAACATGTCACCATTATGAACAAGTGCATTTTCCATTTAACCAAGTCTTAATACCTTGGAGCATCACTAAATTATTATAAACATTATTAACAACAATCAAATATAGATTTTTGTCGATATTCCATTATAATATTATCTCTTTCAACCACTCACTCAAATTAACACCAGAATGTGGATATGAAACAACACAAAAATAAATAATACACTTATGCAAATACCCAATAATCATCAATATAATAACAAGTGACACAAAAATAATAATTTTTTGATGTTTCGGTTTCCACCCATCTGTAGTGAGACTAACTCTAGATGTTAGATATTCAAGTTCTTTAGAAATCATTTCGTTCTCGGTTGCATACACAGTTAACAAATCAGATTTAATTGTATTTCTTGATTGCTGTTTTTAAGAAGGCATTATATTAGATATCCAAAGCCGAAAGTAATCATATTCCACCATAAGAAAAAGGCAAATCATGTTTGGCAACCATTTTATCATACAAATATCTCTTAAAAATGGGATACAATTTATAAAATCCTAATTTAGCTTGAGGATTTATGGTACTAAACTTTTTTCCTAAGAGTATTTGATTCATGGAAATTTTTATTAATCTCATTCGACATTTTCAGTGTGTTTTTTCAAAAAAGCGTGTTTTTATCACTCTCCCCGTTAAATTTAGTGTGACAATATATGAAAATAGAACCAACACTTTTAGTAAATTTAGTACCTTATTTAGTTGTGCTTTCGACACGACTAAAGCGTGTCCAAACAGGCGACCTTAGTCCCTCTTGCTTTGTCGCATGTTGTCCATCTCATTTGTCACTCTCTGTAATAATTTCGTCTTGTATTGGAATTACATTTAGAGAAATATTTGCATTACATGTCCTTGATGTCATTCCAATTGATTTTGAGGATGATATTGAAACATCTTCTGCAATGAACATAAAACTTAGAAAATCTGGGAAGTACAAGAATATAATAACAATCCTGAACATTCAATACAAACGATTAATGTTCATATGACGTTCAATACACTGACAATGTCGAGTGATGAAAATGATAGTTCCGAAAATGATCATGAACATTCATTTTATAAAAAAAAAACTGAAAAGATCATAGAAAATCAACTAGAAGAGGCACGTCTCAGCCCTGTTAGTTTTGATTATAATGGAGAAATAGTTTACACAAAGAGTTTAATCTTACAAGTCTGATGCTCTAATCTACTGACCAATAAATTAAAGAAGTAGAAGAATGCACTAGACGGGTTCCAAATACCCAAAACAATACCCAAATACGTTTTTAGCCATTATCGATTCATAAGTCGAGTTCCAATAAGTATAAATACAAAAAAAATTGAAGAAGCAAAATACCTAGTTCCGTTGAAGCTCCCTCAGATCAATGTTGTAATCTGTGGAATTTAGAATCTTCTTGAAGAAGGAAACTCAGTTGTATTAACATTAGGGTTTTGCCAAGGATAACGACATTTTTAGAAACTAGAAAGCTTTTATATTTTAGAGCATCAAATAATCCGATCCAAAATTTAAAAGTTGTAGCCGAATCTGTATAGTGTATACCCAATACAATATGGGTTTTATTATTATTATTATTATATCAATTTAATAAAGATAGTTCTTTTTAATATGAATATATATATATATATATATATATATATATATATATATATATATATATATATATATATATATATTCATATTATTTATATGAATATAATAAAAATATTATTTATTTTCTTTCGAATATGAATATTATCTGTTTTCTTCGAATTCGATGACGAATTTTTTGGTCGGATATGGAATTTTTTGGATTTTTTTGACAGTATTAGTTACTATCTCTGATCGTTCCAGAAATATTTGGAGAATGTTTTTGAGTATAATAATGTTTAGAGGACTAAATGTGTTATTCAGATTACTTAACCAATACTTTAGAGAGAGAAAAACTTGTTTTTAGAGAGAGAAAGTAATAGTAATAATTGCTCAATCATTTATCAAGCACTGATTTCCAAGAAAAGGGTTGTGCTTTTAGTACAAATAGCAGGTCCCACAAGTCTAACAATTTACTAATTATGGTCCTATCCTCAAGTCTATTGTTTGTTATAAATTGGTCATTTTCCATTACATAATTATCAATTTCTTTAAAGAAACTTTCTTTGTTTATAAAACACCCCTAAATTTTTTATATCTTTAATCTTCCCTTATCAGTTGGCCCCCCAGTCCTTGTATAAATGTTTAGACAAAGACCGTTGTATAATTACCCTTAACTTCGTCGGATTTTGCTTGTTACTTCTTTGTCGGATTTCGGCTGACCCTCATAGCCAGAACAAATTTGTCCTTATAAATCTTTTTATTCATACGAAATATTCCCCGGATCTTTGTCATCATTATCTGTCCCTCAAATTCTAAAATGAATCAATTTCCCTCAAATTTTAACAGGAAAATTTTGATATCCATACCAAACGTTTCTTAATTTTTACGCTTGTGATGTCACACATTTTTCTCACACCACAAACGAAAACTCTTCTCCTGAATAATATCGATTGAAAAATCATTGGCGTGCTTTTCTTTTTGACACGATCTATTCTAGGGGCGGCGTGACGCTTCCCTAGACACTCATTAGTCCTATTTTGGACAGTTTACCCCTAGGCAAACAATTCATCAGCTCCTAGGGCTTTAGCGTTTTCAGGGCCATTCTTCGCTTGTAAATATCTTTAGCTCATTATATATCCTCTCATAATTTTTAAAGAGACAAAGCTCTGAAACATTTAGTCTAGAGAGAGTAGTTTATGCCAAAAAGTTTTCGTATACCAGAGTGGCTAAGTATTAGCCAGAAATTCGAAGAAAAAAAAGGTGATGGTTTGTACGTCGCACTTGAGCCCCAGCCCCCATAAGTTTTCTATTTCGGTACATGGCCTCCCCCGGAAAACTCAACTGCTATTATACCCTCAAATATCTGCTCTGAGCCCACCAGTTATTCTTGCTTACCTATTTAGAAGATAAACACTCAACATGATCTTTTTCGAAGAGAAAAATCACCATAAAAATAACAAACACAAGCATTCCAAACGCTCTAAAGAATCTCCAATGAAAATTTATTCGAAGCCATCTGCCACACCTCAAGGAACCCCAAGGAACCCCAAGGCCAACACCTGAAATACCCCCACAAAAACTAACAACAATCGATGTCCCTCGGATGACGAAACAACCTCTTGAGGCCATTCCAGAAATAAATTTTCCAAAAGAGAAGGAGAAATGCTAAACAATTTCCAAAGAGAAAGAAACTCCCATTACCGAGGGGAATCTAACTGCTACTGTTTCTCCGATCTCTGAAGAGAAGATTATTACTGGAAATCTTCCTGAAGAAGCATCCCATTCTGTTGTTCCTTAAACCGTTAAGGAAAACATTACTACTACGGGTATCCTTGAAAATACATCTGAGGCTGCTGGCTCTTTAATTAGGGACAATAACTCTTTCCCAAAGAAAAAGTATAAATTAAAGGAAGATATCCCATTGCCCCCGGAAATTAATGCCTTAGTGGGAAAGAATCTCAAAGCTGTTGAAAACAGGAATTTATGGGCTTTACATAAAATTTAATGTATATACTTTAATCCGTCCAAGGAAGAATTATTAAGACTTCGACGAGGGATTCCTTTATCAATCTCCATTAGCTTCGCCACCGTTGCAGAAACTCCACTATTAGTTAAGGAGAATGAAGTGATAGTATATACTGAGATAATGAATTGGGGACTCCGCTATCCGCTGGACCCCTTCTTCGTAGAGTATTTCTCTAAGATTGACCTATGCCTTACCCAGGTCGGTCCTAACATGTGGCCTTTTTTCTTAGAGGAATTAATTGGCCTTTTTCTGGCTTGGCGAAAAATCCATATTTCTCATTCTACTCTCTTACCTTCAGACGTGATCAGAAGGTAACCCCACAAACTTTCACTTATATGGACAAACAAAGGTATGAATTTCTTTTAATTGTACTTCAAAATTTTTCTTTACTAGTTCTTATACTCATTTTACATATAAATAGAAATGGGTGGTATATCTAAGCCTTATGCTGACTTCGTCCCTCGCGCAAAAGATGTTTTTCCCGAATTGGGTCTATGGGCCAAGATTTCTTGGCTCAATAAATTTTGACTTTGCTTTACTCTCACAAATCTCGCTAAAAGCCGATTGTGAAGGTTCAATCCCTCCAAAAAGACTATCATTAGAGGAACTCATGGTTCCTCCCTTGCAACAAGACGTGTTAGACAAATTAGACGAGAAATACGTGATCTTTTTTCTTCCAACAAGAGACAGGGCTTAAAGTCATCTTGATGAGGAAGTAGATATTCCTTCAGAAATAGAAGAGGCTTATGAGAAAGTACAAAGACAAACGATTACAGTTAAGAGCTCAAAGGAAAATAATGCTGATAAACTCAAAAAGGTTTTTACCCCTTCGAAAAAGAAGCTTCCCATTAAAACTTCTCCTAAGAAAAAGGTCTAAAGAAAATTGAAGACTATCCCCGAGGACATCCTAGAAGCTTGGGTATAAACTTAATCCACTTCTGCTGGCTAATATGAATTCTCTAGATCTTCAGGAAAATATTCAACCAACTAACTCCTCACCACTGAATAATTTTGAGGAGGGATCCCCATCCAGCTCCTTTTAAATTACTTTGGAAGATCAGTTCTGTCTTCGTATTCGAAAACTTCTCCATTCCTCTGTCTCTATTGGGAAACAAATGCAGTATCTCAAGGATCGGAAGAGCCATTACAAATCTGAATTCTCCAAGGTTAAATCAGAACTCGAAGAGCTCAAACAACAACATTCAGCCCTTGAACAACAAGCTGATGCGATCTTCGAAAACTCGTTACATCTGAATATTATGTCATGCTCCTCGAAAAATGTTGTCAAAATGAAAGGGATCTTTACGCAAAACAAAACGAAACTAAAGAAAAGCTCATTGTAACTTACAAGGACTCAAACAACTTAGCCACATATGGTTTCAATAAGGTCTTCAAATATTTTGAATGAGTCGTAAAAGGAAAACAGGTCATTTTAGCCAATGTCGAAAAAGATAAGTACGATGTTGTGGAAAGCTATACTGCAAAGTGTGTTGAAAAATTAAATTCAAGGGATGCAACTGTTAGGTGTGCGCTGATCCAAGAAATTCATAAACGTTATCCTGATCTTAATTTGGGAAGTTTTTGGGAACATGTCCCTGCCAAATTTCGTCCTCCTCGGATATTACTGAGTGAAAGTGAAAGCGAAGAGTCAGAATCCAAAGATAATGATTCTTCTAAATCTTGAGAGTAAAGAAAATCATAAGTCCTCTTTAAATTTCGAGGCATTTTTGTTTGTAAAAGTCCTCTTTAATTTCAAGGCATATTTTGTAAAAGTCCTCTTGAATTTCGAGGAATTTTTGTAAAAGTCCTCTTGAACTTTGAGGAATTTTTGTAAAAGTTTTTTTAATTCATGTAATGTTATCTTTTGCTTATGCTTTCACAATGCTACAAATAATTCAGACCAACTTTGTTGGAAAACCTTATAGGTCCAAAATTTTAATAGTTGAAACCCAACTTTCATCAAGAAATATAATAGTTGTAGACCAACTTTCGTTGGAAGACCTCTTAGGCCCAAAATTTAATCGTTGTAGACCATCTTTCGTTGGAAGACCTTTTAGGTTCAACATTATAATTTTAAATGCAAAAACTTATATATACAAATCGCCTAAAACGACACATCGTTAAAACTTTCATATGCCTATCAGGGTAGGAAAAAGTGCACCACTGATACTTTACTCAATATATATATATTACATTAACTCTAAGTACAATTTAAGATGATATATATTCCAAGGATACTTAAGATTTCTTCCTTCTTTATCCTTAATCTGATACGTTCCAGGCTTCACTTTTTTTGTTTTTTCATAGGGGCCTTCCCAATTAGGACCTAACTTTCTGAGGTGCTTTTCCTTGGTGTGACGAAAAATCTTCCTTAACACTTTATCGCCCACCTTAAATTCCCTTCGTTTTACGTTGGACACATATCTGCTTCTCATCAGCGTTTGATAATGTAACGATTTAATTTGTGCTCGTCTTCTTTTTTCTTCAACCAAATTCAGCTATACTATTATGCTTATATTATTAGGCTCATCAGAATATGTCATGACAAGATAGGATGGAAAAATTGCTTCGGATGGTACTACAACATACATTTCATATACTAATGCAAATGGATATTCTGAAGTTGCTGTTCGAAGAGTTGTACGGTATGCCCAAAGAACTTCTTGCAAATAATCATGCCACTTTCCTGCCTTTCCTTCCATATTTTTCTTCAACCCATCAAGAATTTTTTGATTAGTAACTTCTACTTGCCTATTTTCTTGTGGGTGGAAATGAGCTGAAAAACATTGTTGAATCCCTCGAGAATTACAAAAGTTTTTCAAATCTTTGTTGTCGAATTGAGGCTCATTATCTGTAGTGATTTTCATTGGGACCTTAAAACGACAATAAATATTCAAAGTAATAAATCTGATTACATCTTTGGCCTTTGTTCCTGCTAATGGTTTTGCCTCCACCCATTTAGAAAAGTAATCTACCGCCCCGATTATCGTCTGTCGCCCCCGAAAGCCATTGGAAGAGGACCCACAAGATCAATACCCCATCGGTCAAACGATAATGCCTTTGATATACTTTCGAGGGGAACTCCTGGCTTATGAATTATATTAGCAAACCTTTGACATGTATCACATTTTTTAACCAAACTCTTTTGCTTTGAACAATATCGTGGGCCAATAATATCCTGTAAAAAATACTCTTCTGATTAATGATTTATACCCGCAATGTGCATACCCTTCTCCATCACGAAGCTCTGATAATATCATTTGTAATTCAGTTTTAACCAAACATTCGAGAAAAGGTCTACTAAAATATTTCTTAGAAAAGACGCCCCCAAGATACTCATGCGATTTAAAATGTTTTTTAGATAATGACTTGTCGATTGGTAACTCATCATTATTTAAGAACTTGATTATGTCTTGCCTCCAATCTTCATTTTCAAAAATTGATACTTGAATGCCTTCATAAATAATCCCAATTATCTGCTCTGAACTTTTAATAACTGATGGATGTTCTAACTTAATAATCCACAGGTATTTCTCAGAATATGAAACAATGGCCAAAGAATCTGCAACATAATTTTCCTCTATTCGAACATGCTCGTAGCTTATTTTTCAAAGATTAAAGGTAGGTATTTAGCACTTTTAAGTACTTTACTAGATGATCCTTTCGAGCCTCGGATTTTCCAGATGCATGATTAATGAGGAACCGTAAATCACTGATTAACTTAACTTTTTTAGCCCCACAAATTTGTCCAAGCCTTAACCCTGCTATAGCTGCTTCATACTCTGCTTCATTATTTGTTGTTTTGAACCCAAATCGAATGGCTTGAAACATTGCTAATCCTTCTAAAGAAACCAACTGTATCCCAGCCCCATTTCCAGATGTGCTCGAACCTCCATCCGTTCAAATTACCCATTCAGCCTTGAAATTATCCTTATCAACATCCATATCCGACCGCTCAGAATGAAACTCCACTAAAAAATCTGCTAGGTCTTGAGCTTTGATTACATTTCTTGGTTCGAACTCTATATCAAAATCCTATAAGTCAACAAACCATTTAGTCATTCTCTCCGAAATCAGGTATTTGAAGCATAGTTTTTAAGACCTTCGTACCGTAATATAATGAGCTTGGAAATATGGCCTCATTTTTTGAGCAGCAATTACCAATGCAAGAGCCAACTTTTCTAACTTTAAATATGGGTTTTCTGCATCCAATAAACTTTTACTAATGTAATACACTGGCTTTGGGACATTACCTTCTTCACGAACTAGCACGACACTTACAGCATAATTTGAGACAGCTGTGTAAACAAACAATCTCTCTCTTGGAAAAGGTTTAGTAAGAATTTCCGGTGAAGAAACGTACTCTTTAATCTGGTAGAAGGCCTCCAAACATTCTTTTGTCCAATTAAAAGATTTTTCATGTCTTCAAACTTGGAAAAAATGAGCGAATTTTTCCGAAGATCGATATATAAATCTATTTAGTGCTGCCAATCTTCCTGTTAATATTTGAACTTTCTTAATATTCCGAGGAAGAGTCATAGATGTAAGGGATTTTAACTGTACTGGGTCACCTTCAATCCCTTTCTTGCTTACTATATATCCAAGGAACTTTCTTGATCGGACGCCAAACGCACGCTTCTCCGGATTTCATTCTAAGTTCACCATTTTCAACAAAATTATTTTCATGCTTCAAACTTTTAACAATCATATCATTAATATATACTTCAACGTTTCTCCCAATTTGCAACTCGAAGGTCTTGTTTACTAGACACTGATAAGTTGCCCATATATTTTTTAACCCAAACGACATTACTTTATAACTGTGCAAACCCCTTCCAGTGATAAATGAAGTGTTCTTCTCATCCCTCAGATCCATCTTGATCTGATTATACCCTGCATAAGCATCCATGAAAGAAAAATATGAATTATTGGCTCTATACTGTTCTTGATTGACAACTTATGAAAAATAACTTCGAAGCGAACATTAGTTACATCTTCAGAAAAACAAGCAAACATATCCAATATCGAGGATACAAATTGAATAAACCTTTATTTTAAATCTAGAAACAACTTTGTTCCAATCTTCAACAATTTGCCTCCTGGATATATATGATCCTCATAATCTTTGTTAGGAACCAATAGACTGGGGGACTCCCTTGGATCATCAGAAGGGGTTGGTTCTGAGGAAGTCCCCGCTAGCTGTTATGTTTTTTCTGACTCATTCCCTCGAATTTGCTTGGAAGATAAAGCAATTCGATAACATTCTCTAGCCATTTTTGGCTACTTCTAATTGTTCCAATATTATTCCCCATGACATACTTTAGACATTGATGTACTATGGAAATAACAACATGCACCTTTGACAACCACGACCTCCAAAAAATAGCATTGCAAGACATAGGTGCATCTACGATGATAAATAGAATTTCAGCATATTTTCTGAAAGGTCCCCGACCTAACTCAACCACACTTTCAAATTCTCCAACCACTTCAGCAGTCACCCCCGTAAACCCTGATGAGTCCGAATTCAGAATACTCCCCGGAAGGGCAAATCAGTGTAATTCTCTCCGAAATCCGGACAGAACTTTTGGACCGGACAGATCACTTCGAACCAGTATGAGCCTAAGGCTGTTCGAACTATGAAAAAAGTACTAAAAAACCTAAACACTTCTTGACTAAGCTACCTGTCCACCTGCTTAGAACTCATGGGTCTTTAAACATGACCCGGGTCCATTAAACTTGACCCGAAAGCCCATAAGGGCCCAAATTTCATACTATAAATACCCAACCACCAGTATTAACTATGGGTAAGAAAAATTAACTGCTGCCAAGCTCCTCAATTCTCTCTCCACATTAAAAAAACTTTGAAACACCCTTAAACACCCTCACGCCACCGTTAAAGCACCCTTACACCGCCTTAAAACTCCACTTGAAATTACCAGCCTACCCTCAGACTACTTTTATCCTCACCAAACCCTATAATAGTTCTATTAGATCGTCGGATAACAGGAGGATTGAGAATTTTCTTATAAGTGCTCATAAACAAAATGTTGGCAAAACTTTCGGTGTCAATTAGAACCTTTTGCACATGATGACCAACTATTTCTGTTGCAATTACTACCGCATCTTCATGCGGGCTTGCCACATTTCTCATATCATCTTCCTCGAAATAGAGGATTAGGAAGGGAGATAGATACTGATGTGCCAAGGCACCCACCTCTAACTAGGTAGTCAAACTGACTATATGCCTTTTTTGGCAACTGTTCGAATTTCCCACAACACTATCACCCTAAAAAATTGCTAATGATTCAAAATAAGAACATAAGTCACTAAACTTTTTTCTTCGGATGATTTCTTCCACCATGTTAATATAATTTCTGCCATTTTTTGGATCTAAGTATGTTGTCGCAATGTCAAAAGAGTTAATCTCCTCACAAATGACCAGTGCAGTTTATTAACCGTCAGATTTTTGCGAGAATTCTTCTTTACAAAATTGATCAATTTCCCATTTTCAGTTAACTCCTGAATTTCTTTCTTCAAAGCAATACACTCTTTTATGTCATTGCTAACATCCTCACGATACTTGCAAAACTACTATTTCTATTTTCCCTCAGGGTTTGAATTGGGAAAGATTTTCGAAATTGTACATGACCACGAGTTTTATCAAATATAATAGCCACGCACTCAGTCAGATCTGCAAACTACTCTGGTCGAATCCATTTGTTAGATATTGGCCTAGCCACTTGTTGTGTGCTATATGTTTGCTGATTTACCATGGGCCTCTGAGGATATTGGTTTACTGCTTCTGGTTTCATATTAATTCAAGGAGATTGAGTAGTAGCAATATATATTTGATACTGATTTTGCTCAAATTGATCACTAGATCCTATTTCTGAATCCTGAGTTTCTTCCACCAATATCTTTTTATAACTTGATCAAGAAGAGCTCCAAATGCCGTTGCCTGATTTTTAGCCGCAATGTCTTTCAATATTCCAAGGAAAAGCCCCATTCGATACTTTGCTAAAGCCACGTAATCTTTAAAGTATTCTATATCAGTTTTTGCAATCACAAAACGATTAGTATATTTTTTTAATACTTTCCCTAACCTTCTGTCTGCAATATATTATGGTGTCTCCATTAGCACAATTTTTTTTCTTCCCACAAAATATTGACGGAAAACATTCCAGAACATATCAAAGTTCTTGATATAACCCTGCAACAGTCGATTATACCATTCTGAAGCAACTCCTTTAAAAGTCTGAGAGAAAGCCCTGCATAACAACTTATGATCATCATCAAAATTAATCATGAAAATTTTAAATTGCACAATATGAATGTCAGGATCTTGTGTCCCATCAAATATTTATATCTTAGAAATGTCAAAATGATTTGGAAGATTTCTAGAAAGTATCTCTGCAGACAAATGAGAAGACGTCCAATTATTACCCGCTCTGTAAACATTAGCTCTTGGACCCTCATGAGCCATCACATAAAGAACCTCCTCGGAAGGAACTGCGTATTGATTACTTACACGATATTCAAAATTTTGACTTTCGAATTGATTCTGAATATTCACAACGTTATTTTTCTTGATATGTTCCTCGAAAGCCTGATCTTTCCCTTTCAAATCTTTAGTACGATGACTTGACCAATGCTCTTTTCTATGCCTCTTCGAATACGTCATTCTGATATCCTTCTTTCTGTGATACGCTATTTCTGAAGAAGATTCATTGGAGTCATAGAGTGAATAATCACTTGATTCAGATGATTCATACATGTACCTTGGCTTTAAATTTTTCCTCGGAGAATTACAATGATGCCTCCGATGCCTGCCATTCTTACTGATCCGATGATAGTGGTATGGCTCATCTTTTTGAGTGTTATTTTCTCTTCATAATTTATACCAAATTTTCTTAGAAGCTATCGATGTGTCTCTCTCAGAATTCAACTTTTCGGTTTCCTCCAAAACTCATTTCTCCGAGCAACCAACATAGAGTCTTCTAAAATTTCACCAGCATGTTGATCATCATGATGTTGATCGATTTCCATATTATTTTCCACAGGGTTATCTTCGAACTATTCTCCAATTACCAAGCCATTATTCATGTCTAAATCTCCTCGGATTTCCAACATTTTTTCTTTCAAAATTTTAGATAAGATTATGAAGACACCAAATCATTCCCACAGACGATGCCAATGATCGTTCTAGAAATATTTAGAGATGGTTTTTGAGTAGAATAATGTTTAGATGACTAAATGTGTTATTCAGATTACGTAACCAATTGTTAAGAGAGAGAAATACGTGTTTTTAGAGAGAGAAAGTAAAATTATTAATTTCTTAATAATTTATTAATCACCAATTTCCAAGAAAGGGGTGGTGCTTTTATAGTACAAATAGTATGTCCCACAAGTCTAAAAATTTACTAATTGTGGTCCTATCCTCAAGCCTATTGTTTGTTATAAATTGTCCTTTTCCATTACATAATTATCAATTTCTCCTAAGAAACTTTCTTTGTTAATAAAACACCCTTAACTTTCTTAGATCTTTAATCTTCCCCTATCAATCTCCACTAATAAAATATTTAAATAGAAATAAACATAATATTTATATAAAATATAGGGTTTAGTACCATGTAAGACCCAAAAGCAATAATATTATCCACTTACTACACATATTTTTATGTATTTCTCACAAAAACCTATTTCATTCAAGTATTTACCATCTAAGACCCAATAATATCCTAAATACCCTTAGTTAATTATATAAAATGTTTTTTATTTTTTAATTCAAGTTTTTCCCGTGTTTGTTTCTCTCTCTATTACGTTAATCTACAATACCATAACAACAACATGTACCATTGAACTTCCTTTCGATTCCTTATTTTTGTTTTGTTTTCATATGATTTTGTTTGTTTTTTCATTTGATTTCGATGCTTAAATTTGGGTATCTGTTTAGGTAACTCAATTTTTAATTTCTTTGTGATTTTTGGTAACTCGATTTCTATTTTCTTCGTGATTTTTGGTATTCACCTGATATTAATTTGATTTTGAAGTTGAATTGTTGTTTTGCAGTAAGTTTTGATGATTTTTAGTTTATTTTTATGTTTTGTAAAATTTGGTTCGAGAAAGGGTTTACAGCTTAAACGAATAAGATAAAGTTTTAAAGATGCGGAACCTTTTCACTTTAACTATTGATCGATGCGAAACACATTTATTTTTGTACAAGTATATGCAAAACTTGTATAATGGTAAATGCAAAACATTTGTATTCTTTTTATACTTATAGACGCAAAATGTATGTATTCTTTGTACTGATAGATGCATATCATATTCATTACTATAATGATAACTGCAAAACTTGTGTATTTTAATTTCTGATGCATGTACACAATATCTAGAAGCCAATTGTGTATTTATAAACTAAATGAGGGAAATTTCAAAATATGATCTTGGTCTGTTTGATGATTTTGAAGATATTGTTATGTTTAAAAAAAAATAGATATGATGCATTGGTTTAAGGTAAATTTAGATTAATATACTATTGTTCTGGCCTAGAAAAAGTAATCTTAGGTTGTGATGGTGATTTTTACTTGGTTTAGTATTAGTTGTTAATACTTTGGGTTTTTCAACTGTTACTATTAATGTTGGAGGTGATGTTGTTGTTGGTGATAATGTTGGAGAAACTACTCAAAGTATATCTAAAGCTTCAAATGAAAATATTGTTTGTGGAGAAACTGGTCAAAGGTCTTGTGTCAATGTTATTTGTCACAAAAACAAAACACTTATTGCTGTAAGTTGGTTTAATGAAATTAGTGGTGTTGGGAAGTTCTTTGAAGATGGTGCAATAGGTTTAAGATTAGGTGTTAGTTAGTTGGCTTTACAAGAAGGTATTACTTTCAAATATCTACATAATAATAAACAAAGAGTAATTGTTTATTGCACAAAAAAGACTAAAATAGTTGTCCCTGGAGACTTTATGCTAAAAAGGATAAGTCTATTGGGTTTTTTATTATTAAGAAGTATATTCAACCTCATACATGTAGGACTCGTTTTTGTAAATTAAATAGAAATCATTTGTCATCAGGTTTAATTGCAAACGAAATACATGATTGTGTTAGGAGGGATGTTTATGTTACAGCTAAAAGCGTGAAATCATTTTTGAAAAATGACTACGGTTTAAATATCTCTTACTGTGTTTCATGGCTTGATTTAGAGAAAGCTAAGATGGATGCATATGAAGATAGTTCTACTTCCTATAAAATACTTAAGAATAATTTTAAATATTGAAGATTCTTGATAGCAGCAGTGATTACATACTGGAGTATTCTTTGGAGACCAATATCTTCAAGCGTTGTTTTATAGCATTCGGTTCTTGTCTCTATGGTTTCAATTCCTTATGTTAAGTTTTATTTATTAATGAAATATTTTAATAGGATAAATATAAAGGGGTGTTGCTATGTGTCATAACTAAAGATGGTAACAATGATGAGTTTTTGTTATCTACTAGTTTTTATATTGTAAAACATGTTATTTATATTATGTTAGATATAAAACTGTGAAACCAGGCATGCATAAAATATACTAGATATGAAACCTTGAATAGTTAATACGATAGGTGCGAAACCTTATTGTATAAGTAAAATGATAGGTGCGAAACACTTAATACTTAATACGATATATGCGGAACCAAAGTTGTAATCAATTATTTATCATATATTTTCTATATATTTGTTTCACACATTTTCTCTGTTGCTTTTGGTATTGTTGGGGCTGAAGATATTATTAATTGGTTATGGTTTTTGGAGATGTTGAAACCCCATTTGTCTAATCGGAAAATTATATTTATTAGTGATCGTCATCTAGGTATTATTAGTGTTGTATCTGCTATATTTCCAGATTGCTACCATGCATACTGTCTTTTTCATATTTTAAATAATTTGAGGTATTCTTTAACTCATACATCAACAACATTTAAGGATACTTTGGTTCACATGTTTGAAAGATGCGTGTATGCTGCTAGTCATATTTTTTTTAATTCAATATATGGATGAATTTATTAAACAATGAGGTGGGAAGGTTGTCAGTTTTTGTGAGAATTTATCCTCCGAAAAATATGCTTGTGATTTTTTCAAAAGCAAGTTGTATGATTCTACGGCTTCTACTCTAGCTTACTATTTTAACAATCAAATCAAACACTTTTGTGGTTTGCTTATACTGGAGTTAATTGACAGATTAGAATTTTATAAATGAGTCAAATTTCGAGACATTTTGTGGATGTTGAACGTTGGACTAACGATTTGTCTCCTGAATTTGATAAAAACTTTAAAGCTAATGTAAAAAAAAGATCATCCATGGATAGTTCATTCGTCTACTCCTCTTTTGCATGAAGTGTTTTGTAATCCTATTATGGTTGTTGATCTTAGTGTACGTACTTGTTCTTGTGGTGCATGCTAACATGATTATTTCTCATGATCTCATGCTTTAGCTGCCTTGTTTTATATAGATGCAGATCCTAGGAAATATGTTGAGCCATACTATTTTGTAAGCTCTTATAAGGCTACATATTCATATGGCATAACTACATTTACTAATTTTGGTCAAGCATGTACTTCAACAACTTCTCCAGGTATGCTTCCTCCAATTTTAGAAAAGAAAGCTGGATGACCTAAGAAGAAACAAATTCAATCTAGAGGAGAATTGATTATTCGAACTATAATGTGTCTTCGTTATTCTAAATCTGGTTATAATAAACGATTATGTGTAGACCTTTTGTAAGATCAGTGTAATTTTTGATACTTTTAGTTTTTTTGACTTTTTTGTCATAATAAAAATAGATGATGTACAATAGATGCGAAACCTTTTGCAATATACAAAGATGGGAAACCTTTTATAACAAAAAATAGATGGGCATAAGCAAATATATTGGTTTGATAGATTCAAAACGTGTTAAAACAAAATACATTTGTTTATGATAGATGCAAAACCTTTCATAACCAAATACATGGGTTTGATGTATGCTAAACCTGGTTTTAACCATATACATTAGATTGTGATAGGTGTGAAACCTTGGATAATGAAATACATTGGTTTGATAGATGCTAAATCAGGTCATAACCAACTACATTTTTGTGGTGATAGATGGAAAACCTATCATAGCTAAAATATGTGGTTTTGATAGATGGGTGAAAAGAAATAAAAGTATAAATAAAGATGTATACAAACAGATAAATAAAAGAATGAATTTCATTATATAAGAGAAATACATGGAAATTTTAATATAACACAAATGGTGAGGTTTATTTTCGTCTGAGGGTAAGTTTGTAATTTTTGTTTAAAACTGTGTGGAAGTTTGAGAGTATTTAATGTTTTAGTAGAGAGTAGAGGGAGAATTAAGCAGCCTGGTTGTATTTAATATTCATTACCCTCATTTAATGTTGGTGGTTGGGTATTTATACCCTTACATTTGGGCTTTATGGGCTTTCAGGTCATGTTTAATGGACCCGGGTCAAGTTCAAGGACCCATGAGCTCTTAGAAGGAGAGCAAGCAGCTTAGTCAAGAAGTGATTAGGTTTTAAGTACTTTAGCTCTGTTCAAACAACACAATGAATGATGGTGTCCGAATTGTCATCGTCCGGTTAGGTAAACATTGCCGGAACTGACCCTGTCCGAAGTGGTAACAGGATCCGGACTCATTAGTAGCCCCTTTTTAGGTGTTTGTTCAAAAACCTTTGTCAAAACCTGAAAAACAGTCCGTTGCTAGTGACAGTTACATCCGGACAGGTCCTCCGAATAATGTCATAGCTTTATCCGGACTGAAAAAAGCTCTTTGGATCTAAACGGTTTTTTGCCAAAGTTCATGGGACACGTGTCTCTTTCTGGTTCGTTACTTCAGCCGTTTTTTCACCTCGAATTTCGCACCCACATTCTCTGAAAAGCAACCTCTTCATTAAATGAAGGTGACATCAACGACGTTTCTTAATCATTGCAAATCCTTTCGAATTCTCCTAGAAATCAAAACTCCTTTTTGGGGTTTACTATAAATTAAAACACTTTTCCACTGTTTTACTATCACCTTCATTTTCACTTTGCTAATTTTTAGAGCTTTCTCTCTCAAACACAAGTCTTTCACTTTGGTTGTTTATGTTCACGGCTAGGAACACTTTAATCAGAGGCGGGTGGCTCAATCTATCAGAACTAGAAAAAACACAAAAAGTTGAAAGGGAAAGGTGCATCGCAGCAGGCTTACCTACTTCCCCCATCGACAAACCAGTAACCTCAACCACAGAGCCTGACCAGGGTTCCTCCTCTACAAAAAGTGTCAAACCGAGGAGATTGTTTCAAACCAGTATTTCTCCTCTTGTCTCAGGTTCATCGGTTCAAGAGTCAGAACCCAATGTTGAACCAAGTTTAACAGTTACTAGTTTCAAAAAGCCTTCCTCATTCATAGCCATGGGGTTAGATGCAGATACTTCTCCCAACAAACTGGTCGATAGAAGAAAAGGCCGGCTGGTCAAAGGGTAGGCTTCCAAAGGCACCCCTTCGAAATCAGGTGCCATGGATAGCAGTACAGGGTCAGAGGCACCCATAAAAGTACCCAAGGACAAGCTGTCCGGACCGGAGGCCACTAGCTCAAGCCCCCGAAGAGAAACCAACATACCAGAGCCCCGGCCGGAGGCCAGAGAGTATTGAAGCTCATCAGTCCGGAGGTCAGACTGAACCAACTCCAAACTCCCCCCTCACAAAGACAACTGAAAACCCTTCCTCGATAATGGAGGAAAGAATGGAGGACTCTATCGAAGAGGCTCCATTCGAGTCCGAACCCTCCGGACAGACTAGTGATGCTGCTGCTACCAAGAAGGATAAGTGCAAAGAGAAGCTATGCCTTAAGCATCCAGAATTACCAGAAATCCTCGAAGGAAAAGTGGGACCGTGTTTCCACAAGGTAAACGTTAAATATCTTCTTGCTTTACAAAAAATCAACTATGTTTTCATCCATACAGCCGAGTTGGGCTGGATGCGTACAAAGTGGGGGATTCCGGAGAACGTAAAGATAAGAATCCCCATAGACCCCGAAACCCCAATGGACTGCAAACTCAGTGAAATAGTCAACTTCACCGAGCTTTTTAACTGGGGTTTAAGGTTCCCCTTAGATCCGGAAATAGTTAGGTATTTCCACCTCATCAAGCTCCGCCCTAGTCAACTGAGCCCCAACGCCTAGTACACACTTATGGCCAGCATCATGGCCTCCAGGCTCTCTAGGATTCCTTTACCAATGAAGGAATTCACAGTTGTGGCCAGTCTCTACAGAAACTACCACATTCCCTTCTATCACTTCAACATGGGTGATAATTATAAAGCAATGGATGATCTGCTTGAGTCGGAGAGAAATTGGAGGACTCAATTCCTGTTCGTAAGCGGCGCTTGGGAGAATGGGAGGAAAATCAAAGCTGGAGTCAACCCGAGTCTCCTCACCAGCAGATGGAGGAGTGATCGTAAGGATCATACCTTACATTTTTATTTTTACTTTTATCGATTTTGCCTAAACTGACTGGTCTTGTTTTTTGTCTTAACAGAGCTGCCCAAAGACTTCAATGACTATCTAAAGGACGGGCATACCACTTTTACCAAGATCAACACTTGGGCTGCTGAAAAGTGGGGGAATCGGTTTCATGATGCTTTTACAGGAGGCAATTTTGCAAGGTCTCACCTCTGGAACACTACTGGCCGGAGGGACTTGACCTGGGAATAACTCACCACTCCACCCCCTCCGGATGTAATCCCTAAGAGAACACACGAACCGGATGGGTCACTATACTTGCCAGGCCGGGCCAAGGCCCCGAGTAAAATGAAAGGCAAGAAAACGAAGGGCAAGAAGGTTGCAGGTGAGGCTAACCCTGCCGAGGTGGAGGAGGCTGCTCCAACAAACCCAGAGGGGCCAGCCCCAAGCCAGATCGATGCTGCTCTCTTAGAAGTGGTGGAGCAGGAAAGTGTTAGGGAAGAGGTAGGATCTCCCAAACCTCCAAGGGTTCGCAAGAGGGACCAAAAACGTGGAGCAGAGAATAAGGAGAGGGAGGCCAAAAAGAAAAAGACCTTTAGGGGTGACGAACTTTCTCTCCGGCCTCCTGAGCCTCTCCCCCCTGTAGACCCTACTGATCCGACAAGAGTAGAGGAGATCCCAGGTGACTTTCAAACTGATGAGTTTTGAGGAGGAGACCTTAGCATTGATGGTGTTGACATCACATGGCTTGATGGACTTGGTGACTATTTTGCAAACCTTCCTAGAGACGATTTTGCTGGGCCTTACCTCCCTCAGAGCACTTCGAACACCGTTACTTTTAATTGTAAGATTTTGACTGTTTCAAGTGAGAGGGATATTATAGCTCACTCCATATTAAGTAATGTTCAGCCAGTGCTTGTTTTGGAGAAACAAGTTCGAGGTCAGGCAGATATTATCAAAGATCTCAAATCTGACAAAGAGAGACTGTCCGATGATCTTCTTACTACCACTCAACATGCTGACATTCCGAAGGGAGAAAACGAGGAGCTAAAGAAGAGCCAAGAGGGGTGGACCACAAAGGTTTCCACTTTAGAAGACACTATCAAAGAGCTCCGGGAGAAGCTGTCCGGATTAGAGAAAGATCTCACCTCTTCAAAAGAGGAGGCAAAGGCCAAGGATCAAGTCATCCACAACTTGACAAATGACAAGATTGCGCTCGAGAACACAGTGTCCAAGGCTGCAGAGGAGAAAGCAGATCTGCTAAGGGAGCAAGAGGCCAAAATTCAGGCCAAGATCGATGCTTATGCCAACAATATAATAGATACTCAAGAGCAAATGTATGCCAAGGTGAGGTCGGAAATGGTCCTGCTCTTTCATGAGAAGTTCCCGAAGAGGATCCTGGGAGATTTGTGGCTTCATGTAGAGTACGAAGACCTTCCCTTTCACACCATAGCTAATGGAGACTTGCATGATTATTCCAGTGCTTCCTCCTCTGACGAAGAAGAAAACACCGGGGAGGACCCACATGAAGAGAAAGACGATCCCAAGAAGAAGAAAACAAGTGAGGCTGAGCCATCTTTAAAGGCTCAGTCTTAGATTATGAATTATCTTTTCACCTTTTACTTTGTTTAAACTAAAGTCCTTGGAAGGCCAAGGCATTTTTGTAATTGTGTCCGGTATTTAACCGGATAGATCTTTTGTTTTGTCTGACAATTTAGAAGTCCTTGGAAGGCTAAGGCACTTAGGTTATTTCAATGAATATCTTTATTTTGCATAACTCTTTCATTCTTTCATAGTTTGTTTCAATTTTGGTGGCTAGTGTTTAAATAGCTCTTAGTTATTTCATAAATATTCTAAAGCGAGAGTGTTTAAACTCTCCGATGAAAAATGTTTAAGTAGTCATCATTCGTTTAATTCAATCCGGATGGTGTGACAAAAAACAGAGTAAGAACACTTCGAATTTTTTCAAGAAGGCATCAAGTTTTATAAAAAGCCCGGACACCTCATTAAAATCTCCTCGCGCCACCAGGGTAGGAAAGAGTACGCCCCCAAATATTTACATGGATTTTTAAACAAGTAAATATTTACATTGTTCCTATTCTAAGTACATCCGGAGATGTTCAACATTGCAAGGGTGATTCAAAACCCTTCCATTTTTGTTTTCTAGCCAGTATGTTCCAGGTTTGAGCCTTTCAATGACCATATAAGGTCCTTCCCAAGTTGGGGCTAGTTTGCCGAGCAGCTTTTCTTTAGTATGTAAGAAGACCTTCCTTAACACCTTGTCCCCCGGCTAAAAATATATTCTCTTAACTCTAGAAGCAAACATGCTTCTCATCAAACCCTGATAGTGTGCAGCTCTAAGGTGAGCCTTAACTCTTCTTTCCTCTATTAGGTCAAGCTGACCCCTGACTGCCACTTCGTTAGCATGTTCGGAGAAGTTGTGAACTCGAAAAGAAGGGAGAGTTGCCTCTATGGGAGCTATGGCATCCATCCCATAGACCAAGGCAAAAGGTGATTCTTGTGTTGCAGCCCCAAGAGTAGTCCGGTAGGCCCACAAAACTTCTTGTAAATAACTAGGCCATTTTCCAGCAGCTCCTTCTAAATTTTTCTTCAAACCGGACAGTGGCCACCTCAACTTGACCATTTGATTGTGGATGGAAAGGTGAAGAGAAACAATGTTGTATACCCCTAGAGGCACAGAAACTCTCCATTTCCTTGTTGTCGAACTGTGGCCCATTGTCTGTTGTTATCTTCTGTGGAACACCAAAACTGCAACAGATATTGGATAAAATGAATTTAATGACGACTTTTGATGTTGTTCCTGCAAGTGGGGGATGCTTCAATCCACTTCGAAAAATAATCAATAGCAACAATTATCATCCCGCGTCCTCCGGATTCCATAGGAAGAGGTCCCAGCAAATCCAACCCCCATCGAGCAAAAGGTATAGGCTCAGAAATTGACTCTAAAGGGATGGCTGGGACATGAATTTCGTTGCTCTATCTTTGGCATGGGTCACACCTTTTCACCAGCTCCTTAGCATCTTGCATTATAGAGGGCCAATAATATCCAGCTAGTAAAACTCTTCTTGTTAGAGCCCTGAATCCACAGTGAACTAATCCCTCACCATCATGTAATTCGGAGATGACTGCTTGAGACTCATCGTCTCCTAAACATCGCGAAAGAGGTTTACTGTAAGACTTTTTATACAGAACGTCTCTTAGTATGATAAAACCACGAGCCTTGTGCTTCATTTTTCTTGCTAGTGATTTATCCAGAGGCAAGATGCCATCAGAGAGATACTGCAGGAGAGGAAATCTCCAATCTTGAGGTTGTTTCATCTGTACATCGAAAAGTTATTCCTCTTTGCTCACATTAAGTTGAATGGAAGGGCACTCCAGCATATGGATCCAAGGATATGACTCAGTGCATGCTATGGTTGCCAAGGAATCTGCTAGTTCATTCTCTGTTCGGGGTATATGCTCATAAACAATGCTTTTGAACTTAAGTTCCTCATTTTTAAGAAGTAGTAAGTACTTCACTAGTTGCTCCTTTTTTGCCTCAGATTGACCTTGTGCATGGTGGATAAGAAGCTGTGAATCACTCATCAGCTTGACCCTTTTGGACCCACAATATAAGCTAACTTTAAACCAGCTATAACTGCTTCGTATTCGGACTCATTGTTGGATGCCCTAAAAGCAAAACATATAGCCTGGTACATTTTGTCACCATACGGAGAAGTCAAGCACACCCCTACACCACATCCCATAGTACTTGATCCACCATCTGTACTGAAGATGCATACCTTTTTGTCTTTCATCTTAGTAGTTTGCTCCTTATCCCTATCAGAGTGGAATTCAACTAAAAAATCAGCCACAGCTTGGGCTTTGATTGCTGTTCGAGGAGCAAAATCAATATCGAAGTCCCCCAACTCCATTGACCACTTAGTCATTCTACTTGAAATGTCTGCCTTTTGAAGAACATTCTTCAAGGGAAAAGATGTCCGGACGATAATAGGATGAGCCTGAAAATAAGGCCTCATCTTCCTTGCAGCAATTACCAAGGCTAATGCTAATTTTTTGAGTTTTAAATAACGTTTTTTTCCATCTATCAAGCTCTTGCCGATGTAGTACACCGGATGAGGGTAATTATCCATCTCTCTTACCAATACAACACTGATGGCACAACTGGAAACTGCCAAATATACGAAGAGCGTCTCTTCATCAACAGGTTTAAATAAAGTTTTGGGGGAGGACAAATGTTTCTTGATCTCATTGAAGGCCTCATCGCACTGTGAAGTCCAGTCAAATCCCTTAGCACACTTTAAAGTTTGAAAAAACGGGCACATCTGTCCGAAGACCTTGAGATGAATCGATTTAAAGCAGTCAACCTCCTAGTCAACCATTGTACTTCTTTAACATTTCGAGGAGGCTCCATTTGGAATAAAGCATTAAGCTGGTCTGGATCGGGCTGTATCCCTTGCTCACTTATTATATAACCTAGGAATTTTCCGGACTATACTCCAAACACACACTTTTCGGGATTTAGTTTCAAATTTACTTTTACTAAGTTAGCAAAAGTTTATTGGAAGTCTGCCAAGTGCAGTTGTTCATCCACACTTTTTACCATCATGTCATCAATGTATACTTCCATATTTCTTCCAATTTGATTAGCAAAGGCTTTGTTCACTAACCTCTGATAGGTAGCCCCAGTATTTTTCAACCCAAATGGCATTACCTTGTAACAATGAAGACCCCTATCAGTGACAAATGTGGTATGCTCTTGATCCTTCGGATCCACTTGAATCTGGTTGTACCTGGAGAAGGCATCCATGAAAGACGGTAGCTTATTTCCAGAAGTGGAATCCACCAGCTGATCAATCCGGGGGACCGGGTATAAATCTTTTGGGCAAGCCCTATTGAGATCTGTGAAATCAATGCACATACGCCACTTGCCATTTTTCTTTTTCACCAAGACCGGATTGGCTGTCTACAAAGGATACTGAGACTCCTTTATATGCCCCATTTTAGTGAGCCTGTCAACTTTTTGAACAATAACATCAGCCTTTTCCTTGGAAAAAGCCCTTCTCTTTTGTACCACAGGTGCTATATCTCTCCGAATGGATAGGCGATATGATATAATATCTGCTGGAACCCCCAGTAACATCAGCATTGCACCAAGCAAAAACATGCTGATGATCTTTTAGGAACTTCAACATTTTATTCTTCAGTTCGGGTGGCATTTTGGACCCTATCTTAACACTTTTTCCTTCTTCTAAAGAATGTGTTTCAACTTCTTCAACCGGTATCAACACTCCAGGGGTCTCTCTAGGGTCATCAATTTCACCCTCACCCCGAGAAAGCCCCTCAAACTTGATGAGTCCGAATTCTGACTACTCACCGGACAGGGACAGATCAGACCTAGCCCTCCGGACCGGACAGACCACTTCGAACACTTAGCTAATGGGACTGTTCGAACTATGACAAAAGTACTAAAAACATAAACACTTCTTGACTAAGCTACTTGCTCTCCTACTTAGAGCTCATGGGTCTTTAAACATGACCCGGGTCCATTAAACATGACCCATAAAGCCTAAATGTAAGGGTATAAATACCCAACCACCTGCATTAACTAGGGGTAATGAAAATTAACTGCAACTAGGCAGCTTAATTCTCCCTCTACTCTCTACTCAAAACACTAAATACCCATAGACTTCCACAAAACTCTGAACAAATTACTCAATTACCCTCAAATGTAAATTAACCTCACCAAATTGGCGACCACAGTGGGAGAAGAAGGTGTCTGAATCAAGCATTCAAAACCAGCAAGAAAAGTCACTCCGAATGAATTCGGACGTCCCGGAAGTACCACCAGCTTTGCTCGAAGTGGTGGGTGAAAACGATGAGTACACCATCGAAGAGCGTGATAGGTTAAAGGGTGAAATAGAAGCTTTGAGGACAGAAAAGGCTAAGATGGGCATGAAAGAAAAGTCAAAAGCATCAGTTGCTCATCACACCGATAACCCTAGAGAGCATGAGCCTTCGAAGACTCATGTGAGTACCAAAAAGACTCATGCCAGCTCTAAAAAGTCTCACCGGTCTAAGCCAGTAGAGAGTTCTGACTCAGGCTCAGAATCTTCTGACAGCTCTTCGGATGATGAGGGAGTTGAAGAATCCTTGTCCTCTAGCAGTGATGAGGGTCGAACTAAAAAGAAGCAAAAGCAGATAAAAAAATATTCAAGAAAAAGGGATAGACATGGAAGGATGAAGAGAAATATTGGCAAAAGGACATCACACAGCCGGAGGCATATAGACCGGATGCTGATGGATCCTTTTGCCTTCCACAATGAACCAGGTATCTTTGCAACTCCCAATGAGGATACTGTGTTCAGTCGTGGTCGGAATTGGAGGCAATCTCCATTGTCTTCTTAAATTCTGTCCGGAAACCTCCCTAAGAGGTTTGATAGCACCAAAATGGAAAAGTACGATGGCAGTACTGATCCGGACAACCATTTGGAACAATTTAAAAACTTCATGATGAACTTTGATGACGATGATAAAATACTTTGTAGAGCATTCTCCCAATCGTTTACGGGGAGTGCTCTAAAATGGTATAATAGCCTACCATAAGGTTGTATCAAGAACTTCGATACTTTTTGGGTGGCCTTTCGAAGACAGTTCGTAGGGAGTAAAGAGCTAAAGGGCAATGGAGACACAATAATCTATTGTGCCCAGGAACCTAATGAATCCTTAAAAGAGTATATAAGTCGTTTTGTGAACACTAAGAATGGGTTAGCTGATTGCTTCGAGCAAGTGTCAATAGCATCCTTAAGACAGGGCTTTAACCCTGGCAATTTGGCTGATTCAGTAACCAGAAAGAAGGCCATGACCTGGGGAGGGTTGCTGAATCAGGTTGGAAAACAGATTAACGTTGATGAAACAAAGAAAACAAGGGTGCATAGGCAGGTGAGGTCTACCCCGATGGCACCAAACCCCAATCAGAATCAGTTAGGAAACAAGGCAAAAGAGACCGGACAGGGGCATGGTAGGGCTAAAGCTCAGTCTCAGCCAGCTGCTCCTGCTCAGATTCAGCAATCCAGAAACAAAAGAGGGCCTTGGGTTCAACCGGAGTGGTTCGCAGAATTGAAAGAAAGTGTGGCCACCATTTATGATAAAACAAAGGAAGAGGTACACTATAGAAGACCAGCCACACTGCAATCTCCTAGAGAGCATCACAATAACTCTTTTTGCCAATATCACAATGATATTGGCCATACCACCGATGACTGTATAGCTTTGAAACAAGAGGTTCAGAACTTGATCGAAAGGGGAAAGCTAGGGGCTTATGTCGAAAGCAGAGGAGGTAACAGGCTTGACAATACTCACCGGGTTGGTCCAAGTAATGCTGCTCCGGAGGGAGCCATGGTTATAACCGAGAGGTTTGATGTGGAATCTGAATACTTGGATCCTGATCCAACTCGAAATAGGGTGGGTGCAATTGAGGAGTGTTCTAGGACAGTCTCCGGCCTCATTAAGCTTTTTGAGTCCCTTACAATTTTCGGAGGGGATACTATGACAGCTCCTACTGCTTATTCGAGGAAGAGGCACGTTCATACTTTGGCCACCCAGCTAGAAGGAGGCATGACTTCCTATCAATCACAAATTCCTTTCCGCTTCATTGTTTTTGATGAAGATAATTTAAGAGATATAGCTGGCCCTCATGAAGATGCTGTTGTCATAGGGGCATCTATTGGGGGCAACGACATAAGACGAATTTTGGTGGATACTGGTAGCTCAGCCAATATCCTGTTCTTAACTACTTACAAGAGAATGAAAAATCCAGCCGTAATTCAGAGTTCGGACAGATCAATTGTGGGCTTTACTGGCAGCTCAGCAGATGTGATCGGGGAGTTCGAAGAAGAGGTTTTGTTGGGCAAGGGCCCTTTCAAGAAGATGGTCAGGATACTTTTTATTGTGGTGGATTGTCCCACTTGCTATAATGCTATTTTAGGGAGGTCTTGGCTATCTAGGATGCATGCAGTGGCTTCAACAGTCCACCAATGTTTGAAATATGCTGTTCAGGGACAGGTGGGAGTAGTCCGGAGCAGTCAAAATGTTGCAAGGGAATGTTATGCTACAGCTATGGCTCCCCGGACGCTGGGGGCAGTTCGTATCAACAAACAATAGCAATTTGAGGGTCTTTCTGGGGGTGAGGGTGAAATTGATGACCCCAGAGAGACCCCTGGAGTGTTAATACCAGTCGAAGAGGTAGAGACATATTGTCTAGAAGAAGGGAAAAGTGTCAAGATAGGGTCTAAGATGCCACCCGGTTTGAAAAATTAGATGCTAAATTTTTTGAAGAGTCATCAGCACGTTTTTTCTTGGTGCAATGCCGATGTTACTGGGGTTCCACCAGGTGTAATATCACATCACCTATCCGTCCGAAACGACATTGCACCAGTAGTTCAAAAGAGAAGGGCTTTTTCCAAGGAAAAGGCTGATGTCATTGTACAAGAGGTGGACAGGCTCACAAATATGGGGCATATCAAGGAGTCTCAATATCCTTTGTGGACTGCCAATCCGGTTCTGGTGAAAAAGAAAAATGGCAAGTGGCGCATGTGCATTGACTTCACAGATCTCAATAGAGCTTGCCCAAAATATTTGTATCCAGTTCCCCAGATTGACCAACTAGTAGACTCCACCTCTCGGAACAAGCTACTATCCTTTATGGATGCTTTCTGGATACAATCAAATCCAAATAGATCCAAAGGATCAAGAGCATACCATATTTGTCACTGACAGAGGTCTTCATTGCTACAAGGTAATGCCATTTGGATTGAAAAATGTTGGGGCTACTTATCAGAGATTGGTAAACAAAGCTTTTGCTGATCAGATTGGAAGGAATATGGAAGTATACATCGATGATATGATGGTAAAGAGTGTGGATGAGCAATTGCACTTGGCTGATCTCCAAGAAACTTTTACCAACTTAGTGAAAGTGAATTTAAAGTTAAATCCAGAAAAATGTGTGTTCGGAGTTCAATCTAGGAAGTTTCTAGGCTATATTATAAGTGAGCATAGGATACAACCCGATCCAGACCAGCTTAATGCTCTATTTCACATGGAGCCTCCTCGAAATATTAAAGAAGTATAACAACTAACGGGGAGGTTAGCTGCTCTAAACAGATTCATCTCAAGGTCTTCGGACAGGTGCGCCCCATTTTTTCAAACCTTGAAGGGTGCAAAGGGATTTAATTGGACCTCACAGTGTGATGAGGCCTTCGATGAGATCAAGAAGCATATGTCCTCCCCTAAAACCTTGTTTAAACCAATTGATGGGGAGACACTCTTCGTATATCTGGTAGTTTCAAGCTGTGCCATCAGCGTTGTGTTGGTGAGAGAAGTGGATAATTACCCCCATCCAGTATACTACATCAGCAAGAGTTTGATAGATGCCGAAAGGCGTTATCTAAAACTTGAGAAGTTAGCATTAGCCATGGTAATAGCTGCAAGAAAAATGAGGCCTTATTTCCAGGCTCATCCTATCATCGTCCGGACATATTTTCCCTTGAAGAATGTCCTCCAGAAGGAAGACATTTCAAGTAGGATGACAAAGTGGTCAGTAGAATTGGGGGATTTCGACATAGACTTTGCTCCTCGAACAGCAGTTAAGGCCCAAGCTGTGGTTGATTTCTTGGTCGAATTTCACTCCGACAGAGATTCAGAGCAGGCTACTGACATGAAAGATAAAAAGGTCTGGATCGTCCGGACAGATGGTGGATCCAGCACTATGGGTTGTGGTGGAGGGGTGTGTTTGACTTCTCCGTATGGTGACAAAATGTACCAAGCTATATGTTTCGCTTTCAGGGCTTCCAATAATGAGTCTGAGTACGAAGCAGCTATAGCTCGATGAAAGTTAGCCTATATTTGTGGGGCTAAGAGGGTCAAGCTACTAAGTGACTCCCAGCTTCTTATTCACCATGCCCAAGGTCAATCTGAAGCTAAAAAGGAGCAGCTAGTGAAATATTTACTTCTTTTGAAAAATGAAGCACTCAAGTTTAAAAGCGTTGTTTATGAACATATACCCCGGACAGAAAATGAGTTATCAGATTCATTGGCAACCAAGAGTCGTATCCATGGATCCATGTGCTGGAGAGCCCCTCCATTCAACTTGGTATGGGTAAAGAAGAAGAAATTTTTGAAGTACAAATGAAACAACCTCAGGATTGGAGATTTCCTCTCCTGCAATACCTCTCCGACGGTGTCGTGCCTCCGGATAAATCACTAGCAAGAAAATTGAAACACAACTCGTGGTTTTATCATACTGAGAGACATTCTATATAAAAAGTCTTATAGTAAACCTCTTCTGCGTTGTTTGGGGGGGGGGGTGATGAGTCTCAGGTAGTCCTCTCCGAACTGCATGATGGTGAGGGATCAGCTCATTGTGGATTCAGGGCATTAACAAGGAGAGTTTTACTGGCAGGCTACTATTGGCCGTCTATCATGAAAGATGCTAAGGAGCTGGTAAGGAGATGTGACCCATGCCAAAGGTACAGCAATAAAATTCATGTCCCAGCTATTCCTTTAGAGTCAATTTCTGAGCCTATACCTTTTGCTCGATGTGGATTGGATTTAGTGGGACCTCTTGCTATGGCATCCGGAGGGCGCAAAACTATAATTGTTGCTATAGACTACTTTTCGAAGTGGATTGAAGCAGCCCCTCTAGCAGGAACAACATCAAAACTTGTCATAAAATTCATTCTATCCAACATCTGTTGCAGATTTGGTGTCCCACGAAAGATAACAACAGACAATGGGCCACAGTTCGACAATAGGGAAATGGAGAGTTTCTGTGCCTCAAGGGGTATACATCATTGTTTCTCTTCACCTTTCCACCCACAAGAAAATGGCCAAGTTGAAGTGGCTAACAGAACTATTCTATCCGGTTTAAAGAAGAATTTGGAAGGGGCTACTGGAAAGTGGCCTAGTTATTTAGAAGAGGTCTTGTGGGCCTACCGGACAACACCTGGGGCTGCAACTCAGGAGTCACCCTTTGCTTTGGTCTATGGGATGGATGCAGTAGCTCCCATAGAAGCAACTCTTCCATCATTTCGTGTTCACCACTTCTCAGAATGTGCTAACGAAGTGGTAATCAGAGGTCAGCTCGATCTAGTGGAAGAAAGATGAGTTAAAGCCCACCTTAGAGTTGCACACTATCAAGGTTTAATGAGGAGCAGATTTTCTTCTAAAGTTAAAAGAAGAGATTTCCACCCGAGGGACAAAGTATTGAGGAAAGTCTTCTTGCACACCAAAGAAAAGCTACTCGGAAAATTGGCCCCAACTTGGGAAGGACCTTATGTGGTTGTTGAAAGGCTCAAACCTGGAACATATTTGCTGGAAGACAAGGATGGAAGAATCTTGACCCACCCTTGGAATATCGAACATCTCCGGATGTACTTGGAGTAGCATTTGTGTAAATATTTACTTGTTTAAACATCCATGTAAATATTTGGGGGCATACTCTTTCCTCCCTGGTGGCACGGGGAGGTTTTGATGAGGTGTCCGGCTTTTTAAATAAAATTTGATGCCTTCTTAAATTTTTTTTCTAAAGTGTTTTAGTTTTGTCTTTTGTCACACCATCCGGATTGAAATAAAAGAAAGATGACCACTTAAACATTCGTCATCGGAGAATTTGAACACTCTCACTATGAAATAACCAAGGGCTATTTAAACTCTAGCCATCAAAATTGGAACAGACTATGAAAAAATGTGAGAATTGAGCAAAACAAGGATATTCATTAAAACAACTTAAGTGCCTTGGCATTCCAAGGACTTTCAAATCAGAGTGAAGGACCTATCCGGTCAAATACCAGACACATTAACAAAAAAGAGTGCCTTGGCCTTCCAAGGACTTTAGTTTAGATAACATGACAAGAAAAAAGTAATTCATAAATTAAGGCTGAGCCTTTGAAGATGGCTCAGCTTCATCTGTCTTCTTCTTCCCCTTGGGATCATCTTTCTCTTCGTCTGGGCTCTCCCCGGTGTTTTCTTCAGCATCAGATGAAGATTCACTAGAGAAGCCAATCCGGTCGCCTTCGTCCATCATGTGATATGGGAGGTATTCAACCTCTACATGAAGCCATAAATCCCCTAGGTTCCTCTTCAGAAATTTCTCATGGAAGAGCAAGACCATGTCTGATCTTACCTTGGCATACATTTGCTCTTGAGTATCGATCACGTTGTTGGCATAGGCATCGATCTTGGCTTGGATTTTGGCCTCCTGCTCCCTTAGCAAACTAGCTTTCTCCTCGGCAGCTTTGGACACTGTATTCTCAAGAGCAATTTTGTCATTGGTTAAGTTGGTGATGATTTGGTCTTTGGCCTTGGATTCCCCCTTTGAGGTGGCAAGATCTTTCTCCAGTCCGGACAGCTTCTCCCGGAGCTCTGTGATAATGTTCTCTAATGTGGTGACTTTTGTAGTGCTCGCCTCTTGGTTTCTCTTCAACTCCTTGTTTTCTTCCTTTAGAATGGCAGCATTTGAAGTGGCAGTGCGAAGGTCATCGGACAGCCTCTCTTTGTTAGACTTAAGATATTTGATAATGTCTGCCTGATTTCGAACTTGTTTCTCCAACGCAAGTACAGGCTGAACATTGCTTAATAAAGAGTGGGCTATGACATCCCTTTCACTTGAAACAATAAAGGTCTTACCATTGAAAGTGACTGTGTTTGAGGTGCTCAGAGGGAGGTAAGGCCCAGCAAAATCGTCTCTGGGAAGATTGATGAAGTACTCACCAAGCCCACCAAGACCGGTGATGTCTACCCCATCAATGTTGAGATCTCCCCCTTCGACCTCATCGGTATGGAAGTCACCAGGTATCTCCTCCGCTTGTGTTGGGTCAGTAGGATCAGCTTGGGAGGGAGGCTCCGGAGCCCGGAGAGAAAGCTCGTCACTCTTAGAGGTCTTCTTCTTCTTGGCCTCCCTGTCTTTGCTTTCACCTCCCTGTTTACGATTTCTTTTGGAAGCCCTTGGAAGTTTTGGGGAGTGCACTTCTTGCCTTTCAGTCTCCTGCTCCACCACTTCCAAGAGAGCAGCATCAATTTGGCTGTGGACTGGCCCCTCCGGATTTATTGGAGCATCCTCCTCCGCCTCAGCAGGGTTAGATCCACCCACCACCTTCTTGCCTTTCTTTTTACCTTTTATCTTGCTTGGGGCCTTGGCCCGGCCTGGCAAGTAAAGTGTCCCATCTGGGTCATGCGTTCTTTTGAGCACTACGTCCGGAGGAGGCTGGGTGGTGAGCTCTTCCCAGGTTAGGTCTCTCCGACCTGTGGTGTTCCAAAGGTGAGACCTTGCTAAGTTACCCCCTGTGAAGGCAACATGGAACCGATTCCCCCACTTCTCAGCGGCCCAAGCGTTGATCTTGGTGCAAGTGGTCTGCCCGGTTTTCAAATAATCACTGAATTCCTTGGGCAGTTCTGTTAAGGCAAAAGTAAGACCAATTAGTTTAAACTAACTCTAAAAAAGGGAGAGAGACAAAAATATAAAGCATGAGACTTACGGTCACTCCTCCACCTGCTTCTGAAAAGATTTGGGTTCACTCCGGACTTGATCTTCTTTCCATTCTCCCAAGCACTACTAACAAACAGGAACTGGGTCCTCCAATTCCTCTCCGCCTCTAACAAATCATCTACAGCTTTGAAATTATCCCCCATGTTGAAATGGTAAAAGGGGATGTGGTGGTTTCTGCAAAGACTGGCCACAGCAGCAAACTCCTCCATTGGCAGAGGAATCCCAGAGAGCCTCGAAGCCATGATGCAGGACATGAGGGTGTACCAGGCGTTGGGGCTCAACTGGCTCGGACAGAGCTTTATCAGATGAAAGTATCTGACAATTTCTAGGTCCAATGGGAGTCTGAGCCCCCAATTAAACAACTCCGTGAAGATGACAATTTCGCTCAGTTTGCAGTCCATGGGAGTCTCTGGGTGTATAGGGATCCTGATCTTCACATTCTCCGGTATTCCCCACTTCGTACGCATCCGACCCAGTTCAGCTGTGTGGATGAATGCGTGGTTGATCTTTTGCTAGGCGAGGAGGTACTTGACACTGACCTTGTGGAAACAAAGCCCCACCCTTCCTTCAAGACTCTCCGGCAGATCCGGATGCCTCAAGCACAACTTCTCTTTACCTTTCTCTTTTTTGGCAACAGCAACACTACTGGTCTGACCGAAGGGCTCGGACTCAAATGGAGCCTCTTCGACAGAGTCCTCCATTACTTCCTCCATAATTGATGAAGGATTTTCAGTAGCAGTGGCAAGGGGAGGATTCGGATCTGGCTCAGCTTGGTCTCCGGACTGCTGGGCTTCAGTGTTCCCTTGGCTTCTGGCCTCCGACTGGGGCTCTGAGGCAGAGGTTTCTCTTTGAAGACCTGGGCTGCTACCCTCCGGACCAGACAGTCTGTCCTTAGGAGCTCTGATGGGCACTTCTGACCCAGTGCTGCTGTCTTTCGCACCCGACTTTAAAGGAGTGCTCTTAGAGGCCTGACCCTTGACCAGCCGACCTTTTCTCCGTTCGACTAACTTTTGAGGGGAGTTTTCAGTGTCTGACCCCATAGCTAAGAAGGGGGAGGGATTTTTGAAACTGTTAACTGTTACCCCTGGCTCAACAACAGGTTCCGATTTTTGAACTGAGGAACCAGAGATAATGGGGGAGAGATTAGTTTGAAATAGCTTTTTCGACTTGATGCCTTTCGAGGAAGAAGAACCTTGATCTGATTCTGTGGCTGAAGTCACTGGCTTGTCGATGGGCGAAACGGGTAATCCTACTGCAATACGTCTTTCCCTTTCAACCTTTTGCGCCTTTTCAAGTTCAGAGAGGTTGAGCCACACACCTTTGATCAGAGCGTTCCTCGCTGTAAACATAAACTATCTGGGTAAATTTTTGCTTTGGAGAGAAAAAACTTTAAGAAGTGGCAGAGTAAATATGAGAGTGATGGTGAAACAATAGAAAGTGTTTTAATTTATAGTAAAATCTGAAAAAGGAGTTTGATTCCTAGGAGAATTCGAAAAGATTGGTAATGATTAAAAACGGCGCTGATGTCACCACCTTTAATTAAGAGGTTGCTTTTCGAAGAAGGTGGGTTCGAAATTCAAGGTGAAAAAATGGTTGAGGCAACCAACCAGAAAGCGACACGTGTCCCATGAACTCTAGCACAAAATCGTTTGGATTCATGAAGCTTTATCAGTCCGGATAAAACCATAAGACAAACAGACCTGTCCGGATTAAAACCACCCCTGACATCGGACTGTTTTTCAGGTTTTTGACAAAGGTATTTGAACAAACACCTAAAAAAGGGGCTCCTGATGAGTCCGAATTCTGACTACTCACCGGACAGGGACAGATCGGACCTAGCCCTCCGGACTGGACAGACCACTTCGAACACTTAGCTAATGGGACTGTTCGAACTATGACAAAAGTACTAAAAAACCTAAACACTTCTTGACTAAGCTACTTGCTCTCCTACTTAGAGCTCATGGGTCTTTAAACATGACCCGGGTCCATTAAACATGACCCATAAAGCCCAAATGTAAGGGTATAAATACCCAACCACCTGCATTAACTAGGGGTAATGAAAATTAACTGAAACTAGGCAGCTTAATTCTCCCTCTACTCTCTACTCAAAACAATAAATACCCATAAACTTCCACAAAACTCTGAACAAATTACTCAATTACCCTCAAACGTAAATTAACCTCACCAAAATTGCTATTCTTCGTTGATACGAACTGCCCCCAACGTCCGTGGAGCCAGTGCTGTAGCATAACACTCTCTTGCAATCTTTTGACTGCTCCGGCCAACTCCCACTTGTCATTGAACAACATATTTCAAACATTGGTGGACTGTCGAGGCCACTGCATGCATCCTAGAGAGCCAAGACCTCCCTAAAATAGCATTATAACAAGTGGGACAATCCACCACAATAAAAAGTATCCTGACCATCTTCTTAAAAGGGCCCTTGCCCAACAAAACTTCCTCTTCAAACTCCCCGATCACATCTGCTGAGCTCCCAGTAAAGCCCACAATTGATCTGTCCGAACGCTGAATTACGGCTGGATTTTTCATCTTTTTATAAGTGGTTAAGAAGAGGATATTGGATGAACTCCCAATATCCACCAATATCCGTCTTATGTCATTGCCCCTAATGGATGCTCCTATGACAACATCATCTTCATGAGGGCCAGCTATATCCCTTAAGTCATCTTCATCGAAAACAATGAAGGGAAATGGAATTTGTGATTGATAGGAGGTCATGCCTCCTTCTAGCTAGGTAACTAAAGTATGAACGTGCCTCTTCCTTGAAGAAGCAGTAGGAGCTGTCATAGTATCCCCTCCGAAAATTGTAAGTGACTAAAAAAACTTAATAAGCTCGGAGACTGTTTTACAAAATTCCTCAATGGCACCCACTCTATTTCGAGTTGGATCAGGATCTAAGTATTTTGATTCTACATCAAATCTTTCGATTATAACCATAGCTCCCTCCGGAGCAGCATTGCTCGGACCAATCCGATGAGCATTATCAGGCCTATTTCCTCCTCTTCTTTTGACACATGCCCCCAGCTTTCCTCTTTTAATTAAGTTCTGAACTTCTTGTTTCAAGGCTATACAATCGTCAGTGGTATGGCCAGTATCATTATGGTATTGGCAGAAAGAATTGTTACGATGTTCCCTAGGAGATTGCAGTGCGGCCGGCCTTCTATAGTGTACTTCTTCCTTTGTTTTGTCATAAATGGTGGCCACAGTTTCCTTTAACTCTGCAAACCACTCCGGTTGAACCCAATGACCTCTCTTATTTCTAGATTGTTGACTCTGGGCAGGCGCAGCTGGCTGAGATTGAGCTTTAGCCCTGTTATGTCCCTGTCCGGTCTCCCTTGCCTTGTTCCCGGACTGATTATGGTATGGATTTGGTGCAACCGGGGAAGACCTCACCTGCCTGTGCACCCTAGTTTTCTTTGTTTCATCAACGTTGATTTGTTTTCCAACCTGATTCAGTAGACCCCCCCCCCCCAAGTCATGGTTTTTTTTCTGGTCGCTGAATCAGCTAAATTTCTAGGGTTTAAGCCTTGCCTCAAAGAGGCTATGGCTACTTGCTCAAAGCAGTCAGCCAACCTATTTTTGGTGTTCACAAAACGACTTATGTATTCTTTCAGTGATTCGTTTGTTTCTTGGGAACAATGGATTATTGTGTCCCCATTGCCCTTCAAGTCTTTACTCCCACCAAACTGCCTTCGAAAGGCCACCCAAAAGGTATCGAAATTTCTGATGCAGCCTTGTGGTAGGTTGTTATACCACTTCAGAGCACTCCCCGTAAAGGATTGGGAGAATTCTCTAAAGAGTAACTTGTCATCATCATCGAAATTCATCATAAAGTTCTTAAATTATTCCAAGTCGTTGTCCGGATCTTTGCTGCCATCGTATTTCTCCATTTTTGTGCTATCAAACCTCTTAGGGAGGTTTCCGGACAGAATCTTAGAAGACAATGGAGATTGTCTCCAATTCCGGCCACGACTGAAAACAGTATCCTCATTGGGAGTTGCAAAGATACCTGGTTCATCGTGGAAGGAAAAAGGATCCACCAGTATCCGGTCTACATGCCTCCGGCTGTGAGATGATCCTTTGCCTATATTTCTCTTCAATTTCCCATGTATATCCCTTTTTCTTGAATACTTTTTAATCAACTTTTGCTTCTTTTTGGATCGGCCCTCATCACTGCTGGAGAATAAAGACTCTTCAACTCCATCCTCGTCCGAGGAGCTACCAGAAGACTCTGAGTCTGAGTCAGAACTCTCCACTGGCTTAGACCGGTGAGACTTTTTGGAGCTAGCATGAGTCTTCTTGGTACTCACATAAGTCTTCGAAGGCTCATGCTCTCTAGGGTTGTCGGTATGATGAGCGACTGATGCTTTTGACTTCTCTTTCATGCCCATCTTAGCCTTCTCTACCCTCAGAGCTTCTATCTCGCCCTTTAATCTATCACGATCCTCGATGGTATATTCATCATTCTCACCCACCACTTCAAGCAAAGCTGGTGGTACTTCCGGGGCGTCCGGATTCATTCAGACTGATTTTTTCTGATGGTTTCGAATGCTTGATTCAGGAACCCTCGCTCTTCCACCGTGGTCGCCAATTTGGTGAGGTTTATTTTCGTCTGAGGGTAAGTTTGTAATTTTTGTTTAGAACCGTGTGGAAGTTTGAGAGTATTTAATGTTTTAGTAGAGAGTAGAGGGAGAATTAAGCAGCCTGGTTGTATTTAATTTTCATTACCCTCATTTAATGTTGGTGGTTGGGTATTTATACCCTTACATTTGGGCTTTATGGGCTTTCGGGTCATGTTTAATGGACCAGAGTCAAGTTCAAGGATCCATGAGCTCTTAGTAGGAGAGCAAGCAGCTTAGTCAAGAAGTGATTAGGTTTAAGTACTTTAGTTTTGTTCGAACAACACAAGGAATGATGGTGTCCGAATTGTCATCGTCCGGTTAGGTAGACATTGCCCGAACTGACCCTATCCGAAGTGGTAACAGGATCCGGACTCATCAACAAACAACCTAGAAACAAACGGAAAACAAACTGTAAACATGGAGTCTCTTTAGTCAGACTCAGATTTAGACTCTTCTTAGTCAATAACAAAGATAAAAATTATGGACAACTAAAAGCAAAAACATGAACATACACAAACATACAAAAAATAAGAAGTAAAAACAAAGCCTTCTTTCTACCTTTAGCTAGACTTTTCTTCATCATCTTTAGAGTTTTCTTCCTCTTCTAATTTTTTCTTCAAACTATTCTTCCTCATCTTCATGTTGTTTATGTTTCATCTTTCTTTTTAAGAGGACAGTAATATTATCTTCATTAGGATCCTCCTCATATTTTAAAAGTTCAAATATTTGAGGAGAATAATGTTCATCATAAAAAGAACTGATATCATTATCAGAAGAATAATAAAAAATTATTATGTTGTTGTTTGTTTCTAATTTTCCCTTATTTCCGGGAAAAGACAAAGTGGTGATAAATCACTGTAAATAGAGTAATCATTTGAAGAATAACTAGCTATAGGTACTATTTTTCAAAATAAGAATTTTGTTTTTTAGTATGAGAGCCTAAAGTATGAACTGAACTTTATAGTTGAAAAGTTTAGAAGTTGAAAAATTTAGAAGCATCAACAATTATTAAAGCTTGCTTGTTATTGGTGAACGTTTCTAGTTATTGCACAGTAGTCATGAGTATATCTACTTTTATCAAATCATATAAGTAAATAATCAACCAAATGTTATCCACTAGTTTAAATTTGATTTCAAAAAATAGGTGGGAGTGTGTAAACTACATTAATTACAAAAATAGAGAGCCATTATAAATAGATGCGAAACCGGGCATACAAAACTAACGGTAGATGTGAAACCTATCTTACAAAAGATATTATAGATGCGAAACATTTTATTTATAGTTTTGATAGAAGCAAAACAAGGCCACAATGGATACAATAGATGCGAAACGTTTGCATTTATATGTATGGTAGATGTGAGTCTATATATAGATACACGGTGAGAGTTATGAAACATTTATAAAATTATTCAACGTAAAGCAATATATTGATCGTTGAAAAACTGTACAACAAATATTTATTATAAACATTACAAAAAATATTATAACAAATATTACAAAATATCATCCCAAAATCTGTTAGTGTTGTATTCATTAAGAAACATGTAAACATTTCCGCTCTTCTTAATGGTGCAATGTCAGAAGTTTTTTCAAGGTCATGTTTCTAGTACATGACATAATCTTTGAAGTAATCACATACCATTATTTTACACTCAAGTGATTCACGTTTTTATTTAGGAGTTTTTGTTGGACATATGATCTTTATTTTTGCTTTTGCTCGTAAAATTCTTTTACTTTGGAGGTATTGAATCTATAAGTTAATAGACATACAAATAAATTAGATGAGAGACACGTATACATATATATATATATATATATATATATATATGGTATGAAAATACATTAGAAGATAGACACTTACTAATCTTTCTGCACTTCTTCTTGTTGGATCTGGATGTCTTGCAGTGGGTTTAGTTTTACTGATGTTTCATGTTCGACATCTATTACCAATAATGTCCAATGATAATATTCCCTCGTTGGTCTTATGTTAGAAGCAAAACGTAGATGTAACCTTCTGTGATGCCTTATAGCTTATTGCCAACATAAAATGTTACATCCATATTTTGGTTTAGCATCGACTACGTGGAAGCAGTAATATTTAGAAATATTTTTTGTTTATTAATTAATATATGTGTTGTAAAAGTATATTATTCTTACCATTAGGATTTTAGATATGTATGTTAATGGCATAAATTCTCCCAGACATTCAACAACTGATATTTGATACTTGTTTATTTAAGGTGGATATACATATAACCGTCTATTACTTGTTTTTCAAAAGTGGAAGTTAGTTTATCTATGTAATAGAAATCAAGAAAATAAATAAATGTAAATTTAACTTTTACCTTATAGTAAATTTCATCTTGACCTAATATTTCCATCATATTAGAAATAAAAATATTAGATCGTGCTATATCTGGAACTAACCATACTGTTGGATCTTTGTTGTTTTATCCTTTTTGAATCAGTTCTAATTTGTAGTATTGCTTTATTTCAATTGCGTTTATTACTTTGTTTGTAAATTGCCATTATTTTTTTGGTAATTTCCATGCTAGGGAGTTCATCAGGGATTCTATATTGGGAAGGATCCAAATTTAGTTCAAATAAAAAGGCCCTTCATCCAACTCCTCCTGCAAAAATACGAAACTTGTGAAACTGTAAGATGCGATAGATGCGAAACCTTCAAAACTATAATAGATGAAAAACTAGTGAAACTACAATAGATGTGAAACCACTACAACTATGATAGATGAGAAACCAGTAAAAGTACGATAGATGGGAAACCTATGGAAATGTGATAGAGTGAGAAACTAATGCATCTATAATAAATGAGAAACTAGAGCAACTATGATAGATGTGAAACTAGTGAAAATATGAAGATACAAAAATAGTGCAACTTTGATAGACGAGAAACTAGGTCAAGTAGACTAGTTGCAAAACAAATGTAACTATGATAAATGCAAAAACAGTACAAGATTAGAGAATAGAGGAAATGTATTTCACGTACTTATCTCTTATGTATATCATTTTCAACCCTTATAATTTCCTTCTCAATAGTTGGGTCTAAGTCACTGACTTGTGGAGTTTTGACTTTTTAGACTCTAGCGCCATGATTCTTTACAAAAATAAATTTCATATTACATGCTAAACAAGTTTAAAAAAATAGTTGCAAAACAAGAGTAAATATGATGCACTTTAAATGATAGATGCGAAACCATCAAAAACTTGATAAGTGCGAAATCAATGGAACTTTGATAGATGAGAAACGATATATTATGCAAAACCATCATGCAACTATGAGATATCAGACATTAAATAAATAATATTATAATGTTACAAATTTTAAGCAAAAAAAAGAAGATAATACACAACAAAATATATGTCCAAATATATAGGTTTTTTAAAACAAGTTTTATTAATTTTGAGTTATCTATATCACCTCTTTGTCCACAACAACAATTACTTCAACAACATTCTGGTTACTTTAGATACTTCAGCAACATCTAAAACAACATTAGTATTATGATATTTGACAACAATAGTATTAGGATCATGTTATTTGACAACAATAATAATATCAAGATCCTGTTCTTCCACAACAACAACAACAGGGGAACATATTGGTTTTCAACCCCAACATCAACATGAGTAACATGCTCCTATTCAACAGCAACAATAACCTTATATGTAACAAGAGCAACTTCAACAGGGGGAACATATTGGTTTTCAACCCTAACATCAACAGAAGTAACATGCTAATTTTCTACAACAACAATAACCTTAGATATAACAAGAACGACATCAACATGGGGAATATCTTGGATTTCAACCCCAATATTAACATGAGTAACATGCTCAGCTTCAACATCAACAATAACCTTAAATTTAACAAGAGAAGCATCAACATAGGGAACATCTTTGTTTTCAACCCCAATATCAACAAGAGTAACATGCTCATCTTCAATAACAACAATAAAAATATGATTAATTTGCTTATCTTCTACAACAACCATAGTTTTAGGATCCAATTATTCAACACCAATATTAGCGTTCTATTTTGGTGGAGGTGGATCAAGTAATTCCACAATAATATTAGGAGTAATGTCTAGGTTTTCGACTCTAATAACAGGGTTTTTGAAGCATGTTGATGTACACCGATTTGTTAATCATTCTATCTTGTATTTGCAATACATGATTTTTTATTCGGTGCGTATCAAGCATGACCATTCAATCATTTTTTATTTGGTAAGTCAATGTTTTGGCTAGAGATAGGCTCTGCTAGTTCTGAGTCTTGGGATATTTTGTTAATTCTCTACAAAATAATAACCTATATCAAAGATGCGAAACCTTTTATAAAGATGACGAATGATAGATGCGTAACCTTAATAGATATGATAGATGTAAAATGTAAATAAATATGATTGATACAAAACCTTGATGAGATTATTCATGATAGACGCATAACCATGATAGATATGATAGATGTGAAACGTGAATCAAAATAATAGATGTGAAACGTGAATCAAAATGATAGATGCGAAACCTTTTATGAGATGTTAGATGATAGATGCAACACTTTTAGTAAATATGATAGATGTAAAACCTAAATGAATACGATAGATGGTTCATGATAAATGTGAAATATGATAAAAATGATATTTTTACCTTTCGTTGGTACAATAATCTGTTCAACCTTATGTTTTCTACGATCATATGGTACATTACGTCACTATTATAGTTTAAATTGTTTTCCAGATATTTTTATATTCTTAAGAATCTGCCCTCTCTTGCAATATGAGCACGTCTGGTCTGTATCATCTTCTATTTTTTTAGAGGACCAATTTATTTTGGTAAAGTTTTCTCTTCCACTTTATTTAGTGGGTTTCTTCTTCATGTTGTAGTCTTTTTAGTTCTTGTAACTTTGTACATGGTTTAACAATGTATTGATCTATTATTCTTTCAGTATCACTAGAATCATTTCCAGTAGAGGCTTGGTTTGTATCCCTATTTGGACCACCGTAGTCGTTGTTGAGATTAATTTATTCAGAATAAACATCATGTTGAACACCCTTTGTATCATAGGTGGAATATCATCATGGTTTACCTGTTATGTAACATCATGTCGAACATCTTGTGGAACATCATCATTCGACTGAGGAACATCATCATTTTCTTCTTTCTCTAATGGATCTTCTTCTGGTATTTGGAACTCTTCTCCAAATTGGTTTTTTTCTTCTTTTGTTAGGTTCAATTCTTCTTACAAAACCTATAAAATTGTTAAAATATTAAAGTATATATTTATAGAAAATATAAAATCGAACCAAAAAACAATATGTAAATATATATTTTCATCTGTGATCTTTGCTATGGCGTCAATCAAATTAATTTTGTTTTCCCTCAATACCCATCCATTTGACGCTCTAGGTATCTTGTCTTCATTTTTTCCTTTTGACATATAATTGTATGTGAATGACTATATATTAACAATACTTTAGAGACAATTTTTTTAGCAATCATATTTAAAATTGTACAAATAAAAATACTAACTAGTAAAAGAGCAACACCGCCAACTACTTTTCCAAAAAAAATTTCATGATTTTTTTTATTAAATTCATCAACTTGTCCTGGATTGCCTTAACCCAATTATAGTTGTTTATTTTATTTATGTATTCTATGTAATAGACTACTGTATATGCAAGTACATCTCGAAATGTAGAGAAAAACAAGCTAGAGCATGTTAACATTATGAAGAATATCACAACATTTTTTATTGCATGCTCTTTGTGGTTTTTTGCTTCTTTATTATAGCATCCTATAAACATGCAAAAAATAGTTGATATATAGATAATAAATGAGAGATAATTGAAAACTATAATAGATGCTAAACCATGGCAACTACGATAATCACATAACAAAATATTCTGCGAAACCTATGCAAATGTGAACCAAGGTAAAAGTGATAGGTGCGAAACCTTTGTAAATGTTAAACAAAAGGAAAAATTGATAGATAAGAAACCTATGTTATTGTGAAATAGAACTAAAGTGATAGACGTAAAATCTATGTAAATGTGAAACTAGAGTAAAAATACTAGATGCAAAACCCATGCCTTATGAAATTAGGGCATAAGTGGTAGATGAGAAACTTATAAAAATGTGAAACAAGGGAAAAAGTGGTAGATAAGAAACCTATGGCAATGAGAAACCAATGCAATAATGTAAGAAAAGTAGGAATTACATACCTTTATCATTTTATTTGTGTTTGGCCTTGCTCGACTTTTATCAACTTTTCTTGATCTGTCATGAGAAAAGTATGTCTTAGTTGTCATGGATTGTTCTTCTTCTTCTTATATTTCTGAATATCTTGTTTTAAAGTGTTTGGCTTGTAGTGGCATATAATGCTTTCCATGTTTAAAATCAAAGATTATCCTGACAGCATTCATTATAAGGCGTAATATTTTTTGCCCCAATTTGAAAGCTTCATTTTCACCATCATACTTCTTTATTATATATTCAATCAATTCTTAATTCTTTTTATAAGACGTTTTTTTTTCTCTAAGATATAAAATTGTGTCTTTTTTGCTTCTTCTATGTTTTCTAGTCTTACTTTCGTCTCTTCTATGTTTTGTTTGGAGTAATTTTTCTTGTAAAGGAAATAAAATGAGAAAAATAGGTCAGCTATGATAGATGCAAAATCAATAGAAGTATGATAAGTGATAGATGTGAAACCATTGCAAAAGTGATAGATGCATAACCTTTGCAAATGTTAAACCAAGGGGTAATTTGATAGATGTGAAACCTATGTTAATGTTTAACCAAGACAAAATGATAAATGCAAAACCTATACAAAAATGTAATCATGACAAAAATGATAGCTGCGAAACCTATGCAAATGTAACGAAATTTAGGAATTGCATATGCCAAAAACAGGCTAACTATGATAGATGTTATGATAGATGTTAAGCGGTTGATGTTAAATCTCACCAACTATTATAGATGCTAAACCAGAACAATATAGATGATGAGACCTGTTTTGCAGTAACAATAACACGGTTGTTTGGCAGTAATTATGCAGGGCTGTTTTTCAGTATTTATGTGAGACACGAGTAAGTAGTGTAACTAACTGAAAAATGAATTAAACGCAAAAGATGATGAAGTAAGGGTATAGTGAAAACAGAATAACTAACTAAATAAATCACGGAAAAACTGATATAAATGAAGAAGATTATCACTACACTAACTGAAAATTCGAGAAAACTTTCCAATGAAACCCTAAATTTTTAAAAATTAATAAAATCGAACTATATTTTTGAAAAACAAAATAATCGCAAGTATATTTTCTTATTGTTTTAGCTTAAGTTTTATTCTTAAATAATTTAAAGGTTTATCGCAAGTGAACGGGAAGAAAATCGGTTTTGATTTTTAATCGCAGGAGTCTGGTAAATGTCGAAAAAGGTAGACAAATAAGAGAAAGGTAGACTATCTATTAATTTAATTTTTTTTAATTTATATTAGGAGTAAATTCAAAAAATGAGTTAAATATTTTAAGCTTTTATTTGTAATAAATTTTGTTAACGAACCTGGCTACATAAGTCTGCTTAAAATATATTGTATTTTCCGACCGATAATGTTCAACAAATAAATAATATCTTAATTTCTCGCTCTCTATCCGATTAGGTGCTGTTTTTGATGCTGTATTATATAATCAATTGACGGCTGGACAGAGTTATAATAGATAAACAAAACAAAGACGACAAATAATATTTATATCCTACCTGACTGCATTTGCACGTGCTCTATTATTTCGTAAGTTGATATAAAATTAGCAACAGTTGCAGCGACTACCACATTAAATATACTTTTGAATATGCAAGATAAACATGGCAAATGTCTAACCAGTTAGTTTTAAGATATCCGTTTCAACTTACACAAAAGGATCGTCGTTTTATTAGAATTAAAGTAATTTTAAATAATAAAGTTGATTTATTTTATCAAATTTATATATTATTTGAATTTAAATTTAAATTTAAATTTTATTAATATTTTATATTATTTGATATTAAATTAATTTTTTAGTTAATTTTAAATTAAATTTTGATTCTATAAAAGAAATTCAAAAGTTTTGACATTTTATTTTTAATTTTATATAATTTTGAACAATTTCTTTTACAACATATTTTTATAGTTGTTTAGTGAAAATAAAAAAAAATTATAAAAAATATAAGTTGTAAATCTATTTTATTTTTAAATCACTAACTATTTTTATAAACCGTGTATAAAAGTTTGGGTTCCAACTAGAAATAGGATTAGATTCAATGCTTATAAAGCATGGATTAATGTGGATGTTTATGTGATTTAATTTATAAGGTTTTGGTGAAAAGAAAAGAAAAAATTATTAAAGATGGCTTATGGCAGGAGATTAGCTATAAAGACATACATTTTTATTACAAGACTGTCATCACTTATGGCATAATAGTTGGTTTACAAGAAATTTTCACACATTAAAGAAGATGGAACAAAAGAAATAAGAAGCAGTCTTATAATGTAATATGAGTACCAAAAGTCAAGTCAATAGTAATAAACAGACACAAACCGATGGTTCATTTCAAGATAAGGAAAAATATGCAAGTCCTAAGGTTGATACAAGAAAAATGGAAAAAGAAGAGTTAGGAAATCATAAGTTTGATAAAAACGAAAAGGAAAAAGTGTTAGAACAAGAGAAGATGATAAATTGAGTGAAGTAATTTAAACCTTAAATTCTATTGGACTAGATGCAAGGTTTCACCCAACCGAGGACTGTGAATTCTCGGATATGGAAACAACTTACAATGTAAAAGAAACTATAAGGAACCGCCTTCATCTCCAATCAAAAGAAATATAGAATAACCTAAAGAGTCCAAAGAGATAATTAGTAAAAGAAAGAAAAATGCTAAAATCAATCATATGAATGAGTTAGAACACAACATAACATTGATGAGTAAAGGGTATTTTAGGCTCTTTCATGCATTTTATAAAATGTCACTCGCAATTCTTAACTGGAATGTGAGTGGAGTAAGGATAAAAAAAGATTAGAAGACTCCAGTTAAAAACAAGGCCGTAAAAAGTAGATTTTATTGTTATACAAACATCAATGATTGTGGTTGATAAGTTGGGAAAAAATACTAGAAAACTTGATATCATTCTGGGACAACAAATTCAAGTAACAAAATTTGGATTTTTAGAATAAAATTTTAATGTTGAAATGATTATCAACCATGAACAATTTCTATATTTAAAAGTCAGTAATAAATATTTAGCAAATGTCTTTTTAGTTACCGAGGTGTATGTTAACGGTTCTAATGAGTTAAGAGTAGATCTTTGGAATGGATTAAGAGAAATTGTAGATGAGACGATGCTTTGGCTAGTTGTGGGTGACTTTAATATTGTTACAAATTCTCAAGAGCAATTAGCTTTCTCTACCTTATGCTTGTGAAGTATAAATAATTGTAATAATGCAATTCAAGACTGCATGTTAGAAGAATATGATTTTTCTGGCTCTAGATTTACATGGTCCAACAATAAAAAATGGACAAAATTGGACAAAATTCTTTATAATTCAACATAACTGGGTTACTTTAATCCTACAAAAGTTAAATATTTTTGACCATTCATATTTATATATCAATGTAATAATAAATAAAAAAATAAAGTAAATTTTCAAGTTTCAAAACTGATGAGAGAATAAATGACAAGAATAAAGAATCTTGGATCTTGGACCTGATGTGACTAGAGCTCAAAGTGTAAAGAGAGAAAGTAGAAAGAAAATATAATATAGAATTGTCCACCTACCAAGAATAAATGGGCTCCCTTTTATAGTGGGGAAGGTGGGACCCATTTATGTCCTTAGTAGTCTTGTATTATTTCACAATCAGTCCTTTACAAGCTACTTTATTTACATATTGTCTTCTAATAAACAATAAATACAATAATGGCATATTTCCTTTCTCATTTTGCAATTAACTCATTTTCTATTAAGACTGACGAATTACTCCCTTATTAGTAGCCCCCCCCCTCCAGTCTTCAAGAGCGTCGGGAATGAAGACTTGTAAATAAGTTAGTTCGAAACGCCTCTGTCCCCTGTGCCTCGGTATCGATTGATCGTATTGCCTCTATCCCCGACCGATCGCTTTCTCCTGAATGATGCCCGACCCTTATACTTTCCGTTAGAGCTTCTGGGACGGCTACGAATTGTCCATGACGCTAGAAAAAATCCTTATCATGGGTCTGACACTGACCCTGGTTGACAGATTCCCCATGGGCTCAAATGAGTAATCAGGCCTTTGAAGACAAACCGGGTATATGAAGCCCATCTAGCGTACCCGTCTGAACTAATCGGTGCAGACCTACGATGCTAGCCTGAGCTAAGTCTACACGTGTCGTCCTCTTATTCGAAGCGTGCTCGCCTGCACGTCTCTCCAGAAGGATCTTCGACTTCGCGCTGCTTTTCGTCGTTTGGACTCCCCCATGCGTAAAGCAGCTAAGTAGAGCTGCCTATAAATACCTCATTCACCAAAATCGCTCTCAAAGAAATTCTAGAGAGAGAAAGTGATGCCCAGATCATTCTAGAGAGAGAGAGCAAAGTTTATGAAAAGTAAGAACCCGAGGCTAAAATAAAATCGAAGAAGAAGACCAAACCCGTATTTGGGTTTATTGATTGGGCCAGCATTAGCGACCAAGCTGAAGAGTACCGAGCTGCGGGATTAATCTAGAGTTCTGATACAAAGACCTTCGCACCCGTGCCTCTTCCCCACGACCCTGTCCTTCCCAATTCAATTCCTGCTAAATCCTTCATCGTTCCCGAACCGACTGGTGCTCAAACCCATTAATAAAAAAACCTATATCAATAAGATAAAAAGCGAATTCTTCGTTCAGTGAAATTAGAATTAGGCGAGGTAAATAAAACGAATTTAATTTTCACTCTGTTGCATATATTGAAATCTATTAAAAATCTATATAATAAAGCCTTACATCGTTTTGACATATTTCGAAAATTCCATTCAAAATGCCTCTTGTTGGATCAGATTCCAATACATCTTTCAATAATTTGTATTTGTAATGGAATACATTTTTTCTTTCTTGTTTTTATTCCCATCATAATTCTCGACCCTAAAAGATGGGAAGATTGACTCTGCTGGGGTGACAGCATCCATTCCATATACTAAGTCATAAGGTGATTCTTTAGTCGTCGTTCGAGGTGTAGTTCGGTAAGCCCACAATAATTCTTGCAAGTAATCCGGCCATTTGCCAGCTTTTCCTTCTAGATTCTTTTTGAGTCCGTCCAAGATGGTTCGGTTCGTAACTTCATCCTGCCCGTTCGCCTGAGGATGGAAAGGGGAAGAAAAGCATTGCCTAATCCTATGGGTCGTACAATAAGATTTCCTCTCGCTGCTGTCAAACTGAGATCCGTTATCCATGGTGAGCTTCTGAGGTACCCCGAACCTATAGCAGATATTCGACCAAATAAACTTGATGATATCCTTAGTTCTCGTTCACGATAATGGCTCGGCTTCTACCCATTTGGAAAAGTAATCTACAACCACCACAATCGTTTGTCTACCACCAGATGTCATCGGTAATGGCCCTACTAGATCGATTCCCCATCGGTTTAAAGGTAGGCCTTGGGATATTGATTCTAAAAGGACCGCAGGCATATTGATTGCATTTGCAAATCTTTGACAGGTGTCGCAGGTTTTCACTATCTGCTGAGCATCTGCAGTTACCATTGGCCAATAAAAACCGGCGAGGAAAATTCTTCTTATTAGTGCTTTGTAACCGCAATGAGCCGCGCCTTCACCGTCATGCAACTCAGATACAATTATCTGTGACTAGTTTAACCCCATGCATCTCAGTAAAGGCCAGCTAAAAGACTTTTTGTATAGTATGTCCCCCAACAAAATGTAGCCCCGGGCCTTATTTCGTATCTTCCGAGCTGCGATACTATCATCTGGTAGTAATCCTTCAGCCAGGAAAGCTATGATATCCTTTCTCTAGTCCAATATAGTTACCGAGGATACCTGACAGACAATTTCTGGTTGATTGTCCAGCTCTGCCCTCTTTATAATCGACGGGTTTTCTTGTTCGGCTATCCAGGGGTAACTGCTTGAACAGGATACCGACGCTAGGGAGTTAGCAATCAAATTTTCGGCTCTGAGGACGTGCTCATATGTTACTTTGGCAAATGACGCGGCTAACACTCGCAATGTTGCTAAGTATGGAACCAGGTGCTCTTTCCTAGCTTCCGAAGCTCCCGAGGCTTTATTAATCAAAAGTTGAGAGTCACTAACAAGACGTACGTGCTTAGCCCCGCACACATGTGCTAGTCTCAAACCGGCCAGGGCAGCCTCATATTCAGTTTCGTTGTTAGAAGTGGTAAAACTGAATGGGATTGCCTGATGCATACTTATGCCCGTAGGGGTGACCACTTGCACGCCCGCACCGCATCCATTGATGTTCGACCCACCATCCGTTCGGATAACCCACTCCACTAGCTCGTCCTTGTCGGGCGGCTCTTTTTGGTCTGGTCGGTCGGAATGAAATTCGACTATAAAATCAGCTAGGGCCTGGCCTTTGATAGCTGTTCTTGGCTCAAAATTAATATCAAAATCACCTAGCTTGACCGACCATTTAGACATTCTTCCTGACATGTCCGGTCGCGGAAGAACATACTTGAGTGGAAACGAGGTTCGAACAACAATGGGGTGGGCTTGAAAATATGGTCGCATTTTTCGCGCCGCGGTTACCAAAGCCAAGGCCATTTTTTCCAGCTTCAAATATAGTGTCTCTGCATCCAATAGAATTTTACTCACGAAGTATACCGCTTTGGGAACCGTTCCCGATTCACTGATTAGTGCCACACTTACTACAAAATCTGAAACCGCAATATAAAGAAAAAGAGTTTCTCCTGTCAGGGGTTTCGTTAGAAGGTTTGGGGGCAATAAATAAGTTTTGATCCCTAAAAAGGCCTTGTCACAAGCTGGCGTCCAAATGAAAGACTTAGCGTTTCTCAAGACCTGAAAAAGGGAGCGCACTTGTCAGATGAATGGGAGATAAATTGATCCAGGGCCGCTAAGCGCTCGGTTAATATCTGAACCTCCTTGATATTTCTGGGTGGGGTCATGTCGGTGAGAGCTTGCAATTGGATCGGGTCTGCCTCGATTGCTTTTTCGCTGAAAAAGAATCTCAGGAACTTGCCTGAACTTACCCTAAAGAAACATTTCTCCGGGTTTAACTTGAGATTGATACTCCTCAGATTGCCAAAAGTCTCCCTCAAATCAACGAGATGGTCTTCATCTGTGCCGCTCTTTACGAGCATGTCATTAATGTAAACTTCCATGTTTCTCCCTATCTGGCAGTCAAAAGTCTTGCTCACCAATCTTTGGTAAGTCACTCATGCGTTTTTCAACCAGAACGTCATAACTTTATAACAATATAAGCCTCGACCCGTGGCAAACGTTGTGCTTTCCTAATCAGCTGGGTGCAACTTGATTTGATTGTAGCCTGCATATGAATCCATAAACGAGAGCAACTTGTTTCCCGATGTCGAATCCACCAATTGGTCAATTCTCGGCATCGGGAATGGATCTTTTGGGCAAGCTCGATTAAGGTCGATAAAGTCCACGCACATCCTCCACTTACCATTCTTGTTTTTAACCAGGACGGGATTGGACGTCCAGAGCAGGTAACTTGATTCTTTGATGTGACCGACACTGAGCATTCTTTCAACCTCTCTCAGAATGATCTCTACCTTTTCTGGTGAAAAGGCCCGACGCTTTTGTGAGACGGGTCTGACATTCTTGTTGATGGTCAACTTGTGAATTACATGGTCTTCTGGGACTCCAGTCACGTCCTTTGAGCACCATGTGAACAGATTTAAATTCTTCTGTAGCAATAAGATCAACCGCCTCTTGAAGCCTGATGACAAGTTAGTCCCTATCTGTAGAACTCTTCCTTCGACAAACTGGTGTTTTTCACATTCTTCATTCGTGGTTAAAAAAATGGGAGCTTCCCTGGGATCGTCGACAGGTAGCAACCCCACGGGAAGTCCCGCTAACTGCTAGTCCCGCGCTTGCTTCATCTCTTGATCCCTTTTTGGCTCTAAATCCGCTCGGTAGCATTCTCTTGCCACTTTCTGGCTGCTTCGCACCACCCCTACATTGTTATCGACCACGTATTTCAAGCATTGATGAATAATGGAAGTTACCACGTGCATTTGTGACAGCCATGACCTGCCAAAGATTGCATTATGAGAGGATGGAGCATCTACCACTACGAACAAGACGGTGACCTCTTTCTTGAAAAGCCCGCGGCCCAACTGAACAATGCCTTCGAACTCTCCAATCATGTCTGCGGCCGATCCTGTGAACCCTACGATAGTTCAGTCCAAACGCGTAATCACTGGGGGTGTCCTGAACTTAGCGAATGTTGATGCAAAGATTATCTTTGCTGAGCTTCCAGTGTCTACAAGGATGCGTCAGACTTCGTCCCCCGCAATGGCCGCCCCGAGAACGACATCATCCTCGTGAGGACCGGCTATGTCTCGCATGTCGTCATCGTTAAAATATAAAATCGGTGAAGGGATGCCTTTTGAGTGGGGATAAGACCGAGCTTCCAACTGAGTAGCTAGGTTCACAATATGCCGCTTTTGGGAAGAGTGCGTGATCCCTGCCATAAAATCAACCCAAAAAATAGTCAATGATTCGAAAAACTGACAGAGGTTCCTCACATTTCCTTTACTTTCCACAGTTTCTTCTTCAATGACCCCGATGAGGATACGGCTTACATCGGGATCGAGATGTTCGATGGAGATGTCAAAAAGATCGCTCACTTCAGAAATTGCCATGGTCGTCTCTGGGTTCTGCAGCGTCACGATTTCTTTCGAAGTTGCGCTCTATTGCAGTTTTTTTTCACATACTCGAGTAGGTTTCCGTGCTCTTTCTTAAGTGCTATAAAATCCTTGGTATCGTGTCCCACGTCTTCATGGTATTGGCACTATCGGTTGTTCCTATTTTCCCGAGGCGTTGGTATGGGGAAGGGCCTCCGATACATCCCGCTCTTCTTGGTCTTCTCATAGATTGTGGACACGCATTCTATCAAATCAGCGTAGTAAGCAGTCTGGATCCACTTATTAGACATCGGTCGTGAAACCACCTGATTGGTCTGTTTTGTTCTTTGACCCTGGGATGCCAAAGGCTTGATCGGTGTGGACTGGGTCGGTGGTATTGTGTTGACCGGCTGGATTTAATGAGCGTAGCTAGATTGAGCACCCTGCTTTATAACGACCGACGCTTGTGCACTCTGCTGAATTTGTGCTTCCAACTCGGACGCCTCAGTTTCTTCTATCAATATCTGCTTTTCCACCTGAGCTAGAAGGGCGGAAAAGGTAAAAGCTTGCATTTTAGTGACTGCTTGCTTCATCGGTCCTGGGAGTAGCCGTAAGCGATATGCCGTCAAAGCCACGTTCTCTTCACAATGATCAAGGTCGGTTTTTGCATCGATAAAGCGCCTGGTGTAATCCCGGAGGCTCTCTCCCAGCTTTTGTTTACAGTTGATGATCGTATCACCGTTGGCCCGTAAACTTTTGCTTCCCACAAATTGTTGTCGGAACATCACCCAGAACATTCCAAAGTTTTTTACACAACCCTGTGGTAGCCGGTTGTACCACTTAGATACCCGATCCTTGAAAGTCATCGAAAACGCTTGGCATAACAACTTATCGTCATTATCGAAACTCAACATAAAGTTTTTGAAGGTTTCCAAATGATTACCCGGATCTCTTTTATCATCATACTTTTCCAATTTGGAGATGTCAAACCTTTTCGGGAGATGTCCCGATTATATTTCGTCTGACAACGATGAAGCTCTCCAATTCATTTCGAATCCGAAAGATCCGCCTTCGAGCCCCTCGGTCTGAACTCCATACAATCCTCCGTCTCCCGGGTTGATGAACTGGCTACCGACCCTGTACCCATGTGTCTGCCTATTCGAGGGCTGCCACTGGACCTGGGGTAGGACTACTCGTTCCTCTCTGCTTCCCGTCAACATCTCTTCTTTTTCAAATGAAACTGGCGTTTTTTTCTTGGTGCTACCCTTCTTGAACTTAGGTGAGTCGGATCGTGGTGCCCTATCCCGTCGGGAGTTGCTCTTCTGCGCGCGTTTGTTTAGTCTTTCCTTGCGTCGGTATTCTCTTCCCGACGAATCATCCGAAGTATAATTAGCAGAAATAACCCGGTTATCCTTCTGGTATCGCTTTGCTCTTCCATCCTGCTCCACATCTGGGCGGGACTCCCGATAATATCGAACAGGTCGGGCGTCGATACGATGGTCAATAGTCGGATAGCCCACTCCTTTTCAGCGTTCAGCTTTGCGATGTCTTCCAGTAACTGCCTCCTGGTCATGATAAGAGTCGATCGTTTATCTCGACCCTGCGCGTAATACTCCCGACCCGGAGCTTCCTCGCCCTCTGACAACGAAATGGCTCGGGCCACCTCTCTCCCGACCCTCTCCCCAGCTGCTTCGTCATTCATTCTTCGAGTTTAAATCGCGATTTTCAAAGAAAAAGTTTTATTTTTGGTATCACGTGTTACCAAAGACGGCGCCAATGATGAGAGAATAAATGACAAGAATAAAGAATCTTGGATCTTGGACCTGATGTGACTAGAGCTCAAAGTGAAGACAAATAAATTAAAAAGAGAATATAATATAGAATTGTCCACCTACCAAGAATAAATGGGCTCCCTTTTATAGTGGGAAAGGTGGGACCCATTTATGTCCTTGGTAGTTTTGTATTATTTCACAATGAGTCCTTTACAAGCTCCTTTATTAACATATTGTCTTCTAATAAACAATAAATACAATAATGGGCATATTTCCCTTCTCCTTTTGCAATTAACTCATTTTCTATTAAGACTGACGAATTACTCCCTTATCAAAAACATATGGACATTACATGATGATTTGTTAAATGTGGCTGAACAAAGCTCGAATAAAAATATGCTTGGTCCAGATATTCTAGTTTTCTGGAATAAACTTAAATGATTAAAGCATAAAATTGAAAGTTGGAATTGTGATAGATTTGGAAATGTATTTGATTCCATAGCTCAATTTGAGGAAATAGTCAAACATCATTGTTTTGAGACTAGTCAAAGGCTGGAAGATAAAATAAGGTATTCAAAAGCTCAAGCAAACCACTTACAACTTATGTCTAAGAAGGTGTTTTATTATGAACAGAAGAGTGGTGTGAATTAGATAAAAGATGAAGACATAAATACCAAGTTCTTTCATAACTATGTTAAGAAACAAAAGGAAACAAATAATATTCATGCCATTTTGGATGAAGATCAATGGATCACAGACTAACCAACTATTGGTAAATCAGCAGAGTAACATTTTTAAAACATTACTGAGTAATTAATCTCAGAATCTAGATTTAGAAATAAATCAAGACATCATTCCCAATTTGGTCACTCATCTGGATATGAAAAATGCTTATGACATTACCTTTTGAATAAGAAATAATTTCTTATATAGTTCAGCTGGTGTCTATGGATTCAATGCTAAGTTTTATCAACACTGCTTCCTATTATTCATCAAGACCTTTGTGGTGCTATCATAACATTCTTCAAAGATCACCAGGTACCTCATGGAGTTTTTTCCACTGCCATTTGCTTAATCCCAAATGTTGAACCACCTAAAACTTGGAGTGAATTCAGACCTAGTAGTCTTTGTACAAGTTCAATAAAAATTTATCCAAATTTTTTAACAAAAAAATATCTAAATTAATGCTAAAAATCATATCAGAAGAGCAATAAGGTTTTGTAAAAAGGCAGAAATACACATGACAATATCTTATGAACCCAAGAACTTACTCATAATCTCAACATAAAAGTAAGAAGTGGGAATATAATGCTAAAGATAGATATGTCAAAGGCTTTTGACAGACTCTCTTTCAAATTTATCTTATACATTGTGGAGGCCTTTGTGTTTGACAAAATGTGGTTAGGTTGGATAAGGAACAACATCAATTCATATTGGTTTTCTATAATAGTTAATAGATAACTGAATGGTTATTTTTAATCTGTCAAAGGAGTTAGACATGGAGACCATTTGTCTCCAAGTCTATTCACTATAGCTGAGGAATATCTTATAAGGGATCTCAAACAGATTTATGAAAATAATAATGGTCTACACTTCAAAACATGTAACAAGATGAACATACATTACCTTGCATTTGCAAATGACTTCATAGTATTTTCAAATGAAAACTCAACTGACCTTAGGAAAATCAATACTTTCCTGGAATATTAGGAAACTATATCGGGTCAGATAATTAACAAAGAAAAAAAATATCTTCATTACTCCTACCAAAATGACTCACATAAGACTAAATTTTATTGAAAGATTAACTGGTTTTAAACATGGGAAAATTCATTTCAAATATCATGGGATTCCAATACATTAAATAACAAAATTTCCAATTTTGATGAACTTGTTACAAAAGTTAAATCAAGATTACAGGATTGGGATGGAAAGTTGTTATCCTTTGGAGGCAGACTTATTTTGATTCTATCACTTTTATTGGATTTTTCTATTTATCATTTAAAAAAGTTGTCAAATCTCAAAATTTGTGATTGAAAGAATTGAGAAGATGCACACCAAGTTTCTTTGATGTCTCATTGAGGAAAAACTAGCTTATAATTGGGCAAGTTAAAGTGAATTATGTAAACCTTATGAATAAGGTGGAGTAAACATTAAGAGTATAGAAGAAATGAAAAATGTTTTCTCATGAAAATTGTGGTTTTTATTTAGAGAAAACTCTTCAACATGGTCTAAATTCATACATTCTCTACATTGTAAAAAGAATCACCATTTACAAGTTCAGTTTAAAAATAATAGCTCCAAAATTTGGAAAAGAGTTCTTACGATTCGTGAGATAGTTAAGAACTATGCATTTTGGAAATTAGGCAAATGAGGAATAGACTTATGACTGAAAATGTAGTGTGATAAAAAAAACTTTTGTGCCATTTTTAATTTCTACATCAAAATTTGAAAAACAAATTGTGCAATTTCAGAAGGAAGGTAAATGGGATGTTACCAAGCTCATATCAGCAGTATTACCTTCTGATATATAAAATATTCAAAGAATATAGATAAATCTAGATGAAGATTATGTTATAAAATGGAACATCTCAACTAATGGTGATTTTAATACAAAACATACTTGGAACAAGATAAGAGATAATAATTAGAAATTGAAGTTATTCAAAAGGTTATGGAATAATTCTACACCTAAAAATGTTCATTTCTACTATGAATGCTTTTGAAATGATGGTTTTCAACTAATCCAATCATGCAGAAACGACATTTTCCATGACATCAAAGTATGAGTTCTATAATGAATGAGAATTAATTAAACATCTTTTCATGGATTGCAAAATTTCTTGGGATGTCTGGAAGTATTTTGCGGGGATATTCAGTTTATATATTTCAAAGCACATAGCATTAGTTCATATTATTAGATAGTGATTTTGGTCTACTAAAAAAGAAATACACATAGAACCATTATCTTTATTATCATTTGTTGGTCTATTTGGAATGCTCGGAATAAAGCTAAATATCATGATAAACAAATAACAACAAGATCCATTATTGATATTACTCTATATATGATATCTAAGCTAGATAGAGTTGGACTTATAAATAAATATTACTAAAACGGAGATTTAAAAATTTCTCCCGACTTGGGATGTTTTCAACATTTGAAGGAGCCAAATATATGTATTTTAACAAAATAGAACCCTAATGTAGAAAATAGACTCAAAATTAATAATGATTGTGCTAGTTTGAAAAATGGTAAATCAAGTGGAGGAGGCATTATAAGAGATAATAATGGTGATATTATTATGGCTTTTGATAGAAATTATGCTCAACAATTTAGCATTTTAGCATAATGTAGAGAATCTTTAGATGAGTTGATAATTTGTTAAGAAATAAACTTAAGTAGATTGATATTAAAATTGATTGTACGATACTAATTGAAATGATCATTTGCAGGAAATATCCTAAGTACATGACTAATTTGAATAATAGTTGTAGAATTTTAATGAGAAATATCATGACTTTTAAGCACATATTTAGGGAGTAAAATCAAGTTGCTGACTAGTAGGCAAAAAAAACTTTAAAGAGAGAAATGAGTCTACATTTTGATAAATAAAATTGGCTCCAACAAATTTTAGAGCTATAACGTTCCACGGTAGCCTAGATATTAGCTACTTAAGATTGGATAACTGGCAATTGAGTTATAAATTCTATTGAGTTTTTACATTTTAGAAGTATGGAAAGAAATACCTTCAAATGAAGCTATAATGTTTTTACAAGAGCTGAAGGCTCTGATGAAACCAGACTGAATATTTTAGAATGATTTTTATGTATTCTTCGATATGCAAAAACATTGATACCAGTTCTAAAAAAATCATCAAATTTCTAAAATAGTAAAATAAAAGTTGGAATATTGAAAGATAGATACAAATAAAGAATCACAAAATTGAAATTTAAATTGGTTTATAAGACTCATTTATATTTTGCCAAGTTATGGTTTGATTAATCGATTTTGTTGGATCTCGTGACTTCCTTATAATCTTGAAGAAGAACTAATTATAAACTATATAATTGAATTTGGAAGAATATTAAAGACAAATGTAGTTGTAGTCTCTCCAAGTGTTAAGTTTTCTTCAAGGAACCCTTGCTTCGATTAGAAAGTGAAATGTAGAAGATGAGAGAAAAAGTAAGGATAGATTAGGTACATTAATGGGAGTAGTAGTATTGGTTAAAACACGATATGAATATGACAAGATAAGGTTTAAAGATACATTTTTCATATTTCATAAATACAAAAGTGATGATCATCAGATGTGACAATCAATAATAATCACACTGACAAAAACCATCAATCTTGAAGTCAAGGATAAAATCCTTAGATTTTTCAATACTCATGCATCCAATAAGTACAGATAAAATCCTAGAACAAACATTAAAGTTTCTAAAAATTAAAAAATGCCCATTGTCATAATTGAAAGAATCTACAAATTTAAAGCTACATTTTACAAAGCCCAGAAGAATTAATCAATTTTTTGGAAGGCCGGAATGGGACATACATATACTCATCACACCAAAGGAACCCATTTCTTGATTCAAAAAAAGTAAACATTCGAAGAGCTATTAAGTTACATATACAAAAATAATAGACTTGGAAGTGGGTAATCCATTGCAGAGCTCTTTATTGCAAGACGATAAACCTCTGTGGAGCCAAGAATATGACTATGATATTGACAATAATAATGATTGCACTTTAGGCAAATTCGTCTTACAAAAAAATGAATCCAACCCCCTTTAAGAGCACTCCAACCCCTTTTAAGAAAACTTGAACCACCTTCAAGATGAATACTATAACGATCTACAAGATGAGTTATATTTCTCAATATCTGGAACGTAAGAAACATATCAATACGTACAAGTGGTCAGTGGAGTACAGACCTATAAAGCGTTTGCTTGAAAGAGAAATTTAATCGCTGGCCAAAGAAAAAAATATTTTAAGTATATATATTTCTCTGCTAGTCTCACACTTTTAATCAATGAAAGTATTGCTTATGTATCACATGTTTTAGTTACATTAGTATCACATGCAGTATATTCTCCAGACTCACATGTTGTAATGAATTAGTCTTGGATGTTGTATTTGAAACAGTCTCTGATTTAGTATTTTGCTCATCTCTTACAAGTTTTACTTGTAGTAGTTTTGCATTAAGTAGTATTAGTAGTCTCTTATGTTGTGTAGTAGATGCACTAGTCTCGTATTATTAAATATATATATTTTTATTTTGAAATTGCATATTAAAGAGAAAGATAAAGTTCTAGTCGAGTTACGTATTATAACACGACCTTGGTATGGGATCCAAAACTCAATAAAACTGTACCAATTCCATCCAAAAACCAACTAGAAGTAATCAAATAATTTATCTCACTAATAAACCAATAAATTCCACCAAACAATCAAATGATCCCACCAGTCAACCAAAAATTTTCACCCAAAAACCAATAAGAACCCACTAACCAAGTGATCCCACTAGTCAACCAACAAAAACCCACCAACCAAGTCATCCCACCAGTAAACCAACCTGAACAACAAGACCAAATGATCTCACCAATCAACCAACCAGAACCCACAAACCAAGTGATCTCGCCAATCAACCAACTAGAATACCAAGGGCAAGTGATCCCACCAGTCATCCAACCAGAAAACCAACACCAATTGATCTCACCCGTCAATCAACCAAAATTTACCAACCTGAACACCAAGACTAAATTATCTCACCAATCAACCAACTAGAACCCACAAACCAAGTGATCTCACTAGTCAACCAACTAGAACAACAAGAACAAGTGATCCCACCTGTCATCGAACCAAAACACCAATACCAACTGATCTCACCAATCAATCAACCAAAACCCACAAACCAAGTGATTCATCAGTCAACAAACCATAACACCAAGACCAAGTTATCCACTAGTCAATTAACCAGAACACTAACAAGAATACCAACACCAACCAGAATAAGAAAACACACTAGAGAAATTAATAAAATATGTTGCACCACTAGTAAGAATTATAAGTCTCGCATCTTCCATGTGTACTTATTACCTTGTACTAGTCTCACATATATTTGTAGTCTTGTCTCATATGATTGTATAACATGTCTCGCGTTGGCCAATATTACAAGTCTCGTCTATTTTTTATAACTGGTCTTGCGTCTTTTCTTATGTATGGTCTCGCATATTTTCTTATAAAAGTCTCGCATTATAATATTACACAAGTATCACATGTTACAACTTTCTTATTATGATGTTGAGATGAGACATTTTACATAAGATGATGCGGTTTTTTATGAGCATATTGATGAGATTAAGTTTGTTGCTACCCTAAAAGATACTACTATTGCTATCATGAATGAGAGTGCGATTGTTATTGCTTTGTAAGCTACTATTACGGCTTCCTTGGATTGTATACTGCTGTTATCATGGATACTAATACTAAATTTGTTGTAAAGAAGACAAAGACAACATTAGTGGTATAAGTTCATAAAAATGTAAATGAATCTTAAGTAGATTAAGATTAAACTTTCAATATATTTTGTTTTACCTTGTCATATATTGTAGGGTTGTAAACACACTAGATTTCATGTTTTGGCTCACATGTTTATTTTCAATAAGTGGTCTTGTATATATCCTTCATATATAATTAGTATCGCATATATCTCAATGAGGTGTGTTGATGTCTAGCATCTTTCCTTCGTATATAAAAGGTCTCGCATCTTTCCTTAATGTATAACAAGTCTCGCATCAATCCCAATAAAATATGTCGATGTTCTCATCTTTCATCCATGTATAAAGGGTCTCACATTTTTCTTCCATGTATAATGGGTCTCGAATCAATCTCTATTAAACGTGTCGATGTCTCGCATAGGTCCTTCATGTATAACTTATCTCACATAATTTGTTAATATGTAATTGGTCTTACATGTACATTATACATGTCTCAAATCTGAACTGACACTTGTCTCACATCTTGTAGAAAGGAAAAGTGCAAGTGCAAGACATCGATCAATGGCCAACCTTTAATGAAACATGGTAGGAGATCCAATAGGTGACTAAAACTGATTGGGAAATAAATATTAATACAAAACAATTGATTGGATTCAGGGAATATAAAAAAGTAGGTAAGATAAAAAAGATAAAAAAAAATAGGAAGATCCAATTGTATGGTATAAACAGAAAATCATATGCAATAGTACCAATGAATGATTTTTTAAGTGATCTGGTGGCGCAATCAAACAAAGATGAGCTGGAATATAAGGTAAAAGTGATCATATCTCACATGTGTCATGTCATTCAATACATACGTCACATATCGCATTTACTCTAATGCATGGCTCGTATATTTGTATAAAATATATCACATGTGGTAAATTATTATATGGACTTACATGTATTTTATAAGACAAGAATCACATTGTAATATTACCCAGTATTGCTTGCCAAATTTTTAATATTGCTCAGTCTCGCATGTTGTATAACATGTCTCTCACTTGTCGTTTTGTAAATTATTAATGTTTGGATTTATATGAAGCTTAAAGACACAAAATTTAAAATACTAATCAAAGATTTTGATGGGAATTTTAAGATAGATAGCATAAGATATTATTTTATGGCCATATAAAAAACATGTTTGTAATCTTTTATTTTAATGCATACCTCACTGACCAATAAGGATGATGTAATAAAAATAGTTGACGATTTATTCCTTAGTATGTCAGATAACACATATTATGTGTTGTTTCTAATATGGACCATCTAGAAATATACAATGAACCATTAGTCATTGATGATTATTGAACTTGAAAAAAAAGAAGCAACAAACTATAACCCACCGTTGGCTCCTAATAAATACACACATACAAAACAAGAAAAACTGCTACTCTACTAGTAAGTATTACATGTCTCGCATTGTAACATTACCCCAGTCTCGCATGTTCTATGCATCGCAAATTTAATGTGTGATTATAGCTTGTATTAGTCTTGCATCTTTCTTTGTAAATGGTATGGACTATTAGATTTTAATTGGTCTCGCATATTATATTTTAACTGGTCTCGCCTTTTTCCTTCCATTTTTATTATTGTTTGGTAGAGAGTACATGTTTCGCATGTTTACATTATATAGTCTCGCATGCTTTTATTTTCTTAGTCTGGCATATCTTTTTTGTCTTGTCTCGCATAAATGAGTAACATGTCTCATGTTGATCAATATTATAAGTCTCATATTGTAACATTGCCTTAATATCATATGTATATTTATTGCCTGGTCTCGCATATATTTATTGTTTTTTTAATTTAACATTATTTACAATTAAATTATCTTATGAAAAAAAGTTCATACGTCAAAGATAATAATATAAGATAATTTCACGTAGAGATTATCCATAATAAAAACTAGGAATAGTCGACTGTGGTATTTTTCTTTATCAATACGCAAGAGAATTTATCGAAAATAGTTTTGTTTCTCAATAATAAAATGAAAATATGTCTACATTAAGGATATAAGAGATGATTTATCTTTTCTTTAAGGATGGTCAAACAAAAATTTAATGGAAGATGTCTTGATGGAGTATTCCACAATAGGTAAAATACATAGATCATTACTCTGATGGTTAAAATATTCGGCCAGAGAAGATGTCATAACACCATATCGATTTTATTGAACAAATGCTTCGACATACTTTTCTCAAGAGAAACTATTGAGAAATTTAGCATTCACTAATAAACAGTCCAAGCTTTTCATTAAATATGTCTATCGTTGGAGCATTAACACATTGTATAAACCTAAAAACCATAAGAGACTTAAAATTTGGCTGTGTAAGATTGAGAGCATACCTCAAATTTTGAACAAGATGGAAAATAAAGTAGGCATGATAACATATTAAATACAAGACAAAAATAACAATAATGATACTTAAATGATGATCCAAAATAAATGTGATTTGACGTACCAATAAATGAGGTTTTAAACTCTCTAGGAACCATAGTCAATTGTCATCATCTTCGCGACCAATACCAAATGCAACAGGAAAAATACTTGAAAATTAAATTTAAGTGGTATAATATGTATCTCATTTCAGAATTATCCTTTTATGGGTCTTGCAAAAATATTTGGTCATGACTCGCATGATTGATATAGTTTATCTCACACATCTCAAATATAATGTCATGTGTCTCATGTCTTGGTGAAATAGAGCTAGTATAGACTGGACTCCTATGAAATATTGATGAGATACTAAGGTCTCGCATCTTGTATGTATACTATATGTTGGGCTCACATCAAGAATGTATATTATATGACTGTATCATGTTCATCCAATACAAACTCATGATGACTCGTATCTATCATTATATAGGTCAAGCAATTATATTTGCTCATATCTCGCATGAGAAAATATAGTATATCTTGCATCTCTCACAACTAAGTCATATTGGCGTGTCTCGTATGACGCGTGTATGAGATACTATATATTGAGATCGCATGAATGATTAATGAGATACCAAGGTCTCATATCTCTCACGTATATAATATGTTGGTCCCGCAAGTATGTTACTTCTGCTCTCACGGCTATACTATAAAAAAAATCATAATGTCTTGCAACTCGGATAAAAAAAAAATTGGTCTCGTATGCAAGATAAGCAAATTCTTATAGTCTCGCATCTTAAAAAACATATAATATTAAATATAATTTCGTAAAAAGATAGTGAAAGAAAGAACTTACCATTTACCATATTTTCTATAGCATAAAACAATACTTATTTATGCTTTCCGGTAAGAAACGTTCTATCGATAAATAAAAGTTTACAAAAAAAATTAAAATCTTTAAGATAAGACCACAATGATATCAAACACAGCTTGAAGTTGTTACCCATAAAATATTCCTTATGCTATTCACTCGTTATATCAAAACTCTTCAGTCTTTTGAAGTATCCATTAATTAAATTAAATGAAGTGAAACTATCTCTAAAAACTCCAATCCTATCTTTCTCTAAAGCATTATATAAGAGACGATAAAAGATATTTAAAATATATTCATGTTTAACAAATGATTTTACAATAGTCGTTGTAAAATCATTTGTTGATCTAATAGAATCATGAATTTCGTTAGCAATCAAATTAGATTTCAAATGTGTCTTACTTTCTTCGTAAAAACCAGTATCCCAAGCATGCAGGTCAGCAAACCGTTTGATGACCATGAAGCTAGTAGACGAGTCAAGTGATGCATAAAGTCTCTATTTATATCCCTTCGAGACTTTATTTTTGCAAATAACAATTATTTTATGATTATGCATATATTTGAAACAAAAATATAATCTAAGGCATGACGACATAAATCTAACCTTAGAGTTACAACACCTTTATATAAAATTACCCAAGGCATGTAATCATATCAACTCAACTATAGTTTCAAGTCATTTTTTCTTATGATCAAACTAACTTAAATCATAACTACTCTCCCCACTCACCAATTCATTATTTAAGGCTTCACATAAACTTAAGTTATACTCTCTACATGTTTCTTCAGCAACCATATCAACCAAAAACTGATCTATATTAAAACTAACATTTTTTTAAATGATGTATATCAAGAAATGCTAACAAACCCACAAAATTGGTATAATTATTAAATATTCAATTCTTATTATCACCGCAACAATAAGTTATACTGTAATTATCTCTAACCAACGCATCCCATCTACTTTCAACATACCTTAGAATACTTTCAAAGTCTTCAAACTTATTAAGAGGAACAATTGTAGTTTGACCATTCTGTTTAAGATGCCCACTTAAGGTTTATATATTTCCTACGTACATTGCATAGTTAAAAAATAATCAGTAGTAAGTATAACATGTAAAAACGTTTTGCATCTCTCGAAAAAAACACTAAGAATAACGTGTCTCACACAATATACATTCCTAATCTCGCATCATTATACCAAACTTTCCTCGCATCTCAAACCCGGGGAATATACAGGTCTTGCATGTATCATATAAACTTGTTATAGTCTCTCATCTACCAATTATAGTATTGCATCGATTAAAAGTGTGATGCATGTACATGTCTCGCGTATATAGGTCTCGCATATATGATACATGCGCAAGTCTCGCATCTCTAATATAATATATATACATTATAGTCATGCGTCTACTTAGTATAGTCTCACATGTATAAATGTTTGCACATGTACCACATATCGCAGGTATGTCTTGGATGCAAAAAGTATGATAATTATGCAACGTGTCACATGTACCACATTTTCTTATCCAGGACGTCTTGCATTTTCCAAAACCATACATGAAAATTGTAAAATCGACTTCCCAAATATGTCACAACCTAAATATAACTCCTAACTCTAAAAAAATACAGAAAACCTAAATATTTCACAACCTAAATATAACTCCTAACTCTAAGAAAATACAAAAAACAGTACTTTTATAACTAATTAGCAAAGAAAATAGATAAATACTAACTATAATATGATAATCTTCGTTTGTCGAAAACAAAATTGTTCTTCGTATCATGTGAAAATCGAAATTGTTCTTGAAAAAGCCGAAACTGAAGATATCACATGTTAAAAAAAATTAGAATTGAAATGGTGAAAAACTGCTATATCTGGACAAAAAAGGATAAATCTTTTTGAGGGATTAGTAATTTTTTTCTCTAAATGAGGTTTTTTAAGTATATTTTTTATATAATTAGTTCAAGATATTTAAGATAATATTAATAAAAATAATATTAAATGAGAATTAAGTATCATATGTAATTATGAAATATTACTTACTAGTAGTTGGGGTTTAAAGTTTGGGGCTAGATATTCAAAACTATTTTAAAGTAAAAATTTATAAAAAGAACTTATCAAAATAGCCTGATAAAATAATTATGCACATAAAAAAATGAAAAATGAGTAGACAGGTCACTTAGATTGACCGGACACCACTTCTCTCACCAACCCCTTTAGAAAATAAAAGGAATTTACTTGGTGTTTTCCATCTCCACCCGAATTTTATATAAAAGCTTCACTTCTCATCTCTCACTTTTAAACCATCACAATTCACCACTCGCACCACAAACCTCAAAACAAAACAATCAGAAAATCCTTAGAAATGAATACTCTCACACAAATATCTCCTTCTAATTTTAACTCCATTTTACATACTAAAAAAAGATTGGCTGGACTAGTCCGAGTCAATCCCTCCCGAGTTTCCATACAAAGTGCGTATAAAACCGACAAGGTTAGCTTCCCGAACGGTATCGGATACACCCGGTCCGATTGGCAAAGTTCTTGTGCTATTTTATCTAGCAATGTTATTTCACTTGGCCACTCAGAATCCAATCCAGCTGCATCAATCGAAGCTGAAAACGTAGCAACCGCAAACGACCATGCAGTAAATTTAAGCCCATTTCCAATTGAGCGAACCGGTTTACATAAAGCACTAACTATTAATGATTTTTCGCCTTCACCAACGCACGGCTCCAAATTACGAGTTGCGTACCAAGGCGTGCCTGGCGCGTATTCTGAAGCTGCGGCTGGTAAGGCCTATCCGGATTGCGAAGCCATCCCGTGCGATCAATTTGAAGTTGCCTTTCAATCGGTCCAAACCTGGGCAGCCGATCGCGCTGTTTTACCAGTTGAAAATTCCCTCGGTGGATCGATTCATCGTAATTATGATCTTTTACTTCGACATAACCTTCACATAGTTGGTGAAGTTCAGCTACCGGTGCATCATTGTTTACTCGCGCTACCTGGTGTGAGGCTACAAGACTTAACTCGCGTGATATCGCATCCCCAAGCGCTCTCGCAATGCGAACATACGATTACTAAACTTGGAATCAACGTTGCACGGGAAGCATTTGATGATACAGCTGGTGCGGCTGAATTTATTGCGGCAAACCAGCTTAGAACAACGGCTGCAGTCGCGAGCGCACGTGCAGCCGAATTGTATGGAATGGAGGTTTTAGCCGATGGAATTCAGGATGATTCGAGTAATATGACGCGGTTCGTGATGTTAGCGCGTGATCCGATAATTCCCCGGATGGATCGCCCATTTAAGACAAGCATTGTTTTTGCCGATAATCATAACGGGACGAGTATGCTGTGTAAAGTTTTGTCCGCGTTCGCGTTTAGGAATATAAGTTTGACAAAAATCGAGTCGCGGCCGCACCGTAATAGTCCGATACGTATAGTAGAAGATGGAAAAGTTGGGACAGCCAAGAGGTTTGAGTATATGTTTTACGTTGATTTTGAAGCGTCGATGGCGGACGGTAGGGCTCAAAATGCGCTTTCGGAAGTGCAAGAGTTTACATCGTTTCTACGAGTTCTTGGCAGCTATCCGATGGACATGACTCCTTTGTCACCTTCTTCTGCACATTAGTGAAGTTTCTAATGTTTTGAAATGCATGTTATTTTATTATTTTTGTACCTAAAGTTGAATGTAATTATGTAAGTAAAATCGTAAGCCTCATATGAACTGGGGATTTTATTATACCGTTTTTGGTACTTGCAGTTGCAGAATATATTACATTTTAACATTGTTTTGTTTAAATGTTTGTCAGTTGGCAAAACTCTTGACTAAACATTGAATGATAAAGGGTAAAAAACACCAGTCATCCTCCACGTTTGCCACTTGTAACAAGTTCGTCCCTTACCTTTGAGGCTCTAATAAAGGGGTTCTTATTGTTTTATTAAGTAGAATAAAACCATCCTTTTCGAGTCCAGCCCAACATTTGTCCCCATAATACCCTTTGACCAGCCACATCAGCGATCCACGTAGGACGCTGATGTGGCAACCTTAAACCTTAAACCCGGCCCAAGAACCAACCCTGACCCAATAACCCAGCTCAGCTTCTAACCCAAGAACCAACCCTGACCCAATAACCCAACCCAACCCTAACTACTAACCCGAAATCAAATCGAAACCCCCATTTCACTCCAAATCCCTAATCCCTTCCTTTTTTCCCAATTCTCCTAACGAAACCCTAGTTTCTTCCCCAACTCTCTTACCTCAATCAAAATCCTTAGTTTAGTAAAGCATCCAAGTTTAATCTCACATGTTTAACAACCAAATCGATAACCCATAAATCTTGTTTCCACATCGATAACCCAGAACCCAGAAATCAAACATCCAACCCAGAAGCTCGAACTCCAGAAATCAAACCTCCAACCCAGAAGCTCGAACTCCAGAAATCAAACATCCAACCCAGATTCAACAACATAAATAACAGGTCAATAAAAAAAAATTAACAACAAAAATAACAGGTCGATTCAAATTAAATTGCCAAAGATTACAAAATATTATTCTCTTGACTTATACCTATGAAGCAAGTTCAAAATACAACAACACTTTGCAGTACCCTATTACAGTAGCTTCTACATGCGAGTCTCTGAACTGAAATTTGAAAATTACAAATACATAAACACTAACCATACTACAATCAAGCATAGAAAAAGAACCCTAATTATAATCTTCTGCCAGCGACACTTAGCTTCCAACCTCCCAAGTTTCTTCAATATGCAATTAATAACCATCTTTGACTTATCATCAAGAGGTGGATCAACCCACCTAAAATACCCACAGTGCCTATTTCTCTGCGTAAATGGGTATTGTAACAAAATTAGCAAAAAATTAACTTAAACACATGTCAATCTAAAAACACACTTACCCCAAATTTTATACAGCCTGTAAACCTCCTACCCGGATTGGTGCGAGTCCAAGATATACGAGTCACACTGTGTATACCACAATAACAGAGAACTTCCCCCATCGAATTGATAGAAACTTTGGATGTACTGTGAGACATAATTATGAGTGTGGATATCGATGAGAGATGAGGGAGGAGAAGGAAATGGGATGATGGTTAGTCTTCTGGTTTAGGTTGGAACGATAGAGAAGAAGATGAAATTTAGGGTTGATATAAGGGGTTTAGGTGGGAATGAGAACGAGACAGACTCTTGAGGATATCGATCAGAGATGAGAGAGGAGTCGTAAAGTGGGATGAGGGTTAGTCTTCTGGTTTAGGTTGGAACGATAGAGAAGGAGATGGCAAATTAGGGTTGATAGAAGGGGTTTAGGTGGGAATGAGAACGAGACAGACTCTTGATGTCGATTTAGGGTTAGAGGCTGGGCTAGGTTAGAGATGGGTTTAGGGCTAACCGGGTTATAATATCTAAATGGGCCAGTTTAAGGTTTGAAAGAAAGGTAAAAGAAATAGGTTAAAGTAAAAATTGATTTTACTTTTTTTACTGTTGCCACATCAGTGTCCTACGTGGATCGCTGATGTGGCTGGTCAAAGGGTATCATGGGGACAAATGTTGGGCTGGACTCGAAAAGGATGGTTTTATTCTACTTAATAAAACGATAAGGACCCATTTATTACAGCCTCAAAGGTAAGGGACGAATTTGTTACAAGTGGAAAACGTGGAGGCTGACTGGTGTTTTTTACCCAATGATAAAGTAAGATGCAAAAATAGCCCCGGCCCGTTTGAGTTTTGAATTTGTTCCCTTATCCATTTAAAACAGTTTGGATTCGGGTTACGGATGCGTGCTTGTATGGTGTATTTCTTTTTTACCAGGTCCGTTATGCTCTCATACTAGTGACGTTAACCATGGCCTTTTTTTTTCAGAGTAAATTTGAATTAACTCTTGAATGCCCACCAAATAGGTTAGAACAAATATTCAACCGGTCCAAATATAGCTTAAGAACACAAAATCTAAAAGTCGGAAGTAGGGAGCCTAAATAAAATAAAATTTCATTTTCTCCAAAGAAGAGAGAGAGAAAAATAATTAGAGCTTCAAAAATTTCAAAATCTCCAGCTTCCGCAACTTCATATTCTCTCTCAGCAGCAAATGAAATCTTTATCTTCTCTTCTTATCCTCAACTTTTTTATTTTTGAACCTTTCATGAATTCGAAATCCGAACATTTGATAAATTTTCAAGGAGAGCTCTCAATATTTAGTCATATCAACTTCAACAAAACCTGCAAAAATATGAAGAAGAAAATAGGTGTTTTTCAAGCATAACTTGCTGCCTGTCAGTGAGGAAACAAAGCTTCAAAATCAACAATAATGGAGATACAGAACATGTAACAAACCGAATAATCTTCAAAATTAAAATAACATAGGTTTAAACTTTCTAACATAGTGATTACTTTTAAAGAATTAGGTGCTTGAAAGTTAGAAAACACAATTTTTATTTTACATTTCAAGGTCCATTTGGCAAGTTAATCTCCCGCCTTGTTTTGGACCCTTGAAATGTAAGAAATAGTCATAGTTGAAGATATTAACCTTCTGCAACAGTGAAGAAATTGGTTAGATGCCAAAGATACTTACCACTTGAAATCATGTTAACTAATAACAAAGAATCAGTTTCGATTTCTACCTTATTCCAATTATTCTTTTTGCAGATTAGTAAGCCATCTAGTAAGACATGAGATTCTGCCATAAGTGGTGTAAGCTTTTTGTAGAGATTTGTAACTCCTTTGATAATGTCTTCAGTGTGGTCCCTAATGATTATACCTCCCCCCGATTCTTCATTCTGATGGCACGAAGCATCAGTGTTAAGCTTCAGGTAATCCAGCTTAGGGAAACGTCATTTATAGTAAGTAATCTTCTGATTTCCTGGAATACAGCTTATACACCCGAGATCTTTAGAAACATTGTAATCAGTTTTCTAGTGCTTGGACTTAATACAATTAGAGTAATCCAGACTAAATATAATGTTGTTTATGTACCTGATTGCAATTTCTGTATTATGAACCTTCTTGTTGATTTTCGAGTTGTTCCTGAATTTCCATATAGTCCAAAGAATAATAAAAGGATAAATAGTTCTAACATGAACCAGAGCAACGATAAATCAAAACCAAGCTTTTAACATATGAGCTATGATAAGGGCGAAAAATATCTATGTTATCTTGGAACAGTGTAATATAATTATATGTATTCGTGTTAATGAAACTAGAAATAATAAGGACTTCATGTGTAATATGAGAAGTATGGGTGTAAATAGGATAAAGATAGTCTCGAGGGACCACTTGTATGAAATGGACCCCACTACTGTCATTATAAAAGGAAAGTACCTTTTTTGAAGCAAGTACGTTTTAATATATAATGTTACTTTGACACATTTCTCTCTCTCTCTCTGAATCCCACCTTTCTATCTCTAAGTAACAACTTATCTATTCTTGTAAACAAATTAGAGAATCAAAGCTCTAGATATTTCTAGAACTATCATTGGCGCCGTCTGTGAGAATCCGAAGTGATACTCGGGAAACTATTTTTCCTAAATCACAACACACACATATATGAATGCCGAAGCAGTGAAGGGAAAAACGTTAGGTAAGGATGCTAACATAATTGTGTCGGACTCCGATGACCGACATTCTGAGGAGCAGTACGACACTCGTGACCAAAATGATCAAGGGAGGTGTAAGTGATCGGCCCTCATCATGACGAGGCAACAATTGTTAGATGATATCGCAAAGCTGAATGCAAAAAATGAGATAGCTCTTGCTAAAAAAGGAATAGGTCGGTTGACCAAAGAGAGAAAATGTTTGGTGAAGATAAAGAAGATGTTAACCGTAGATGCCGATCCCTTGATCGGGTGCAAAATAATGCGAGATTATAGTGATTCCTCTGAGGATGATTCAAATGAGTCATGAGAGAACGAGAAATCCGACGTCGCAGGACTCTTTGGGCGAAAATATCAAAGCATCGTGAAAACAACGTTAACAAAAAATCTCCAATCTCTGCCGAGAAAGAGGAGATTATCACGATCAACAAAGGAGAACAAGTTAACATCCCTCAGTTACAATTCCCATCGGGAAGTCAGACTTATGAGCACAGGCTCGGGAGTCAGTTTTCCAACCTAAGTGGAGAATGGTTATATGCAACCCATACAGAAGGTCTAGGAAGCAAGGCTTTCAGATTAGGAAAAAACTGGAGATTGTCCCCGCTTTCAGATGAGATTCAATCGGGACATCTCTCAAAGTGTGTCGACATTTCTAAGTTGGAGAAGTATGATGGGAGGAAGGACCCTAACAATCATTTAAAAGCTTTTAAGAATTTTATATTAAGTTTCGACAATGATGACAAGCTAATCTGCCGAGCCTTTTCAATGACCTTTAAAGATCGGGCTTCAAAGTGGTACATTCGATTACCCCAAGGATGGATAAAGAATTTCAATAAGTTTTGGGTAATGTTCAGGCAACAATTTGTGGCAAGCAAAAGTTTCCAAGCTAATGGGGACACGATCGTTAACTGTCGACAGAAGGTGGGAGAAATTTTAAGGGATATAACCGACACTTCGTAGACGCTAAACCGATCTTGACTATTGTGAGGAAAGTGTGGCTTTGACAGGGTATAGATTGGGATTATTACCCGCGGTCCTATGAAGCAGGCAGTCACAAACAAACAAGCATTTACATTTTCCGCCTTGCTAGCTCAATGAAAAAAACAAATTTTGATTAAAGAAACTGAAGCATATGAATTAACGACGCAAATTCAGTAGAGCTCACAAGTGGCAATAATGATAGATCAGCATAGTGTACATAAACGAACCCATATTAATAAAACCTCAACCGATAAGTCTTGTACCACCAGTTGTGCAACATATACAAGTAAAAGCACATGCGTCACAACCTAAGCGAGTCAGATATAGTGGCCAGTCTGGAAGCCGACCTTTCTCAAATAAATGGGTCCAACCAACATACTTTGCAGACCTGACTGAATGCGTATCAACCATTTTTGAGAAATTAAAGAAGAGTGTTTATTTTTGCAAACCTTTCCCAATTCAAACCCCTCGGAAAAGCCGAAACTGGTGTGGTTTATTTCTATCTCAGGGTAAGTTTGTAATTTTTGTTTAGAGTTTGTGGAAGTTTTGTAGGTATTTAATATTTGAGTAAAGAGTAGAGGGAGAATTAAGCAGCCTGGTTGTATTTAATTTTCATTACCCTCATTTAATGTTGGTGGTTGGGTATTTATACCCTTATGTTTGGGCTTTACGGGCTGTCGGGTCATGTTTAATGGACCCGAGTCAAGTTTAAGGACCCATGAGCTCTTAGTAGGAGAGCAGGCAGCTTAGTCAAGAAGTGATTAGGTTTTTAAATACTTTAGTCCTTGTTCGAACAGTCAAATGGATGAGGGGTTCGAACTGTCATGTCCGGTTTAGATGGTCTTTGTCCGAACTGTCCCTGTCCGAAGAGGTAACAGAATCCGGACTCATCAGTTTCCCCTTTTTTAGGTGTTTATTCAAATAACCTTTGTTAAAACTTGAAAAACAGTCCGTTGTTAGTGGCATTTTTATCCGGACAGGTCTTCCGAATTGTGTCGTGGTTCTATCCGGGGTGAAAAAGTTCTTTCAATCTAAACGGTTTTTTGCCAAGGTTCATGGGACACGTGTCACTCTTTGGTTGGTTGCTTTAGCCGTTTTTTCACCTTGGATTTCGCACCCACCTTCTCTGAAAAGCAACCTCTTCATTAATGAAGGTGACATCAGCGCCGTCTTTTAATCATTGCTAATCTTTTCGAATTCTCCTAGGAATCAAGGCTTCTTTTTGAGGTATACTATAAATTAAAAAGTTTTTCCACTATTTTACCATCACTTTCATTTTTTACTTTGATAATCATCAGAGCTTTCTCTCTCAAACACAAGTTCTTGTTTAGGTCGTTTATGTTCACGGCAAGGAACGCTCTGATCAAAGGTGGGTGGCTCAATCTGTCTGAACTAGAAAAAGCACAAAAAGTCGAAAGGGAAAGGCGCATTGCAGTGGGCTTACCCACTTCTCTCATCGACAAACCAGCATTCTCAGCCACAGAGTCTGCCAGGGTTCTTCCTCCACAAAGTGTGTCAAACCGAAGAGGTTGTTTCAAACCAATCTTTCCCCTATCATCTCAGGTTCTTCGGTTCAAGAGTCAGAACCCACAGTTTAGCCAGGTTTAACAGTTACCAGTTTTAAAAAACCCTCCCCATTCTTAGCCATGGGGTCAGATGCTGAAAGTTCTCCTCACAAGCTGGTTGATCGAAGAAAAGGCCGGCTGGTCAAAAGGCAGGCTTCCAAGAGCACTCCTTCGAAATCGGGGGCCAAGGATAGCATTACAGGGTCAGAGGTACCCAGTAAAGCACCCAGGGACAGGCATTCCGGTCCGGAGGCCACTGGCTCAAGTCCCCAAAAAAAAAACATCTACATCAGAACCCCAACCAGAGGCTAGGATCCAGGAGAGTACTGAAGCTCATCAGTCCGGAAGTCAGGCTGATCCAACTCCAAACCTCCCCCTCACAACAACAACCAAAAATCCTTCCTCAATCATGGAGGAAATAATGGAGGACTCCATCGAAGATGCTCCATTCGAGTCCGAACCATCCGGACAGACTAGTGGTGCTGCTGCGGCCCAACAGGATAAAGGTAAGGAAAAGCTATGCTTAAGGCATCCGGATCTGCCGGAGTGTCTTGAAGGAAAAGTGGGACCTTGTTTCCACAAGGTCAATGTTATATATCTCCTTGCCCTACAAAAGATCAACTACACTTTCATCCATACAGATGAGTTGGGCCGGATGTGTACAAAGTGGGGGATTCCGGAGAATGTGAAGATAAGAATCCCAATAGATCCTGAAACCCCCATGGATTGTAAACTCAGTGAAGTAGTCATCTTCACCGAGCTCTTTAACTGGGGTTTAAGGTTCCCCTTGGATCCAGAAATAGTGCGGTATTTCCATCTCATTAAACTCTGTCCCAGTCAATTAAGCCCCAATGCCTAGTACACACTTATGGCCTGCATCATGGCCTCCAGGCTCTCCAGGATTCCTCTACCAATGGAGGAATTCGCAGCTGTGGCCAGTCTCTGCAGGAACCACCATATTCCCTTATATCACTTCAACATGGGTGATGATTATAAAACAGTGGACGATCTGCTTGAGTCGGAGAGAAACTGGAGGACCCAATTCCTGTTCGTAAGTGGTGCTTGGGAGAACGGGAGGAAAATTAAAGCCGGAGTCAATCCAAGTCTTCTCACCAGCAGAGGGAGGAGTGATCGTAAGGCTCCTAATTTATATTCTTTTTTCTGCTTTTATCGAATTTGCTTAAACTGACTGTCTTATCTTTTTTCTTAGCAGTGCTGCCCAAAGACTTTAGCGACTACCTAAAAGCCGGACAGGTCACTTGTACCAAGATCAACACTTGGGCTGCTAAAAAGTGGGGAAACCGGTTTCACGATGCTTTCACAGGAGGAAACTTAGCAAGGTCTCACCTCTGGAACACTACTGGTCGGAGGGACTTGACTTGGGAGGAACTCACTACTCCACCCCCTCCGGATGTAGTCCTGAAGAGAACACATGAACCGGACGGGTCACTTTGCTTGCCAGGCCGGGCCAAGTCCCCGAGTAAGATGAAAGGCAAGAAGAAGAAGGGCAAGAAGGTGGTAGGTGGAGCTAACCCTGCTGAGGTGGAGGAGGCTGTTTCAACAAATCTGGAGGGGCCAGCCCCAAGCCAGATTGATGCTGCTCTCCTAGAAGTGGTAGAGCAGGAGAGTGTTAGGCAAGAAGTTCAATCCCCAAAACCCCCAAGGGCTCCCAAAAGAGAACGAAAACAGGGAGCTGAAAGCAAGGACATGGAGGCTAAGAAGAAAAAGACCTCTAAGAGTGATGAACTTTCTCTCCGGCCTCCGGAGCCTCTTCCTCATGTTGATCGTACTGATCCAACACAAGCAGAGGAGATCCCTGGTGATTTTCAAACCGACGAGGTCGGAGGAGGAGACCTTAGCATTGATGGGGTTGACATCACCGGTTTTGATGGGCTTGGTGACTATTTTGCCAACCTCCCCAGAGATGATTTTGCTGGGCCTTACCTCCCTCCGAGTACTTCGAACACCGTCACTTTTAATGGTAAGACTTTTACTGTTTTAAGTGAAAGGGATATTATAGCTCACTCTATATTAAGTAGTGTTCAGCCGGTGCTTGTGTTGGAGAAGCAAGTTCGAAGTCAGGAAGATACTATCAAAGATTTCAAGTCTGACAAAGAGAGACTGTCCGATGATCTTCTTACTGCCACTCAACATGCTGACATTCGAAAAGGAGAAAACGAGGAGCTGAAAAAGAACCAAGATGGGTGGACGACCAAAGTTGCTACTCTAGAAGATACTATCAAGGAGCTCCGGGAGAAGTTGTCCGGAGTAGAGAAAGATCTCACCTCTTCAAAAGAGGAGGCCAAGGCCAAGGATCAAGTCATTCACAACTTGACAAATAACAAGATTGCGCTTGAGAACATAGTGTCCAAGGCTGCAGAGGAGAAATCTGATCTGCTAAGGGAGCAGGAGGCCAAAATCCAGGCCAAGATCGATGCTTATGCCAACAACTTAATAGACACTCAAGAGAAAATGTATGCCAAGGTGAAGTCGGACATGGTCCTGCTCTTCCACGAGAAGTTCCCGAAGAGGAACCTGGGAGATTTGTGGCTTCATGTAGAGTACGAAGACCTTCCGTTCCACACCATGGCTGATGGAGACTTGCATGATTATTCCAGTGCTTCCTCTTCTGACGAAGCAGAAGAAAATGCCGGGGAGGGCCCTCTCGAAGAGAAAGACGATCCCAAGGGGAAGAAGAAGATAAGTGAGGCTGAGCCATCTTCAAAGGCTCAGTCTTAAATTATGAATTATCTTTTCACTTTTATGTTATTTAAACTAAAGTCCTTGGAAGACCAAGGTATTCTTTTTGTTATTGTGTCCGGTATCTGACCGGATAGATCCTTTGCTCTGTTTGACAATTTAAAAGTCCTTGGAAGGCCAATGAACTTAAGTTATTTTAATGAATACCTTTGTTTTGCACAATTCTCGCATCCTTTCATAGTTTGTTTCAATTTTGGTGGCTAGTGTTTAAATATCCCTTAGTTATTTCATAAATAGCCTAAAGTGAGAGAGTTTAAATTCTCCGATGACAAATTTTTAAGTGGTCATCATTCTTTTACTTCAATCCGGATGGTGTGACAAAAAACAAAGTAAGAATACTTCGAATTTTTTTAAGAAGGCATCAAATTTTATTAAAAAGCCCGAACACCTCATCAAAACCTCCCCGTGCCACCAGGGTAGGAAAGAGTATGCCCCCAAATATTTACATGGATGTTTAAACAGGTAAATATTTACATAGATGCTACTCCAAGTACATCCGGAGGTGTTCAATATTCCAAGGGTGGGTCAAAACCCTTCCAACCTTGTATTCTAGCCAATATGTTCCAGGTTTAAGCCTTTCAACGACCATATAAGGTCCTTCCCAAGTTGGGGCCAGTTTTCCTAGCAGCTTCTCTTTAGTGTGTAAGAAGACTTTTCTCAATACCTTGTCCCCGGGCTGGAAATCCGTTCTTTTAATTCTAGAAGCAAACCTGCTTCTCATCAAACCTTCATAGTGTGCAGCTCTTAGGTCGCCTTAACTCGTCTTTCCTCTATTAGGTCGAGCTGACCTCTAATTGCCACTTTGTTAGCGTGTTCGGAGAAGTTGTGAACCCGAAATGATGGGAGAGTTGCTTCTATGGGAGCTATTGCATCCATCCCATAGACCAAGGCAAAGAGTGACTCCTGTGTCGCAGCCCCAAGTGTAGTCTGGTAGGCCCACGAGACCTCTTGCAAATAACTAGGCCACTTCCCAGCAGCCCCTTCCAAATTCTTCTTTAAACCGGACAGTATAGTTTTGTTAGCCACTTCAACTTGTCCATTCGCTTGTGGGTGGAAAGGTGAAGAGAAAAAATGTTGTATACCCCTAGAGGCACATAAACTCTCAATTTCCCTATTGTCGAACTGTAGCCCGTTGTCTGTCGTTATTTTTTGTGGAACACAAAATCTGTAACAGATGTTGGATAAAATAAATTTGATGACAGCTTTTGATGTTGTTCCTGCCAAGGGGGCTGCTTCAATCCATTTCGAAAAGTAATCTATAGCAACAATTATCGTTCTCCGCCCTCCGGACGCCATGGGAATAGGTCCCACCAAATCCAACCCCCATCGAGCAAAATGTATAAGCTCAGAAATTGAGTCTAAAGGGATGGCCGGGACATGAATTTCATTGCTATATTTTTGGCATGGATCACACCTTCTCACCAGCTTCTTAGCATCCTGCATTATAGAGGGCCAATAATAGCCAGCTAGTAAAACTCTCCGTGTTAGAGCCCTGAATCCACAGTGAGCTGATCCCTCACCATCATGCAATTCGGAGAGGACTACTTGAGACTCATCATCTCCCAAACATCGCAAAAGAGGTTTACTGTAAGACTTTTTATATAGAACGTCTCTTAGTATGATAAAACCACGAGATTTTTGCTTCATTTTTCTTGCCAGTGCTTTATCCGGAGGTAGGATGCCATCGGAGAGATACTGCAGGAGAGGAAATCTCCAGTCTTGGGGTTGTTTTATCTGTACATCAAAAATTTCTTCCTCTTTACCCACGTTAAGTTGAATGGAAGGGCTTTCCAGCACATGGATCCAAGGATATGACTCAGTGTATGCTATGGTTGCCAGTGAATCTGCTAGTTCATTCTCTGCCCGGGGTATATGCTCATAAACAACGCTTTTGAACTTAAGAGCCTCATTTTTAAGAAGAAGCAAGTACTTCACTAGTTGCTCCTTTTTGGCCTCAGATTGACCTTGTGCATGGTGAATAAGAAGCTGAGAATCACTCATCAGCTTGACCCTTTTCGCCCCACATATATAAGCTAACTTTAAACCAGCTATAGCTGCTTCGTATTTAGACTCATTGTTGGAAGCCCTGAAAGCAAAACATATAGCCTGGTACATTTTGTCACCATATGGAGAAGTCAAACACACCCCTACACTACATCCCATAGTATTGGACCCACCATCCGTCCGGATGACCCAGACCTTTTTGTCTTTCATCTCAGTGGTCTGCTCCGAATCCCTATCAGAGTTGAATTCAGCTAGAAAGTCAGCCACAGCTTGGGCTTTGACTGCTGTTCGAGGAGCAAAATCAATATCAAAGTCTCCCAATTCCCCTGACCACTTAGTCATTCTACTTGAAATGTCTGCCTTTTGGAGAACATTCTTCAAGGGAAAAGATATCCGGACGATAATAGGATGAGCCTGAAAATAAGGCCTCATCTTCCTTGCAGCAATCACCAAGGCCAACGCTAACTTTTCGAGTTTCAAATAACGCTTTTCTGCATCTACCAAGCTCTTGCTGATATAGTACACCGGATGGGGGTAATTATTCATCTCTCTTACCAATACAACACTGATGGCACAACTCGAAACTGCCAAGTATACAAAGAGTGTTTCTCCACCAACAGGTTTAAATAAAGTCTTAGGGGAGGACAGATGTTTCTTAATTTCATTGAAGGCCTCATCGCACTGTGAAGTCCAATCAAATCCCTTTGCACCCTTTAAAGTTTGGAAAAAAGGGGCACATCTGTCCGAAGATCTTGAGATGAATCGATTTAAAGCAGCCAACCTCCCCGTCAACCGTTTTACTTCTTTAACATTCCGAGGAGGCTCCATTTGGAACAGAGCATTAAGTTGGTCCGGATCGGGCTGTATCCCTTGCTCACTTATTATGTAACCCAAGAACTTCCCGGACTGTACTCCGAACACACATTTTTCTGGATTTAGCTTCAAATTCACTTTTATCAAGTTGGCAAAAGTTTCTTGGAGGTCTGCCAAGTGCAGCTGCTCATCCACACTTTTCACCATCATGTCATCAATGTATACTTCCATATTTCTTCCAATTTGATCAGCAAAGGCTTTGTTCACCAATCTCTGATAAGTAGCCCCAGCATTTTTCAATCCGAACGGCATCACCTTGTAGCAATGAATACCCCTGTTAGTGACAAACGTAGTATGCTCCTGATCCTTCGGATCTACTTGAATTTGATTGTACCCGGAGAAAGCATCCATAAAGGAAAGTAGCTTATTCCCAGAAGTGGAGTCTACTAGCTGATCAATCCGGGGGACTGGATATAAATCTTTTGGGCAAGCTCTATTGAGATCTGTGAAGTCAATGCACATTCGCCACTTGCCATTTTTATTTTTTACCAAGACCGGATTGGCAGTCCACAAAGGATATTGAGACTCCTTTATATGCCACATTTTTGTGAGTCTGTCAACTTCTTGAACAATAACATCAGCCTTCTCCTTGGAAAAAGGCCTTCTCTTTTGTACCACGGGTGCTATGTCTCTCCGAATGGATATGTGATGTGATATAACATCTGCTGGAACCCCTGTAACATCAGTGTTGCACCAAGCAAAAACATGCTGATGGTCTTTCAGAAACTTCAACATCTTAATCTTCAGTTCGGATGGCATCTTGGATCCTATCTTAACACTTTCCCTTCTTCTAAAGAATGTGTTTCAACTTCTTCAACTGGTATCAACACTCCAGGGTCTCTCTGGGGTCATCAATTTCACCCTCACCCCCAGAAAGCCCCTCAAATTGCTATTCTTCGTTGATACGAACTGCCCCCAACGTTCGTGGAGCCAACGCTGTAGCATAACACTCTCTTGCAACCTTTTGACTGCTTCGGACAACTCCCACTTGTCCTTGAACAACATATTTCAAACATTGGTGGACTGTAGAGGCCACTGCATGCATCCTAGAGAGCCAAGACCTCCCTAAAATATCATTATAACAAGTGGGACAATCCACCACAATAAAAAGTATCCTGACCATCTTCTTGAAAGGGACCTTGCCCAACAAAACTTCTTTTTCGAACTCCCCGATCACATCTGCTGAGCTCCCAGTGAAGCCCACAATTGATCTGTCCGAACGCTGAATTACGGCTGGATTATTCATCTTTTTGTAAGTGATTAAGAAGAGGATATTGGCTGAGCTTCCAGTATCCACCAAGATTCGTCTTATGTCATTGCCCCCAATGGATGCTCCTATGACAACAACATCTTCACGAGGGCCAGCTATATCTCTTAAGTCATCTTCATCGAAAACAATGAAGGGGAATGGAATTTGTGACTGATAGGAGGTCATGCCCCCTTCTAGCTGGGTGATAAAGTATGAACATGCCTCTTCCTCGAAGAAGCAGTAAGAGCTGTCATAGTATCCCCTCCGAAAATTGTAAGTGACTCAAAAAACTTAATCAGCCCGGAGACCGTTTTACAAAGTTCTTCAATGGCACCCACTCTATTTCGAGTTGGATCGGGATCCATGTATTCAGATTCTACATCAAATCTTTCGATTATTACCATAGCCCCCTCCGGAGCAGCATTGCTCGGACCAACCCGGTGAGTATTGTCAGGCCTATTTCCTCCTCTTCTTTTGACATATGCCCCCAGCTTTCCTCTTTCAATCAAGTTCTAAACCTCTTGTTTCAAGGCTATAAAATCGTCATTGGTATGGGCAGTATCATTATGGCAGTGGCAAAAAGAGTTGTTACGATGTTCCCTAGGGGATTGCAGTGCAGCCGGTTTTCTGTAGTGCACTTCTTCCTTTGTCTTATCATAGATAGTGGCCATATTTTCTTTCAATTATGGAAACCACTCCGGTTGGACCCAAGGCCCCCTTTTATTTCTAGATTGTTGACTCTGGGCGGGTTCAGCTGGCTGAGATTGAGCTTTGGCCCTGTTATGTGCCTGTCCAGCCTCCCTTGCTTTGTTCCTGGACTAATTTTGGTTAGGGTTTGGTGCAACCGGGGCAGACCTCACCTTCCTGTGCACCCTATTTTTCTTCGTTTCATCAACATTGATCTGCTTTCCGACTTGATTCAGCAAACCTCCCCAAGTCATGGATGTTATTGCTACTTGCTCGAAGTAATCAACCAATCCATTCTTGGTGTTTACAAAACGACTTATGTATTCCTTTAACGATTCGTTTGGTTCTTGGGCACAGTGGATTATTGTGTCCCCATTGCCCTTCAACTCTTTACTCCCAACAAGCTGCCTTGGAAAGGCCACCCAAAAGGTATCAAAAATTCTTGATGCAGCCCTGAGGTAGGCTGTTATACCATTTCAGAGCACTCCCCGTAAAAGATTGGGAGACTGCTCTACAGAGTAACTTGCCGTCATCATCAAAGTTCATCATGAAGTTTTTAAATTGCTCCAAATGGTTGTCCGGATCAGTACTGCCATCGTACTTTTCCATTTTAGTGCTATCAAACCTCTTAGGGAGGTTCCCGGACAGAATCTTGGAAGACAATGAAGGTTGTCTCCAATTCCAGCCACGACTGAACACATTATCCTCATTGGGAGTTGCAAAGATACCTGGTTTATCGTGGAAGGCAAAGGGATCCATCAACATCCGGTCTACATGTCTCCGGCTGTGAGCTGATCCTTTACCTATATTCTTCTTCAATTTCCCATGTCTATCCCTTTTCCTTGAATATTTCTTAATCAACTTTTTCTTCTTTTTGGATCGGCCCTCATCACTGCTGGAGGACAAGGACTCTTCAACTCCTTCCTCATCCGAGGAGCTACCAGAAGACTCTGAGTCTGAGTCAGAACTCTCCACTGGCTTAGACCGGTGAGACTTTTTGGAGATGGCATGAGTCTTTTTGGTACTTACATGAGTCTTTGAAGGCTCATGCTCTCTAGAGTTATCGGTATGATGAGCAACTGATGCTTTTGACTTATCCTCCATGCCCATCTTAGCCTTTTCTGCCCTCAGAGCCTCTATCTCGCCCTTTAATTTATCACGGTCCTCGATGGTATATTCATCATTTTCACCCACCATTTCAAGCAAGGCTGGTGGTACTTCCGGGGCGTCCAGATTCATTCAGAGTGATTTTTCCTGTTGGTTTTGAATGCTTGATTCAGGCACCTTTCGCTCCCACTGTGGTCGCCAATTTGGTGTGGTTTATTTCTATCTGAGGGTAAGTTTGTAATTTTTGTTTAGAGTTTGTGGAAGTTTTGTAGGTATTTAATATTTGAGTAGAGAGTGGAGGGAGAATTAAGCAGCCTGGATGTATTTAATTTTCATTACCCTCATTTAATGTTGGTGGTTGGGTATTTATACCCTTATGTTTGGGCTTTATGGGCTGTCGGGTCATGTTTAATGGACCCGGGTCAAGTTTAAGGACCCATGAGCTCTTAGTAGGAGAGCAGGCAGTTTAGTCAAGAAGTGATTAGGTTTTTAAATACTTTAATCCTTGTTCGAACAGTCAAATGGATGAGGGGTTCGAACTGTCCTGTCTGGTTTATATGGTCTTTGTCCGAACTGTCCCTGTCCGAAGAGGTAACAGAATCCGGACTCATCAGAAACAACCGATATTGTAAGTATCATGAAGAAGTGGGGCATGACACAAAGGATTGTATAGCGTTTAAAAAATAAAAACAAGCTCTAATCGACAATGAGAAACTGATAGCGTACGTAAAGAAGCAGGTTAAGCAAAATGCAGCTTCCGAGGAAATTGTGGCATTACCAAAACCAGAAACAACGTTGGTTATTTCTGAGGTAGCTGATTTGTTTGATATATCTACTGAGTATCTAGATCCTGATAAAGATCAAAATATAATTGGGATAATTGAAGAAATAGTTCTCAAAAGAAATGGAAAGGTTAGTAATCTTCGTAAAACAAATTGAATCATTGACTATTTTTAAAGCAGATTCAGTGGCAAGGATTAGTAATTGTTCTCAGAAAAGGCAAGTGGTAAGTCTAACCACCCAATTAGTGGCAAAAACATCGTTTTACATCTACCGAAGCCATCTCCCTTGCTTTGTTTTGATGACAATGACATGAGAGAGATTGTCGGGCCGCATGAGGATGTAGTTGTAATCGTAGCTGCAATTGTTGGCGAAGAAGTACAAAGAGTACTGATTGACACCTGAAGTTCAGCAAACATTCTTTTTTATCGACTTATTCGAAGTTTAAACGTCCACCAGTTATTTTAAAGTCAGAACAGACAATAGTGGGTTTTACAGGAGCTACAACTGTGGTGGTTGGAGAATTTAAAGGGTTGGTACAGTGGCTGATTCTTTTTCAAAAGAGAGATAACGGTACTCTTTGTGGTTGTAGATTCGCCAACCTCTCACAACGTAATTGTTGATCGATCTTGGTTATCTCGGATGTATGCAATAACGTCTATGGTGCATCAGTGTGATAGGTAATAACGTCGGTATTTTACGAAGTAGCTAGAAAGCGACAAAAGCTGGTAAGGAAATGGTTCTAGCCAAAGATTAGCAATTAGTAGGGTCGACCTCAGGGTTGGAACCAATAGATGATCCTAGGGAGATCTTTTAGGTTGCTTTTGAATGACAAAAACTGTGAAAACTACGAATTTTCTATTGGAATATTTTAAAAGACCGAGATGAACTGGTCTGGTGATTTTTGGAAGAGATTAATTAAATTTCTAAAAAATAGATTCTATCTATTTTCTTGGTGTTTGGAGGATGTAACAGGAGTCCCTAATAGTGTAGTCTACCACAATCTGTCTGTGCGCTCGAATGTCCGACCTATAACTTAAAGGCGACGAGCTTTTTCTCAAGAAAATGCAGATGTTATTATTACAGAGGTACAAAGTTTGACAAAGGTGGGCCACATTAGGGAATCCCAGCATCCACAATGGACAACCAATCCAGTCTTAGTAAAAAAGGAAAACGGAAAATGAAGAATGTGCGTGGATTTTACAGACCTTAACCGAGCGTGTCCTAAATATCATTTTCTGATGCCAAGGATCAACCAATTAGATGATGCAACATAGAGAAACAAGCTACTGTTTTTCATGGATGCCTACGCATGATATAATCTGATAAAGTTGAATCCAAGAGACCAAGAAAGCACATCCTTTATAACTGGAAGAGATCTTTACTGTTATAAGGTCATGCATTTCGGTTTAAAAAATGTTGGTGCCACTTACCAAAGACTCGTGAACAAGACTTTCAAGGAACAGATCGAGCAAAATCTTGAGGTTTACATAAATGATATGCTTGTAAAAAGTGTATCCAATGAAGATCATTTCGCCGACCCGGAGGAGACGTTTGACAACTTAAAAAGAGTAAATCTTAAACCAAATCGAGAAAAATGCTCATTTGGTGTCCGATTTGGAAAGTTTTTAGGGTTTATAATCAGCGAAAAAGGGATTGAAGCAGATCCGGTGCAATTGATGGTGTTGTGCAACATGGCACTACCGAGAAATGTGAAAGAAGTCCAAATTTTGACAGAGCGTCTGGAAGCACTAAACCGGTTTATATTTAGGTCTTATGACAAGTGCACACCGTTTTCCAGGTTTTAAGAAATGTTAAAGCATTCAGTTAAATACCTACTTGTACCTAGGCCTTTCTCGGTATAAAAACTATCTTTCTTCTCCAACATTATTGACAAAACCTAATCCTGGACAAACTTTATTTTTGTATATTGCAGTGTCCGCTCATGCGGTTAGTGCAATAATAGTGCGAGAAGTGTTTTTAATACCCAAACCAGTCTACTATGTGAGTAAAAGCTTACTATATGGTGAAAAAAGGTATTTGAAACTCGAAAAACTAGCTTTGGTGTTGGTAACGACGGCCAGAAAAATGCGACCATACTTTCACGGTCATTCGATTATGGTGAGAACTGATTTTCTGTTAAAAATATATTACAAAAGCTAAATGTTTCAGGATGCATGTCTAAATAGTCAGTTGAGTTAGGTGATTTTAACATCGATTTCGAACGAAGAACAACAATTAAGGGCCAAGCTTTGGCATATTTTATGCTAGAGTTCCATTCCAACCGACCAGAAGACATGGAGGTTGAAAACAAAAATGAGCCAGATGAGTGGACAGTCCGGACCGATGGTGGGTCCAATATTACTAGGTGTGGAGCAGGAGTTCAAATCACTACACCATCGGGAATAACGATGCACCAAGCAATACATTTCGGTTTTAGGGAATCCAATAATGAAGCTGAATATGAGGCAATATTGGCAGGGTTGAGATTGGCACAAGTATGTGGCGTAAAGAATGTCCGATTAATAAGCGATTCCCAGTTACTTGTTAGTCACGCCATCGGGCAGTCTGAAGCAAGGAATGATCAATTGATCCAATATTTGGCTGCACTCAGAGTTTTAGCGTCTGTTTTTGAAAAGATCACCTATGAGCATGTATATCGAGCGGAAAATACAGTGGCCGATTCGTTGGCAACCATGCATATGTCGAGGAATACCCATGGGTCTTAACGCAAGAATTTCCATCGATCATCAAACGAGAAGATTTGGAAAACCGGCTTGAAACGGCTTGCCAAATTGCAACGATCAATGGCAGGGATTGGAGGAATAATATTCGATTTTTTTACAAGTGGTGTTTTACCCAAGGATAAAACGCTAGCAAAGAAACTAATAAATAAGGCTCAAAGATTCACGATACCAGGGGACTTACTCTACAAGAAGTCTATGAGCAGACCATTATTAAGATTTTTGGGACAGGTTGAGTCACATATGATTTTTTTCGAACTTCATGATGGTGAAGGGTAAGCTCATTGTGGTTTCAAAGCATTAATCAGAAGAGTTTTATTGTAAGGTTTTTACTGGCCTACGGTAGCAGCCGACACCAGAGAACTAGTAAAGAGATGTGACAGTTGTAAAAGATTTGCAAATTCAGTTCACATCTTAGCCACCCATTTTCAATGTCCATGTCTGAGGGACTACCATTTGACATGTGGGAAATAGACCTGGTTGGTCCACTACCAATGGCAACCAAAGGGAGGCAAACTATAATCGTTGCGGTAAATTATTTTTCCAAGTGGGTATAAGCCAAATTGCTCTCCGGAATAAAGGCCAAGGATGTTGTCAAGTTCATTTGGTCAAATATCTATTGCCGATATAGGGTCACACAAAGGTTAACCATGGATAATGGTCCCAAGTTTGATATCAAGGAAATGAAAGAGTTCTGTTCATCTAACAGAATTCAACAATGTTTTTCAGCACCTTTTCATCTGTAAGCTAATGGACATGTTGAAGTGACGAATATGACGATTGTTGATGGTCTCAATAAAATTCTAGAAAGGAAGGCCGAGAAATGGCCAGATTATTTACAAGAAGTACTTTATGCATACCGAACTACACCCCGGACTGCTACTCAAGAATCGCCTTACTCTTTAGTGTACAGTATGGATGCAGTAACTCTCACAGAAACAATATTCTCATAATTCAGAATCACCAACTATGAGGAGGATAAAAATGGAGAGGGTCGGCGTTTAGCCTTAGATTTGATTGAACAAAAACAAACTCGCACTCATTTAAATTCATTACACTATCAAACTTTGATGAGAAGCAGGTACGCTTCGCAGGTGAAAATAAGAGAGTTTAAGATCAGATTGAAGATTCTGCAAAAGTTTTTCTTTCCTACGAAAGATAAGAGCCTCGGGAAACTAACTCCCAATTGGGAAGGATCTTAGCAGGTGGTTGAAAGAGTAAAGTCGGGAACATACAGTTTGAATGACAAGCTCGATTGACCTTTACAACTGCCTTGGAACATCCAACATTTAAAATTGTATCTGGAATAGCTTTGAGCATTTTTTCCTTGACATTTTGTTAAACAATCTTGATCGGGGACGCACTCTTTCCTACCCTGGTGGCGCGGGAAGGTTTTAATGAGGTGTCTGTGGAAATCGATCTTTTTATTATGTTTGAAGTCTTAAATCGATATTTTGGTAGTACATATTCGAACCTAAACGGTTTTTTCAACTATTAAATTGATTTACATATTTGAACCTAAAAAGGTTTTCAACTATTAAGTTGATCTACATATTCGAACATAAAAGGTTTTTCAACTATTAAGTTGATCTATATATTTAAAACTAAAAGGTTTTTCAACTATTAAGTTCATCTACATAATAATGATTGATGGTTTTATTTTTTAGTATAAAAAATTGGTCACTTTTGATTTCTAAAGAATGAAATGAATATCGAGTTTTTAATCACGGACCATGATGATAAACTTCAAAATATAAAAAAAATACATTAGTTTAAGTTCCTTGAGGAACAGATGCGAGCATGCTTCAAAATGGTTTACAAAAACATCAACTGGATACAACAAAAAATAGAAAATGTTGCAAAAGGGGAAGAATACAAACAACATGAGTTTAAGTATTTGACGGGTATTCAGACGAATCTTCACACACAATTTCATCTTCATTAACGACTCCGACGGGACAATTCTCTTCTGGAACATTTTTCCACATCGATCCTAATGGAAGTTTAGGGTAGTGGCTATGGAAGAACAATACGTAAGAAGTTTTGGCATCGACAAACTCTTACTTCGTAAGTTTTTCACAATTAGTGGAAAACATAGTTTTTGTCTTCTTTATTCCTCTTTTCCATAGAATACCAAATCTCTGAGGAATCTTTAGTTTCCTTAGCTAATTGATTACAAATAAATTGGTTCTGAATTAGCCGGGCGGCTGAAATTTGCACAACCTTATCCAGATCACCCTCAGTATTTGATAAGGAGTCACGAAGAGATCTGTTAATCCGATCTTGATTTGATTGAGCTACTTGCCATTCAAATTCTTTTGCATGAAGCATTCGGAGGGTAGTCTCAGCCGATGCAGCTCGGTTATTAGCTTTCTCGATCGCCTCATAGGATTCTTTTTCTAACTTGTAGAAATTCGACAGCTTCGCTTTCACATCAGACAAACGCTTTTTGACTTCTGATAATTCTTGATTAAGTTCTACCACCCTTTTTTTCCTTTAAGGCTAAAGGAATGACCATGTCATACAGATTTCTGGCCATAGTATCTAGCTCCCGAAAAGAGAAGTTATTTGGGCCTTGCGGAATAACAACTACATGTAGTACGTCAGGATAAGAGGTATTCTTGGGTATAACGATTGACTCTTTCGCAGGATTGTGGCAAACCCTTTGTGGGGATAATTTGGTTTTGGGAAGCAGTGATTCACTTACAAAATCATTGGCATCGACGTGACTATCGATAAGACAATGATCCATCCGGTCTAACTCCATCGCTGCACAAAAATGATTTTCATCCTCCGTATTATTAACTTTCTCAGATCTACCAATGGCAATATCCATCTTGACCCCCCCCCCCCCATACTCTTCAAATAACACGGGAATGGTTGTTTGCTTTATTACCAGAGTTTTGTCAGGACTTGGTATTTTTTATTTTTAGCTACCTGGGGTTTCTTTTGTTTTTCCCCACAACTTTTGTTCTGGTTTTCTTCGTTGTGGGGGGATTTGCCTTCACCAGCCGCCGACTCACTAAGCACAACTGTGTTTTCAGGCTCGGAAAAGACAAGCTCCCGAAGCTCGCTATCAACAACTTTCTCTTTCACTTCATTCTCATTATTTTGGTTAGATTGTTCTTCTGATTTGATGCGCTTGCTAGGGGCCTATTTCGCTTGGGTAAAAATACATCTCCATCAGGAGCGTCTATTCTTTGAATTAAATCAACAACATCGGGAGTAACCCTTAGCTGGCCAGCGCTTAGTATTTTGTTGGAGCAACGCCAAAGGTTGTTGTTGACTAAATTGGTATTCTTAAAACACTGATGAAAAGCCTGGCCCCGATTCTGTTTGGCATAATTTTTTAGCTTTAGGAAAATGGAATTGGTTGTCTTCAGATGTGCTTTCTTTATGGCTTGTAATTCCAACTTGAAAGTTATATAAGAAAAACAACACGTTAAAAAAAGAGGGTGGAAGTAAAGTCAGACCGTTTTCCCATGCAATACTGGCAATCCATTTACAAGTTAAGCGCCTCGGGTTGTCTTTGTTATGAGGTCGTCCACTTTCCCACCCTCCACTAACGAAAACAAATTTTTTTTTCCACGCTTTATCAGCCTCTAGCAAGTCATTTACTATCTTCTTTTTATTTTCTAAAAAAGAGTAGAAAATGGTAACTTTGGGGATTTCGAAAACCCGGTAACCGCTAAGTATTATTCCATAGACATCGGTACTTCAACTAGGTGAGAAGCCATTATAAACGAAATCAGTGTATACCAGGCGTTAGGAGTAAGTTGGGTCGGGAAAATCCTTAAGATCTCGAAGTATCTCACAATATCGGGTCAAGAGGAAGCCTTAGACCTAGTTAAACAGGTCGGTAAAAAAGACTACCTCCTTTTAATGTATCATAGAAGCGTCTCCCCAGGCGTCGGGAAACAAATGTTCAGGCAGTCAGGAATCCCCCACGTAGCTTTGAGCCCGAATTGGTCATCTGGATTGTAATACAAGTACTTACCATTATAAAGGGAGATAATATGGTCTCGAGTTAATCTATGGTGGTAACCAGTAACTACCATTTCAATTTCAGGTGGAAGGGGCTCTGTAGTTATCGCAGGAGTAGCAGTACCAGCTTCCACGATAGCAATTCCTTTACTGTCTCGTTGGGTTTATTTATCTTTAGCATCTGCAGTTTGTTTAGTAGTTTCAATAGGAAAATTTTTAATGTACAAAGGGTCAACAAAGGTCGGTTCGATTGTTGCTGATTCACAACTTTTTCAGCAACTTCGGAGTCGGTTGATTTCTCAGGCAGACCATAATTGGTATCTTGTCCAGCTATACCATCAACTTTCTCCCGAAATTCTTTGTGAGGACGTCCATCCCGTGTAATTTTCTTCTTAGTACCAACTTTCTTAGAAGTTTTTGTGGGAGGAAGAGAAGGGGTCGGCTCTATACGTGGTCTGATAGTGGTTTCTTTAGTAGAAACGTTCGAAGGGAGAGCAGAGGGAGTCTTCTATTTTTCTTTCTCTCTTTTGATAGGATGGTATCACGAGAAGGAAACGTTTTTGAGATGGTTGTAGGGTGGACGAAATTGGAACTGCTATTAACACGAGCACGTTCGGAGTTTATTTATGGTTGCTTTTTAGAGGTAACTTCCTTAAGCCTCCGTCGTTCAGCATCTCTTTGTACCAAGCCCCTTACTGTAGTTGTGGTATTACGACCTGTTCTATAACCTACGATGGTAGGGTTTAGCTGAATCATCTCGGGAGAGGATGAAGAAGCACTGTAATCTCCTATAACAAAAAATTTAGGATTTGGTTTCTTAACAAAAGAAGCTGGAGTTCTCGACGGTGTTGGTCAGACAATTGGAAGTCTAGGAACAATTTTTTTGGGGGATAAACTTTTAGCACGTGAAGGGCTCGCCTCAGATTTCTGTTTAGAAAACAGGGCTAATGTAGTTGTTGGAAAGTCGAGTGGGGTCGAACTCACGGGAAGGGCCGACGTATTATCAATTAGGTCGGTTGCTTTATATTCAGCAGCTCTCTCAGAGATAGTGGGATAGTCGATGGCACCAAAGATTGGTTTTAGGGAAGGGTCGATCTTCTTTTTAGTAATAGTTTTTTTCATAAACAAAGACACAGATGATAATTTCTCTCTCTAGAAAGGACAGGGAGATAGTAAAACTTTCTCTTTCTAAAAGTGTGTTCAGAGGAAAAGTGAAGAAATGAAAGTATTCATAGTCAAATGACTTTTACAACGGTTTTTTTTATGGAGGAGTGCAATCAAAAAGCGGTGTTGGGAAGATCAAGAGTCGCGTTGGTTAATATCACGAGTAGATTTTCTCAAATAGATGAAAGACACGTGTCAAGCTCTGATACTTTTTGCAGGGCTAGGGGGTAGCGTAATAATTAGAGCCTCAGGTAGTCCAAGAGGAAAATACTTGACTAAAAAAAGATCAAAATCTAGAGGACACGTGTATACTAATAAGGGTACTATTTTTGCATTTGGAAAATGGGCCTAGAACACTACAAAGGTTGGGTGCAAATCCCATCAAGAATGGGCACCCAGAAATACTTCTTGTCGAGAAAGAGATAGTAGCAACTGGTCAAAGACCGACCATATTGATAACAAAAGACTAATCAAAATTGACGTTACCCGACCATGGGGATCAGTATAAGTTGGTTTTCATCGATGGAAAATAATCACCAGAGATTTTCGACCCTGTCACCAGATAGTCTTCATTCATTATTTCATAAAGACTGGGGATCTACTAATAAGGGTGGAAAATATCTAGGTTATCTTGGACCGACGTAATATAATTATATGTATTTGTGTTGATAAAACTAGAAATAGTAAGGACTTAATGTGTAATATGAGAAATATAGGTTTAAATAGGAGAAATATAGTTTGAAGGGACCACTTGTATGAAATGGGTCCTACTACTGTCACTATATAAGGAAAGTACCCTTTTGGGGGGCAAGTACGTTTTTAATATATAATATTACTCTGACACCTTTCTCTTTTTGCGAATCCCACCTTTCTCTCTCTAAGTAACGATTTATCTATTATTGTAAACAAATTAGCGAATTAGAGCTCTAAATATTTTTAGAACTATCAATACTCATAAACTTTTGAATTTTGATTTTAAAAGTTCCAGCGTAGTGGCACCGTAAGCTCCAAGCAAAATCACACTGAATGGACAGAAGTTTAGGGTATTCAATATTACAGCAAAATTGGCATTTAGATGCAATAATAGAATGTTTTTTGCATGATTGTGTCCACACGAATGTAATTATGTAAGAGTTTCCAAGCAATAAAAGATTTTTTTAGGGATTACCGAGTTCCACATTTTACCAAATCGATTGGATTTGTTGTGTTTAGTTCTCAAGTGATTCCAAGTATGTTTAATACTCAATTTAGTGTCCTTAGACAGCTTCGACGAGATAGAGTCTTCCTGATTAATATTAAAAGAAGTATTTTTAATCTTCTCAATGGCTTTTTGGTTAAGAAATATTCTTAACTTGTTGTAATTCCAATCATTATCTTTCCAGTAATCCTTAACCATTTGCTGTCTATAACCTGTATTATCATAGTTATCATGAGGAGAAATTATAAGAGGATGGTTATACCAGTTCTTGAGCCAGAACTTGATTTCACTATTTCCCAAAATCCAGCAAATGTTAGGCTCAACTATGTGTTTAATTTTATTAAGCCTTTTCCATGTGCTTGATAGGAAATCTGCAATGAGTGTAGCTTATTGCAGTAGATATTCTGCATCAAATTAGCCCATAAACTCTTTTTTTCGTGAAGTTCAACCACAACTTACAAAAATAGGAATCTTGTAAGTCATTAATGCTTTGAATGTTTAAGACACCTTCGTTAAAAGGTTTACAAAAAGAACTCCAAGATTACCAGTGCATTCAATTCTCAGTAGAAGAAGAGCCCCACAAGAACTTGTTGAAAATCTTATCAATTCTGTTAACAATAGACTTAGGAATCAAAGAACTCTGAATCCAAAAGGTTGGAATAGAAATCAGAACAGAGCTAATTAGTGTTTGTCTCCCAGCAAACGAAAGCTTCTTATCTTCCCAATATTTAAATTTCTTCTATTAATTTTGTTAATCAATTTGATGAAATTGCTAGGTTTTTTTGTTATTGTTTAACGTAATCCCCAAGTAATCAGTGGTAAGCAAACTAGAACTGAAACCAGAGATATTAGTAATAGCACCAAGTCTGATATTATTGTATCTAGAAGGTAAAATGATCTTGGTCTTATCATTATTAATCGTTTTCCCAGAATCATTCTGATAAAGTTGTAAAAACTTTGCAAGGTTTGTAATAGAATTAACTAAACTATTAGTAAAAATAAGGATGTCGTAAGCAAACACAAGACTAGAAATCGACAAGGTGCTTCAAGAATAGAATTGCATAGCTTTGTTTTCATTGAACATTTTATATAATCCCATAATAAGCACTTCTTATGCCAGAATAAAAAGACTGGAGGAAAGATGATCCCCCCTGTCTCAGACATCTTTTGGTTTTAAAGAAATCAAATACATTTCCATTAATGATCATGGATACATAGACATAACTAATCAAACTGTCGATTAATTATACAAACTTAATAGAGAAATCAAAACAATCAAGGACGTTGAGGATAAATCTGTGGGAAAGCTTATCAAAAGCCTTCGACATATCAACCTGAATCAATGTGTTATCAATTGTCTTATTCTTGTTAAGATCAAAGTTTAATTCTTTAACAATCAAGATATGGTCCTGAATAGTTGTATTAGGAGCATAAGCCCCTATGCTCTAGAGATAGCTTTAGGATGAATCAGAATCAATCTATTATTTACAATATTTGACATGATTCTGTTGGGGAGACTACAAAGGCTTATTGGCCTAAAGTCCTTCCATTTAGTAGGGTTATAAAATTTAGGTATTAAGCAGATACCTGTAGCAAGAATGCCTTTAGAGATTTTATGGCTTTTAATGAAGTCAACCATGGCCAAACAAATGTCCTTTTTATAACATTCTAACATGTTTTGTAGAAACAACCATTAAAGTCATCCATACCTGCAACACTACAGGGCTTAAGGTTAGCTATAATTTTATAGATTTGTTTCTCATTAGGAGTAGACAATAAGCTATCATTATCACTGTCATTGATAATCTTGGGAATGTTATTAAAAAGTTGATGTTCATGAAATTTTATTCTTCCTTCTTGCAGGAATAAGGAGATTCAGAAAGCATACTTTTGAAATAAGCAGCAACAGATTGGCCAATGGGCATTTTTTCAGCAATCCATTCCTCTCCTTCTTAATACTGTTAATGTTATTCTTCTTCTTTTTTCTTTTTAACAAAACTGTAGAACAACTTGGTATTCTTGTCTCCATCAGCAAGCCAATTTGTGTAACACTTCTGGTACCAATATGATTCTTCCATTTTAAGAGCAATGAGCAGCTTAACATTGGCTTTAGAAAGCTTGCATTTGGAATCATAATTGTTGACTTCTTGGTGATTGATTTCCATGCACTTAGCTTTAATTTCAGCATCTTGCACCATATTGAAAATGTTACCAAATAGGATTTATTCCGTTCCTTTATACCATGCTTTAATCTATTGAGTTTTTACCAAAAAATGAAAAGAGGGTATCTATTGATTTTTTACTCCAATTGTTTTCCACAATTGGGATAAACTCAGGATCATGGATCCACATATCTAAGAACTTAAAACTTTTATGGCGAGCAATTTTATCATTACTAACAATAATGTATAGAGGGTTGTGATCAGAACATGTTCTAGCCATATGCATCACTTTAGTATAATTGAAATGGTTAGACCAGGTAGAGTTAACAGGAATTCTATCTATTCTTTTCCATTTAGAGTTCTTATTCCAGGTATATTTGAAACCATAAAAACTTGCATCTTCAAGCCTGCAGTTCGTTATCATGTCATTAATTTCCTCAGTGCTTTCCATAGAGTAACTAAAACAGCCAATCAGTTCATCTGGGAAGCAATAACGTTAAAATCCCTCATGATAAACCATTTTTGTTGATTGAAGTATTAGAGACGTTCTTCAATACATTCCAAAGGTTCTTCCTTTACAATTGATATGGAAATGAGTTTTTAAGGATTAATTTATAAACAATGTAAATTCAGGGACTTGATTGTAATTAGTGTAAGTTTTGTCTTTACTTTGTGAACGATGTAAGTTTTAAGAAGTTATTGTGACTTAGTATAATCTGTAAGGACTAAATAGCAATTAGTCCATTTTTGTAACATATTCAGTTTGAGACTAAGTCTTGGCTCCTCTATATAAGGGACCAGACTGTTCTAATAAAGGGGTTGAACACTTTTAACTTGAAACTTATTCGTACTTTGCATTTTCTCTCTCTAAAAACTCTTAAGCATGTTCTCTCTCTAGAATTTTTCCTTAGCAATTCACTTTAGCAAATCAAAACCTTATCAAATTGGAGACTTCACTGGGGACTTGAATAAGAAAAATTAGTAGCTTATTCTGTTCGAAAGTTATACTATTCAGTGGTATTCTTTGACTAAAATTCGTAAGATGAATCTTGAAAATAATAATCCTACGCTTCAATCAGCGATAGAAACGGTAAGAGATGATTTGCAAAAGAATGGGACTGATGGGAATAGAACTGATGGATCATCTCCGTTCCAAGTTTGATCTGATGTTGAGACAAGAATGAATCAATTTTTAGATAAGATCAATGCTTTGAATGAAAAATATGAACGAAGGGAGCAAAATATGCTTTATGCTAGAATCAGATCTGAAGTTAGGCAAGAAATGAAAAACCCGATGTGGATGGTTAGTCAAATCGATCTTTTGATGACATACATGTTAAGTCCGAGCATAAAAAACACGCTTTGTGTCTCATAAGGAGAGATATTCGTTTCGAAAGGAGAAAAAAGATAAGAAAAAATTGATAACCTCCAGTGATGAGGAAGTAGAAAGTTCAGCTTCGGGATTTAAAAGGCATAGAGGTTCTTCGAAAGGGGAATCAGAAAGAGATTATTCGAGGAGGTATAAAAAAGAGAGCAAGTCTAAGAATGCTCCTCGGTCAACTTTGCATGAAGGAAATCTTTTGAATCAGTACGCTGAAACTGATAGGAATTTGTATGTCACAATGGGGACCGATGACCAATTTCTTCAAGGTGTTGATTGGAGGAACTCTCCATTAACAGATGAAATTTGTTCTATGACACTTCCGAAGCGTTTTGATATTTCGAAGGTTGAAAAGTTTGATGGGATGCAAGATCCCGATGAGTACATCGAACAATTCAAAAATTATATGATGAATTTCGAGGATGATGACCGACTTGTGTGTCGTGCTTTTTCTCAAACCTTTAAAGGAACAACTCTCAAATGGTACAACAGGATTCCGAGGGGGTCCATATCAAATTTCAGGGATTCTTATACTGCTTTCCGAAGGTAGTTTGTGGGAAGCAAGAAGATGAGAGCTAATGGTGATACAATAATCCAGTTCAAGCAGACACCATGAGTAAAATTAAAAGACTAGACCAAGAGATTTGTGTTGACCAAGGCTAGTTTGGACAACTGTGAAGAAAACATGGCGATCGCAGCTTTTCGCCAGGGTTTATTGCCATGGGATCTGGCTAATGAGATGACAAAAAGAAGGGCTTTGACTTTTGGAGCGTTGATGGCTCAAGTCGAGGATCAAATTAAGGTTGAAGAGTCTAGCAGATTCCAAGGTGTACCAATTAATACGTCGAAGAATTCAGGACATGCCGCCAATAATCAGGGGCAGCCCTCAAATGGAAATAACAATGCTAATGGGAATAATCAGCAGTCGAGGCAGAAGAACAGTAATTTGCCTCCTCAGAGTGGTGGATATTCGAACCACACTCCATCCAACAATTACAACAGGCCTAGGCCAAATACATGGGTTAGGCCAGCGTACTATGTTGATTTGACAGAGAGTGTTTCTATCATTTGGGATAAAACTAAGAATTCTGTGAACTTTAAGAAACCAGCTCCTATCAGCAGACCGAGGGAAGAAATGAATAATAAATTTTGTAGGTATCATGATAATATTGGGCATGATACAAATGATTGTATTTCTTTGAAAAAAGAAATCCAATATTTGATTGAGAATGGCAAGCTTTTGACTTATGTGAAGTCACATGGAAGTGCATCAAAAAATAATGGAGCATCAACTTCGAAGGCTGCACAGCCAACTCAGAATTTGATGATTATAGATTCACAGGTTGAGTCATTCGATGCTTCTAATGAGGTTGTTTCTATAGAAAAAGGACATGTTCAGGAATTGTGCAAGTTTTTCGAATCATTAGCAATTTTTAGGGGCGATTCAGTGACTGGAAATTCATACAGCTCAAGGAAAAGGCATGTTGTAAACTTGACAACTCAGATTGAAGGGAGGATGTCAACACATTTGTATGGAAAGAAAGACCTTCCCTTCATTCTATTTGATGAAGATTATTTGAGAGGGAGTGCATGACCACATGAGGATGTTGTGGTAATTGGAGTTGAGGTGGCTAGCGTCGAAATTCGACGTGTGCTGATTGACACTCGTAGTTCTGCCAATGTTCTTTTTAAGTCCACCTATGAGAGGATGACAAATCCTCCTCGGATTACTGAATCAGATCGCACAATTATTGGATTTACGGGTGTAACAGCTCGTGTTGTTGGCGAATTTGAGGGAGAAGTTAGTTTGGGGAAAGGACCATTCAAGAAGAAAGTTCAAGTACTTTTTGTGGTGGTGGATTGTCCCACAAGTTATAATGCTATTTTTGGAAGATCATGGCTTTCAAGAATGTATGGGGTGGTTTCAACAGTCCATCAATGTTTTAAATACGTGGTTGGAGACAGAGTTGGAGTGGTTCGGGGCGATCAAAAGGTTGCCAGAGAATGTTACGCCACTGCGCTTCGGGTCCGAGGATCCAACAGTGGAGATTTGATGCGAGAATAACAGTTAGAAGGGGTTCCCTCGGAGTTGGAAGAAAGAGTTGACGATCCGAGGGAAACTCCGGGGTCTTTAACAATGAGTGAAGAAATCGAGGAGTTTACTTTTTTAGAAGGAAAAATGCTTCGAATTGGAACTTTATTGACCCCTAATCTACGTCAAAAACTGCTTAATTTTTTGACTCAGAATTTAGATGTCTTCGTTTGGAAGACGGAAGATGTAACAGGAGTACCTATCGAAGTAATCCGGTATAGCTTGGCCATAGATCTGAAGGTCAAAGTAATGATTAAAAAAAGAAGAGCATTTGCATCGGAAAAAGCGGAAGAAATTGTTGCAGGAATGGATTGGTTGTTTAAGGTCGGACACATAAGGGAATCTCAATATCCATTGTGGACTGCGAATCCGGTAGTGGTAAAAAAGAAGAATGGAAATGAAGGATGTGTGTGGATTTTATACATTTGAATAGAGCTTGCCCCAAAAACCCATTTCCTGTTCCTCGAATTGACCAGTTAATTGATTCCACTTCAGGCAATAAAAATTTGACTTTTATAGATGCTTTCGCAGGGTATAATCAGATCCATATGGATCCGAAGGATCAAGAGTGCACGACTTTTATAATTGATAGAGGCCTCCATTGTTATAGGGTGATGCCCTTTGGATTGAAGAATGCTGGGGCCACTTATCAGAGATTAATGAATAAAGCTTTTGCTATACAGATCAGAATACATATGGAGGTATATATAGACGATATGGTAGTGAAAAGTTCAAGGGATGAGGTGCATCTTGATGATCTTGAAGAAGTTTTTTTGAATCTAAGAGAAATTAGGTTGAAGCTAAATCCAGAAAAATATACCTTCGGAGTTCGATCTGGGAAGTTCTTGGGTTTTATTATTAGCAAAAAATGAATAGAAGTCGACCCAGAACAATTAAAGGCTTTGATAACAATGAATTCACCTCAATCAATTAAAGAAGTGCAAATATTGACAGGAAGGTTAGCAGCACTTAATCGATTTATATCACGATTTTCTGATAAATGTTTTCCTTTCTTTCAAGTGCTACGAGGACCTAATAGGTTCGAATGGACGTCCGAGTGCAAAGCAGCATTCACAAGCATTAAAAATTTGTTGTCATCACCAGAAATATTAACAAAGCCTCGAAATGGGGAGAAATTATTCTTGTACATCTCCGTATAAGATTTTGCACTCAGCGCAGTTTTAATTAGTGAAGATTCAGGAATTCCGAAGCCGGTGTATTACGTTAGTAAAAGTCTGGTAGCAGCAGAAAAAAAGGTATATGAAGTTGGAGAAGTTGGCTTTAGCATTGGTGATTCCTGCTCGGAAGATGCGTCCATATTTTCAAGCTTATACTATAGAAGTCCGAACTTCATTCCCCTTAAAAAATATATTGCAACGACTTGATATTTCAGGGAGGATGACTAATGGTCAATGGAGTTGGGAGACTATGATATTTTATTTACACCTCGAACAGTCATCAAGGCACAAGCATTGGCTGACTTTTTTTGTTGAGTTCCACTCAAGTAGATCGGATGAGGAAGAAAGCACAAATGCTTTGCCTATAGATTTGAGGTGGGTTGTTCGAACAGATGGAGGGTCCAGTATTTTAGGGTGTAGTGCTGGAGTTCAATTGATAGCTCCGACAGGGGTAACAATGGTCCAATCAATTAAATTCGGTTTTCATGCTTCAAACAAGGAAGCTGAGTACGAAGCTGCTTTGGTAGGTTTGATACTGGCAAATATTTGTGAGGCGACTTCAGTACGTTTGGAAAAGGAACCTCAGTTATTGGCGAATCAAGTATCTGGTTTGCCGAAGCAAGGAAGGATCGTTTGATTTTATATCTTGGGAGCTTCAGAATTTAATGCTTTATTTGACAATGTGGTTATGGAATATATCAAGCGATGAAGTAACATTGTGGCTGATTCTTTAGCAAATGTTGCTTATAAGGAAGAATATCCTTGGATTTTGCTACAAGAGAATCCTTCAATTGTTGCTCAACCTGGCCAATGTGAAATTATATAAGAATTTTTTGCCACTGATGAAAGCCGACACGGTTGGCGATCGGATATTCTTAATTTTTTGACCCAAGGATTACTGCCAGATGATTCTTGATTGGCTAGAAAATTAAGGGGTAAAGCCTTTGGATATATAGTTCTGGATGGAATTTTATATAAAAAGGCATTAAGTATACCATTACTACGATGTTGAGGCAAGCAAGAATCACAAGAAGTATTATCAGAGTTGCATGATGGAGAAAGGTCAACTCATTGTGGGTTTAAAGCTTTATCGTGAAGAGTTTTACTCGTAGGGTTTTATTGGCCTACAATCATGAACGACGCTAATAATTTAGTCTGAGGTTGTGATTCTTGTCAGAAGTTTGCTAATGCTATTCACAGACCAGCAGTATCGCTCATGTCTATATCTGAGGCGATACCATTTGATAAATAGGAAATTGATTTGGTGGGACCTTTGTCGATGGCCTCTGGGAGAAGGATTATTTTACGAAGTGGGCGGAAACAGAATCGTTATCAGGCACAAAAGCAAATGATGTCATCAAATTTATTGTGAATAATATCTGTTGTCGTTCTGGGGTTCCTCGGAAAATTACAAAAGATAATGGCTCTCAATTTAATAATAAGGAAATGGTTGCATCCTGTACTTCTGAAGGGTTTCAACAATGTTTTTTGACGCCCTTTCATCCTCAAGCTAATAGACAAGTGGAAGTGACAAATAGAACAATTTTAGATGGCTTGAAGAAGAATCTATCGAGGGTAACAGGAATATGGCCAAATTATTTGCAAGAGGTGCTTTGGGGTTATTGAACAACTCCAAGAGAGGCTACAAAAGAGACTTCTTTTGGTTTGGCATATGGTATGGATGCAGTTAGCCCTATTGAATCTATGATGTCATCTTGTAGAATATCTCAATATTCTGAAAGAGTTAATGATGAAATTCGAAGGGCAAATGTGGATTTGATTGAAGAAAAAAGGGTTCGAGCTTATTTGAATACCATACATTATCAAACTCTCATGAGAAGTAGATATGATTCGAAGCTGAAAAGAAAAGAATTTAAAGAAGGCGATAAAGTGTTGTGAAAGGTTTTTCTACACACAAAGGAAAAGATCCTCGACAAAATGGCTCCGAACTGGGAAGGGCCTTATACAATTGTTGCAAGAGTTAAGCCAGGGTCTTATCGTCTTTGTCATTTCGAGGGGAGGATGCTACAGCATCCATGGAATATTCAACATTTGAAGCTTTATTGGGAGTAAACATGAATTTTTGTTTTTAATGGCGCACTCTTTCATACCCTGTTGGCCCAAGAAGGTTTTATTGAGGCGTCATGTACTTGTACATATTCAACTTTTTCAATAAAGTTTGTTTTTTTGCCAATGGTTATTCTACATTTATTTAGATACTATCTTGACAAATCATCAAAGATTGATCACCTTTGAGATTAGTTAAGGGGAGTATATTCTGCAGTGTTTATAACACTTTTTGAAGAGATAACCATGTTTTACAACCATTTGGAATTTTGAAGTGAATGTTTTAAAACTCACTCAGAATTTTGATGAGCTAATCAAGCTTAACAACACATTCCTATCTTTTCGAAGAAGATATTACTTGGAAGATGACATAGATCACAGTATTTTGGAAGATCCTTGCATCTAGCAGTGAACCAACATCCATGGTTCTCCCTAAAACCAACCCACACATTCTAGTATATCTTCATAGTCAGATCAAGCTCCACTCGGGTTAGACATGATTTATGGTATGCCCTGTTCTTCTTTGGGATTTTTATTTTCAATGGGCTTCCAATGGTTTTAGCTATAAAGTATATTATTTTAGTTTATCATACATGAAATCATGCAGTCTCTCAAATCTAATCCAGACAGAGCTAATGGGGCACTCAAATTTTGTATTGAATTGGGGAGTCCATTTCAGTAGACACATAACTAAATTACCTAGGTACCATATATTTTTAGTCCAAACCTTACATATGTATTCTTTTGAGTTGAATTCAAGCAGCATGTGACAAGAATCCCAAATTCTTATATTGCATTCACTCTGAGTTTTATCTTTTATAAAAATCATTGATAATCTTTGTGTCATAAGGTAACTTTGCACCATGAACTCTCAAATTCATATGCCCAATGATCAAAATAGGTAAATTATTATGTGTTTCATCGTATAGCAATAGTTACGAATGATTGAAGAAATGGAAAGTTTGATTTATTTCTATTATTAGGAACGATACAATGATTAAATAATTTCAAAGTTAATTAATTCAATCTGTCCATATTAGATCTACTAGTTTTACGTCTACTATATAAGGAGATCCTGAACAAGATTTTATGGATGAAGCTGAAACTACTACCTCGGGACGTGATGATGAAGATCTTGAGTCAGAACGCGATTTTTTGTAAAATAAATAACATTTGAAGTAGAGTTTGTAATAGGGTAGTTCGATTTGAGAACATTTGTACAATTAATGACCCGTAAGAGTATAAACTGTGAAAGACTTAAATCAATAAAATTTATTTTTTATCTTTAGATCTCATAATGTAACAATTTATCACATTTATTTTACCATTTTACAAACTATAACAAGTTATAGTATAACAAGCTATAAAAATTATATCACCAGTAAGTAATTATCAAAATATAACAACACTTGTAGTACTTGTAATCAAACCATAATAATAATCAAAGTACAATAATAAAACTATAATAACCTTATTTTTACTTTTAAATTATAATATACCAATTATATAACAATTTATTCATCAAACAGTAACAATACTTGTACAATATCTTTAAAAATAATAATATAAAATTAATAGTTGTGACATAAATCCTATTATATTCTGTCGGGATCGTGTTTTTAGCATGACCGCGACGTGAATCATGACGTACTCTACAACCACGATAGCTCTACCGTGATCATATCACGACATGTCATATTTTCCATATTTATTTCACGCAACTTAGAGATATTTGATATAATTTTACAATAATAATAAAATAGTATATGTATCCATTTATAAAATAAAACTATGTTCAAGTAAACCAAATTAAAATTCTCCTGCAATTCCTAAACAAATTTAATATTATCTATTATTCTAATTTACTATTTAATATCTATTTTTTTAATATTATAAGTATTATTTTTTAATTATTTTAACTTATTTTTTATTTTTTATTATTTGTTTTATTTTTCACTCTAAAAAACTCATAAATCCTAAAATATCTAGTGACAGTTGATATCAAACGATCCTAAATCACAAGTAACACATTTATATTGACTGAATTTGAACATAAATTTTAGGTTAATTTTGAATTCACTTTCCAATAATTTATTTTTTAATTTCTTTGTTGTTGTTACGTTTTTCCAATTAGTTGTTTCGATTTATTCATTGTTAGGTCTTATATTTGTTTGTTTGTTTGATTTACGAATTTTTTTGTAGGTATTATCTTTTATGAAAAGTTAAGTCTCAAGTTTTTTAGAAAAAAAAATTGGGTTTGAAATAGCAGGGGGTTGGTAAGAGAGGAAGACGACTGTTAAATTAATCATGGATCACGAATAATGGATTAAAATAATTACGAATCACAAATAATGGGTAATAATTAATAGGATTCATAAACAGTAATGTAAGTATGAATTTCAAATTATGTCATAACTGAAAAAAATGAGATCACGAATGTATACAATAATCACGAACCGATATGTACTTTTAAAACTCGAATCGTGAATAATTTACGATTTGTCAAACTTTGTTTTAAATTGTGAAACATATTGAATATATAAAACAAGATTCATTATGCATTTGTTAACGCAAATCACAAAAGATTGCATATAGCTCAGGTCTGACCTCGAGAGGTAGCTCATGCTTGTATATTTATAAGGCTAATGGATGGATATATGAAACCTTAAACCTTAGATTTTTAAAGACCATTTTTTTGGATTGAACATGATATCAACACAAATTGTTGTGAATTTTTTTATATGATAATCCTCCAATAACATGTATTGATTTCTTGTTCAATTCTAAAAATTGGCTTTTAAAAAGCAAAGTGATGGATAACGGTTTTAATTTTGGTGTTTCGTATATATCGGATGTGAGTACTTTGTGTTTATGTCTAACTATTTTATAAAATTAATATTGATAATCGCAAACACTTATTAAATTAATCACGGATCTCGAATAATGTGTAATCATTAGTGCGGTTCACACACTATATAGCATGTATATGAAATTTAAGTTATATATATATTATAAGGAAAAAACACGAATGTACTTATTAAAGTAACATGAATTATGCATAGTTTATCAACCCAAATAACACGAATAATTCTAAACTTTCACTATGAAATACAAGTACATAAAAGTCGAACACCCAACCCACTTCTCCACATCTTCCAATGAATATAAGCGTGTCTATATGACATATATTATTGTATTTGACGAGGATAAAAACTTAAATTTTATTCACTTTTTGGAAGTTGATAAGGCTCAATCTAAAACTCGATCCTCCATGAACGCTCATGCATCACTTTCACACTAACAATTTCGTAAGAAACCTCACAATTAGCAGTTATCCGGAACTAGCAAGGATGAAGTAGATCCGAGCAAGCCTAAGAAAATAATGCAGATACTGAAAAAATAAACTCATATATAAAGAGCCAAAAGGTACAACAAAAAAGTATAAGGAATCGATATCCTAAGCTAAGTTCCTCAATCAACATTTTTTATTATCTTTTATATTTTGAGCTTAGAATAGAATTTTTATTTTCTATTTTCAAATTGTGAATTGTGTATTATTTTATATTTTTGAATCGCAAATTATGTGTTACTTCTCAATTTAGAATCGTGAATTGTGGGTTATTTATCCATGAATCATGAATAAATATGAATGCAAATGACAAATCATGTTGTATAAAAAAGTCAAAAACACGAAATGCATATGAATAATTAACTGAAAACACGTAATGTGAATGGAGAGTTAACTATAGAAGTGAAACATGAATAAAAAATAAACCATAAACTGAGTTTAAAATCATACAAAACACGAATAAAGAATACACATAATAAAAACATGAAGAAGAAAATACAAAATACCCTAAATACCATTTAATAACTAAATAATTTTATTTTTATATATTTTAAATGTTTTTTACTGTTTATCTTTCTAAATTTTAAAACTCAAACAGAACCCTAAATCAAGAACTAATACAGTTGTCATCATGAAACACACATATACAGACTGAATCAGAAATTTTGCCTCTCGCCGTAGTATATGATATTATAAGAAATCTAAGTTTCTTCGATTATGTTTCTTCAATTAGGTAAGTTTCTTCGAAGCTTGATTTTTTCTTTTTTGAATATCTTCATTTTGTGTGATTGATGTTTGTTTGATTTCTTTGAACGGAAAGGTTAGCCATTCTTATACATGATATAATACTTCTATTTATTTTGAATTTTGAACATATTGGAATTTTTGAGTTTCTTTTGTTTAACTGTGAACAATTTACTTAATTTTTGTAAACTCAAACCGTAATTACTTCATGACTGTAAACGTGGTTCACGAGAAATTTAATATTTATCAATGCATATTGATTGCAAATTGCAAATTGTTTTGAGTATCAAAATGTGTATCATTATTATTATATTAACTCGAATCTTGAAATCCTTACTGACTATAATCCTTAACTACACATATTTGATGTGCAGATATGTCTTATTTATTTTTTAAAAAATTGATAAAATTTCAATCTTTTGTATTAGTCGTTTTGAAGAGATGTAATATATGGTTGATTTTGTTTTAACTAAGTGACGAGCACTGGTTAATGATGTATGTTATCATTAACTGATCTATTCGGTTTCTAAATGTTAATATAGATATAGTCATGGACCCGATTCATCGAGAAATGTCTAAAGAAACTGCTTTAAGTTTTTTTGAAGCTTCAAGTAAGCAATTAGTCAGTGGGGAAATGAGTCTGGGTATTAGTTTTGGCAGCCGTAAGAGAAAAAAACTTGCTACTCTTTGTTGGGTTAATGAAATTTCATGTGTTGGGCAAGTTTTTTAGGAATGGGCTGCATTTTAAGATTAGTTTTATCTTTTTACGTTGTATGGAATGGTTTTTGCTTTGACTATTTGAATAAAAAATAAAAAATAACTGCTTATTATCATAATAAAGTCTCCCAAGGGATGTCTATGGAAAATTTATGCAAAACTTGATACCTCCATCGACTTTATGGTCATTAAGATATATGTTAGATATCATACTTGTGGAAGTTTAATTAGAAAAGAAAGAAAAAAGCATCTACCATCAGATTTGATACTTAAAAAGATATATGGGTGTATTAGATCTAATAATGTTGTGACTACCTAAGAAATATCCATCTCCAAAATAGAAATGACTGTAGACTAAGTGATCTCCAAAATAGAATGTCAAATAAATCTTCATCTCCATAATAAAAAAGGCTATAAGTCAAGTGCGTTATTCTCCGTACTAGAACGCCAAGTGATCTCCAAAATGGAACTTTATCTCCACTACAAAAATGACTATAAGCCTAGTGAACTCCATCTCTATGATAGAAAAGAGTCTATAAGTTAAATGATCTCCATGTCTACGACAGAAATCACTATAGGCCAAATAAATCTCATCCTCATATTAGAAAAGGCTTTAAGCCAAAATAATCTCCATCTCCATGATAAAAAAGGTTATAAGCCAAAATGATCTCCCTCTCCACAATAAAAAATGTTAAACACCAAATGATCTCCATCTTCGTGTGTTTGTTTATACTTATTTTCTGTAACTCCGCCACAGGGTCACGGGCCACGCCTAAAAGGCTAGGCAATGGGGTCATACTATGATATATTTAGATATGATCTAATGATAAACGGTTTAATTGGCCACGCCCGCTGGGCTATGTTAACGGGCCATACTGTGCTCAATACCGCACTCAGGTATTAATAAACGCGAACAACTCCAAGCCCACTGGGTTACGCAAATGGCCAAACCGGTCGCTTTGCGAACTCAACTATGGCCACTTTGTTAACCATAAGTTACGCAATGAGCCCCACTGTGCTCAATCTTGCAGAAATGTTTAAAGGTAAACAAGTAAAAAGTATAAACACACATCCTCCCATACATATCTCAAACAAAATATTCTCCAACGATCAATACAAAATATTCTTCAGCAATAAGCAATGTATAGAAATACAAACCATCAATACAATATCATCAGCCATAAAAAATACAAAGTCTTTTCTCCATCACCAGGTCCACGACATCTACAACATACATCCATATATAGTCTTCAGTTCATCCTTCACCAAAGACTAGGGGGCTACACATCTATATCAACCTTATCCAACAAAAAGCAAAGCATTTCGAAGAAACAGGTAATATCCTAGCAGCATACTAATTGTTAGTTTTACTCTTTTCCTTTGGCAAAATAGAGCTTTTTATCCTCAAGGGAGGTTTTGGCCGGCAAAGGTTTTTAACGAGGCAGGAACAATTTAGTACGAACCAAGTTGGAGTCGTCTCCAACAACAGTTCGGCTAGGAAAATTAATATTTATAACAATGCCTTATGAATTTTCAGAGTCTAGCCGACATGACTGGCATAGTTTCTTCGACAAGATCAGCGGCACCTTAGCGAAAAAGATAAACGATAACAGAGCTACGACAACTGACAACATAAAAGCGAACAAGCTCCTTAAAAACAAAGAAGATTACACTATCCGGATATTATATACGACTATTATATAGTCCTTAAGTTTCACTACACTCCAACTCAATGACTAAGGGGGACTCCTGATAAGGAAATATTATGTATAGAATATCCGAATAAAAATACGATTTATTTGTAATTTAATTAGGCTTTATTATTGTATATTTATTATTTATATTCCATACAATTTACTAACGACTTAATTGTGACTGTTATTCCATACAATTTATATTGCATCACTTTATTATTGTATATTTATTAGGCTAAATAACTATAATTGTGACTGTTATTCCATATAATTTACTAACGACTTAATTGTGTGTCTTTACGTTATGCTAAACTTGAATCGTTATGCTAAACATGATCTATTATGCATATAAATACTTTGTGAGTACACCTGAATCGTACATAATATTATTTTTAAGATTCTAATGACATCATATAATATTATATAAAATATATTAATATTAGGCATAAAACATTAATGTCTGAACTACATCAATTATGACTAATATATGTTTATGTTTGCATAATTTAGAGAAATATCAAATATATTTTCTTTTCTTATTTTTTTCAAATTTGGCATCGTAATATTCATCAATTATTCCATTTTAATAGAATCCCCAACATACTAGTACGCCAATATCAGTTTTCTTCCTCATTTTTGCTTTGAGATATTTTTTTGACATTTTAACTTTACATAATTAATTTTGCAAGTAAGGCCTTGTTTGTAAAGATATTTAAACTGCAAATACGTGGTTCAAAACCTTTATAAAATGCAAAGTGTAAATGAATACAAACCGTGAACCATGGGGAAACATAAAACGTGAAGCATGATGGACAAGGTTATAATGTTGCGAATCGTGAATCATACTTTAATATATAACGAGAATAATGAGATAATACTGAACACAAAACAAGAGGTAATAATAAACATTAATCATGTTGTATAAGAATTAATGTTGGTAATTTTGGAACGTTAGGCTATGCCAAAGTATTAATCAAATTCGGAACAAGGTGAAGTAGAGTGAGAATAAGAGTGAAGATCATTGAAGTAAGTAGAGCACAAGTAATAGAGAAAGATGATGATTGTTGAACCTTTATTTATATGTTTTGTGTCACAATGAATATCTCCATGATACTAGGGATAATATCTTATATTTCTCTAACTACTAATATTTACAGTTAAGTGTATGTTTGACTAGTTTTCTATAGATATTTATAGATCCGGATAAGAAGTTGAGAATTGTGAATATAAGTTTTGGTTGATGGGCATATAAGTTTTTTCTGAACTAATTACACCTTTATCATGAATAAAAAATTGAGAATCGTGAATCATTATGTAACATAAAACACAAATAATGAGGCTTAACTATATATCTTGGTAGAAGAGGTGGAGCTCCTAGTTGTTGGTGGGTGTGACGATACAAATAAAACGATGATAAACTTGATTATAATAGTTGACATGTCAAGTTTGTATTATATTATTCTAGGTCGTCATTGGCTACACAAAATAAAGGTAGTGAAATCATCTTTACATCAGTGCATGAATTAATTTGTTGGGTGGATTTTTGAAGTTATTAGATTAAATTAGAGAGTATCAAAGGAATGTTATCCGACTGTGTTATCCCCAATCAATATTATTGCATAACAATCACGGACCCTATCAAAGGGTGATAGGCCAATAAAATCTGATAAAATTTTGATAGGATCTAATAAATAAAAGCTGATGACTATAGGGAAATAGTTCATATAATGAAAACATTGGATAATGTTGTGAATGAGTGAAATAGTTCCTTGACAGTGTACCCGATGGTACAGTTTTGTGTCATTGACAGTAAGTTGTAATGTGATGGATGGTTTTCTTATTAGTGTATATGACCCATTAGGCTAATTGTCTAGTAAGTCTATTTATTCCATATAATTAGACTATTAGGACTACACAAAACACAATCTGAAATATGTAACCCATTTCTATCATAGTGAAACTCTTTTGTCTGACGCCGCCCATGGATGTAGACAATTGCAGAACCACATTAAATTATGTGTTCATTTCAATATGTCCTTCACATATGTTCTATGCTTGAGCTATTTTATGATAATTGCATAGTAATTTAATAACAGAATTGGTATCAGATCCCCGTGGTGAAATTAATGCTTTTGCAATTAGGGTTTCACAATGGCGTCTACAACAACAAAATACATTATTGAAAAATTTGATGGAGGATCTAGCTTTGCGTTGTGGAATATTAAATTGAAATCTTCATTGGTACTGCTAGGGCTGCGGAAGGTTGTGGAGAATAAGTTACCAGAAGAGATGGAAAAAAGAGAAGCAAGATCTTCAAGAAAGGGCTTTGTACTGGATTTTAATGTGTGAAATACAATGTGCTTTGCGAGATTAGTGGTAAGAAGACTGCTTCTTGCGCATGGAAGAAGCTATGAGATATTTACTTAGAGAAATCAGTAGTAAACCGATTATACTTGAAAAAGCGCTTGTACGATTTTCGATTTGAAAGAAGGTATGTCCACAACTGAGCAGTTATATAATTTGAAATCAATTATAATGGACTTGGAGAACATATATATCAATATTGAGGATGAGGATCAAGATTTATTTGTATTAAGATTGTTACCAACTCCCTATGAAAACTTCGTAGATACCATTATGTACGATAAATATAAGTTATCGCTAGCAGATGTCAAAGGGGCACTTAAATCAAAGGAGATGAGACAGTTGCAGCCAGACAATCAAGCTGAAGGGGACGATCTTATGACTAGAGGGAGATCTTGAAGCAAAACGAGTTTTTTAAGAAGGAAGAATTGGAGGTCCAAGTCAAAGGTAAAACACTCAAGCTGTTATGAATACGGTAAGCAGGGTCATTATAGGAGAGATTGTCCGAAACTGAATGGTAAGAAGGGAAATCAAAAGAAAAATGCAGCAACCATTGTTGAAGGTGTGAACGATTCCGACGATAGTGAAAACAGTGGTAAATGAGATGTATTTTCCGTGAGTTCAGACTTTGGGCAAAAATCATGGGTACTCGATACTGGTGCTACATATCACATGTGTCAGTTCAAGTAGTGGTTCGATACTTACAAGCCAATGTAGGGAACTGTCTATTTAGGGAACAATCATTTGTTGACTATTAGTGGTATCAATAACGTCAGAATCAGAATGTTTGATGGGGTTAGAATCTTGACGTGCTGGCATGTTCTTGGGTTAAAGAGAAACATGATTTTTCTTGGGACTTTAGACTCTCGGGGTTACAAGTACCGTGCAGAAGACGGTGTAATCAAAGTGACAAAAAGGTCTTTACATTCTCCAGGGGAGTGTTGTTATGGGCAATACTGCAGTAGCATCATCATGGAGTAATATCCAAAGTAGGCAGGATCAAAATAAGTTGTGGCATTGGCGTCTTGGTCACATGAGTGACAGAGGAGTAGTTATTTTGGGAAATAGAGATTTGTTGAAAGGCTATAAAGCAGAATCATTGGGATTTTGTGAGCATTGTGTGTTTGGTAAACAGACTAGAGTCAAATTCAGCAAATCGGTTGTAAGAAAGACTAAAGCGATAGTGGACTATATACACTCCAATTTTTGGGGTCCAAACTGAATTCCATCCAAGAGCGGAGCCAGATACTACATGAGTTTGATTGATGATTATTCATTGATGGTGTGCGTTTACTTTCTGAAAACAAAAGATGAGGCATATTCAACCTTTTTCAAATGAAAGACGATGATTGAGAAGCAAACAAGAAGAAAAATCAAACGTCTTAGGATAAAAAATGGGTTAGAATATTGCAATAGTTGGTTCAACAAGTTCTGCGAAGCTGAGGAAATAGTGCGCCATCACACTTTTTCTAGAACACCACAACAGAATGGAGTCGTAGAAAGAATGAACAAACTTTTTGTGACAAGGCACGAAGTATGCTCTCGCATTCCGGTGTGGGAAATGATTTTTGGGCTAAAGTTATCAATACACAGTGTTACTTGGTGAATCAGTCTCCATCAACGACTATTGTTTGTAAAAATTCTATTGAGATTAGGTATGGATCGTTGGCTAATATAAACATTTGAGGGTGTTCGGTTGACCTGCGTATGCTCATGTGAGAGATGGTAAGCTTGAGCCGAGGGCAAAGAGGTGCATATTTTTAGGATATGCTATTGGAGTGAAGGGATATAGGTTATGTTGTACCTCTCCAAAGTCTCCAGGTTTTCTCATCAGTAGGGACGTTATTTTTAATGAGTTTTCTTCGATAGACAGTCAAAAGGAAGTAAATAAAATGGTCGAATCAGGATCGGCTGTGAGTAAACAGGTGGAGCTTAAAGTAGAATCAGTTCCTAGCAGGTCCAATTATTCAAGTGGTTTTGAGGTGGATCCAGAATCAGGAGGTTAAGTGTCAGCATCAGATGATAGTGACGATGATGCGCCCAAACCAGAACAACAACCTTATAGCATAACATTGGTCAGAGAAAGAAGAGATATTAGACTCCCAAAAAGGTATGCGAATCTAGTTGCATATGATCTGTCGGTTGCAGAAGAAGTTCAGAAGCAGATCAATGGATTGGTGCTATAGGAGAAGAGATTGAATCTCTTCATAAGAATCCAACATGAAAGTTTGTTGACTTGCCTAAAGGATTGAAGATAGTAGGCAGTAAATAGGTGTTCAAGAAAAAGGAAGGTAATCTAGGGGTTGAGGCATCTCGATTCAAGGAAAAAACTGGTCGCTAAGGGTTTTACTCAAGGGAAGGAATCGAATTTAATGAAGTGTTTTCTCCAGTGGTGAAGCATAGTTCGATTCAAGTTTTGTTAGCCATATCAGTTTTGGAAGATTTAAAGCTTGAGCAGTTGGATGTGGAGACTGCGTTTCTACATAGTGAATTGGGGGAGCATATCTACATGTGACAACCAGAGGGATTTATCGAACCTAATATGGAGGACAAAGTGTGTATGCTGAAAAAGTCACTCTATGGTTTGAAACAGTCACCTAGGCAATAGTACAAACGTTTTGATACATTCATGGTGTCAAAATGGTTCACGAAGAGTCCATATGATAGTTATGTGTATCATCAAAAGAAATCATATGATTCTTATATTTACTTGTTGTTGTATGTGGATGATATGCTTATTTCTGCTTGTAGTATGTCACCATTGTACATATAAAGAAGCAGCTTGAGATGAAGGATCTGGGTAGAGCAAAGGAAATTCTTGGTATGAAGTTTATCAGGAACAGAAGTGTAGGATCATTACACTTGTCTCAACGAAGCTATATTGAGAAAGTGTTACAACGATTCAACATGTTTGATACTAAGGTAGTTAGCATTATGTTTGCTACTCATTAGAAGTTGTCTGCAGTAAGAGCATCCAATGACGATGTTGAGTTGGAACAAATGTTGAAGGTTCCATATGCAAGTGCAATTGGTAATATCATGTATGCTATGGTATGCACACGTCCTGATATTTCACATTCGGTTAGTGTAGTTAGCAAGTACATGGGATGTCTTGGGAAAGAACACTAGCAGACAGTGAAATGGATACTTTGGTATCTTAAGAATACTGTGAGTGCTGGCTTAACCTTTAACAAGACCGATATTGGTGAATCGTTGAATGATGTTGCAGGATCATTGGTTGGTTTTGTTGATTCTGATTTTGCAGGTGATATGATTAAAGGAGATCTTTGATAGGATATGTATTTACTCTAGCTAGGACTGCGATCAGTTGGAAAGCACAGTTGCAAGCTACTGTAGCTTTGTCTACAACAGAGGCAGATTACATGGCGGTAACATAAGAAGTTAAAGAGGCTATATGGTTGCAAGGTTTGGTGGTAGATTTGGGCTTGCATAGGACTACTACAAAAGTGTTTTGTGACATTCAAAGCGTCATACACCTTATAGGGAACCAGATGTACCATGAGCGTACAAAGCACATAGATGTCAGGTATCATTTTATTCGTGATATAATATCAAAGCGAATTGTTGATGTGAAGAAAGTATCTACACACGATAATCCATTAGATATAATGACCAAGACAGTATCAGTTCGAAAGTTTAAGGAGTGCCTAAACTGGATCGGTGTTAGCGGTATAGATTGAATGCCTTAGGGGCATTTGGTGAGTTAGAAGAAGAGAAGTTTTTTTTGTTGATAGTGAAGAAAGGATATTCGCCTCAAGGGGAAGATTTGTTGTGAATGATTCGAATAGTTCCTTGATAGCGTACCGTGCCCGGCGGTACAGTTTTGTCTCATTGACAGTAAACTGTAATGTAATAGATGGTTTTCTTATTAGTGTATATGAGCCCATTAGGCTCATTTTCTAGTAAGTCTATTTACTCCCTATAAATAGACTACCAGGACTACACAAAACACAATATGAAATCTATAACCCTTTCCTATCATAGTGAAACTCTTTTCTCTGGCGGCGCCCGTGTACATAGACAATTGTCGAACCACGTTAAATCATGTATTCATTTCAGTCTGTCCTTCACATACGTTCTGTGCTTGATCCATTTTGTGATAATTGCATAGTGATTTAATAACATATAAAATAATTAGTCTTAGTTTTGGTGATAGAAATAAAGTTTTTATTAGGAAATTTGACATTTTTAGGAAGTTCAGTTTGAAGTTAATTATACGGAAATGTCATTTTGGCGTATGAGCTGGTAAATTTCTTGGATATGCAATTTGCTGAAAAAGTGTTGAAGCCGACCTCACACATATAAAAGCAGTTTTAACCATGACCCCGCTCAAGTCAATCAAAGAAATACATAAGCTCACATGTCGTCTAACTGCTTATCTCGATTCATATTTTAAGCTTCAAATAAAAAACATAATTTCTTTGAAATTTCAAAACAAGCAAATTGTTTCGACTCGAATGATGATTGTGGAAAGGCTTTTCAATACTTTAAAGAGTATTTAGTTTTTATTAATATTTTGGCAACACTTGTGAAAAAGGAATTTTTTTCTTATATTTATTAGTATCAACTTTGACGACGAGTTCGGTGTTGGTTCATGAAGATAATGAAATTCAAAACTTGTTTACATGTAAGTGAAAGGTTGGTGGATGCTAAAAAAATACCTATGAATTTGGAAAACAATTGACTATTGTTCTAGTTATAGTTGATGTTTTCAAAGATATCTGATGGATATTTTGTAAAATTATTCATTAATAACGCAAGAATAGTGCTTAAAGAGATAATTAAGCAGCTTAGGTATTAATGTAGAGAGAGTAGTTGGAAAATTAAATGTGCCTCAACTTATCTTAAACCTAAAAAAAGATTTATACACTAAGCTTGGGCCTTATGGACTTACATTGTTAATGGACCCATATGGAAAACCCAAGCCTACATTGATAGCCCATTAAACAATATTCTATCATATCAATTTATTAATATTAAATATACTTATACCTTATTACATAAGATACCCTAACTATTACATATTTATTAAATTGGTAGTATAAAATAAATTCCACTATATTGGCATATTAGTCTGAATCATGGCGTCAAATAATTTAGTTCTTATCAATAGCCATCTGGTAAAGGTTCTTTGAGAGGAGTGACCTTTCTACTCCTCCATGTGGGTATCCGCTAGGCCTTTTTGAAACCGTTCCATTTTCATATGCAAGTATCCGTTCGGGGTGACCTTTCTACTCCTCTATGTGGGTATCCGCTAGGCTTGAGAAAAATCTATGTTTATTTTTACCATCTACTCCTATAAATATACCTTCCCCTCATAGTATTTATTAATCCCTTAGAATTTCTAGAGATAGAGAGAGAAGCTCTCGTTTTCAACCAACGTAAACTTCGTTTATCAGCGCAATCACCAGAATAAAAAATTTCACGTCAGCAACCCTAACCTTAATGCTACACATCCTCTTTCGAATTTCATATTTTGTATTGACCAATCCATAGACGATTGGTTATCTATCTCTTGAAATATTGAGGCGAGAAGAGAAGCTAGAAGAGCTTATAGGAATTGAGACGGAGACCAAGGCCCCAAAATTATTGTTCAAATATGTGACTACGAAAGAAAGTTTCCTTGTAAAAAGAATTCATAATCGTCTGACCCCCCATCTTTTAACGTTCATTCAGAGTAAAAACTCTTTCAGACAAACCCGATCTTAAGAAAACGAATGTAACACACACCGAACCTGTTTTATTCCGATAAGCTGTTTGGATAATGAAGTAGGTTCAATCGTGAAAAAGCTCTTGATGGGTTTGGAGAAAATAAAACATTCTCTTAGTCATCAGGAAAAGAAAAGGAAAAGGTCAAACACAAGCCCTACATCCCATGTCACACGCCCGAAGAAATTAGATAAGAGCGATATTGATGTTGCTGAAGCTTCTCAAACTACACACTCTGAGGGGTTTGCAATCATACGACTAACTTCCGGAGACAAATTGATGATCCAAAGAGGGTGACAAAAAAACGCGTCGACGTGGGATTAGATGCTGGCATTTCAGATCAGACGAGTACTGACACCGAATAAGAGATAGAAGTCTCTAAAGAAAGACCAAGAAATACGCCGAAGCTGAAAAGTAGCAAAAGCAAATGAGCGGTAGTGGAGCTACCGTTGAAGAGATTTTAGGGTCTAACGTGGGATTGTTGATAATAAATACTTGGTTGCTCTCCATAATAGCAAGTATAACTACTATTCCGAAGAGAAAGAAGCATAGTTCCATGCATGTTATGGAATATCCAACATAATGGAGATACATCTACTAAAGATATGGAAGATGCATCTTTATGTTGCTAAAAATGAATTGGCCGTTCACGCGGATGAGCTGAACTGGGCGTTCCGGTTTCTGCTAAACCCTACCATAGTTTGATATTTCAAACTGGTGAACTTATTTCTGAGCCAAGAAATTATAAACTCTTGGTGCACGTTGATGGCATGCATCGTGACATCAAGCTTGTCCAAGATTGAGATGCTAATGGAGAAGTTTGTGGCAATCATCTCGTTATTAGCGAACCCTTGTATTCTCTTTTACTTTATTACAATGGGGACCGAGTGTAAAGTCGTGATCGATCTTCTTGAGGCTAAGAATATCTGGAAGTAACAAATTTTATTTTTCAATGGCTACTGGGAGAATCACATAGAGATTTCAAGGAAAGATAACCTGATTCATTACTAAAAGATGTAGGGATAAATAATCCCATGAATGCGGAAATAAGAACAAACAAGAGAAAATTAATTTAACGTGGTTCGGCTAATTTGCCTACGTCCACGGGAGAAAAATAAGAATCACTATAACTCAAAAATATTACAAGGATTTGAGTCTCACTCCATACACTCAAGAGTTATACACTCACTTTTCTCACCCCAAATATTATACCCAAAGAGAATAGTAATCTCACAGATTACTCAAACAAATTCTCCTAAACACTACCCGTATTTCTCTCTCACTCAAAGTGTTCCTCTCTAAATTGTGTCACACACAATATTACATAAATATTACACTCTAGCGAAGTGTTTCAAGTGATTCAAGTGATGCTATCCAAGATCAACTCATGGTCCTATTTATAGCAAAACAAAGCTTACACAGGAAGCCACTTATGCTTCCAAATGAAGCTAATGGTTACTTGCAAGAAACCCATTTGCATTAAATGAAAAGAGGTTGCTTGTAAGTCACCCTTCATTTAATGCTTAGTTGTTTCTTGTAAGAAACCAAAGGTAGGGCCCACACTAATAAATGTGTGAGAGAGAAGTGAGAAGTTCCTACAAATCCCCCCCGCCTGCTCAGGAGGAGAGTGTTACCAGTCCGGCAACCTCTATGCACACATCAAGCTTTTGTTTCGGCAGTGACTTTGTCATAATATCTGATCCATTGTCATCAGTATGAATCTTCTCAATACTCAGCTGCTTTGACTCTAAGGTTTCACGAATCCAATGGTATCGAACATCAATATGTTTCGATCTCGAATGCAAACTTGGATTTTTACTAAGATGAATGGCGCTTTGACTATCGCAGTGGAGAGTATAGTTTTCTTGATTGAGGCCCAACTCTATAAGAAACTTCTTTAACCATAAAAGTTCTTTACTAGCTTCAGTAATGGAAATATATTCAGCCTTGATAGTGGATAATGCAACGCATTTCTGTAATCTTGATTGCCACGAAATTGCTCCCCCTGAAAAGGTCATCAAATATCCCGAAATAGATTTCCTACTATCAACATCACCAGCCATATCTGAATCCGTGTAGCCTTCAAGAATAGGTTTACCATGGCCAAAACATAAACATAATTGAGATGTTCCTCGAAGATACCTGAATATCCATTTTACAGCTTCCCAATGCTCTTTTCCAGGATTAGATAAAAATCGGCTGACTACTCCGACAGCATGAGCAATATCAGGTCTTGTATAAACCATGGCATACATCAAACTGCCAACAGCTGAAGAGTAAGGTATTTTATTCATTTCTTCCATCTCACTTTCTTTTGTAGGTGATTGCTTGAAAGAAATTTGAAAATGCCCTGCAAGTGGAGAAGTAATAGGTTTCGCTTTGAATCTTTCTAAAACCTTCTCAATATATTTTTCCTGGGACAACCATAATTTGTTGTTCACCCTATCTCGAGTGATTTTTATCCCAAGAATTTGCTTTGCGGGACCCAAATTCTTCATTGCGAAAGATTTGCTGAGCTCCATCTTCAACTTCTCTATCTTTCCAATATCACGACCAACAATCAACATATCATCCACGTAGAGCATAAGGATGATAAAATTATTTTCAGAAAATATCTTAATAAAAACACAATGGTCAGATGAAGTCTTATTATACCCGTGTTCCACCATGAAGGAGTCGAACCTTTTATACCACTGTCGTGGGGCTTGTTTGAGACCGTACAAACTCTTCTTTAGTTTGCAGACCAAATGCTCTTTATCTTTAGTCTCAAACCCTTCAGGTTGCTTCATGTAAATTTCTTCTTCCAAATCACCATGGAGAAAAGCAGTTTTCACATCAAGTTGTTCAACTTCCAAATTCAAGCTAGCAGCTATTCCAAGAACAACACGAATAGATGACATTTTTACTACAGATGAAAATATTTCTTCAAAATCAATACCTTTTCTCTGACCAAATCCTTTGACAACCAGCCGTGCCTTGTATCTTGGTTGTGGATTTCCTTCTTCAGTATTCAGCTTAAACACCCATTTATTATTGAGTGCTTTCTTGCCTTTTGGTAACTCTACCAAATCGTATGTGTGGTTCTCATGCAATGACTTCATCTCTTCTTTTATGGCTTTCCACCACTCCTTCTTTTGAATGTGCAGCACAGCTGCTTCAAAACATTCAGGTTCTCCCCGGTCAGTAAGTAACACGTACTCATTTGTTGGGTATCTAGTCGAAGGTAGACGATCTCTAATGGATCTTCTCAAATGGGGTTCTTCAGTATGATTTCCTTCAACGTCAATTATTTCTTCATGGTCGGGAGCCTCGCCATGATCCTCATAATCAATTGGAAATGCTGCATCCGGAACTAAGTCAATTTTAGTATTGACATCTGATTTTGTATTCTCGGCGTCCTTCATATCTCCAAGAGTTTGGTCTTCGAAGAACACAACGTCTCTACTTCGAACGACTTTTCTACTTCTTGGATTCCAAAGTCTATAACCAAACTCATCATGTCCGTAACCAAGAAATATGCAGTCTTTGGTTTTCTCATCTAGCTTGGATCTTTCATCTCGAGAGACATGTACGAACGCCTTACAACCAAACACCTTTACGTGTTTGTAACTTATGTCTTTCCCGGTCCATATTCTTTCCGGAATTGCACCATCTAAAGGAACTGAAGGGGATAAGTTGACAAGAACTACCGCCGTCATCAAGGCTTCACCCCAGAAGCACTTTGACAATCTTTAATGGGAGAGCATGCACACGATCTTGTTACAAATAGTTCTATTCATTCTTTCTGCAACACCATTATGTTGCAGGGTCTTGGGTACCGATCTCTCAAGCCTGATACCATGAACTCTACAATATTCTTCAAATGGTCCAATGTATTCACCACCATTATCGGAGCGAATACATTTCAAAAAATTTCCAGTTTGCCTTTCAGCGTTGGCATGAAACTTCTTGAATACTTCTAACACTTGATCTTTGGTCTTCAAAGGATAAGCCCACACCTTTCTGGAATGATCGTCAATGAATGTGACAAAGTATAATGATCCGCCGATACTTCTGTCACCCATAGAACATACATCTGTGTGTATTAGATCAAGAATATTATTCTTTCTATGTGGTCGTCCTGCTCGAAATGCGACTCTATGTTGTTTTCCTGCCAAACAATGAGTGCATTGCTTTAAAGGAATATTTGGAAAATTCGGTAGAAGATTTTATTTCGTGAGAATTTTAAGTCCCTTCTTACTCATATGACCAAGTCTGGCGTGCCATAAATTTGCGGAGTCTTCACACTTGATCGCATTCGCTTCTACTCCACTTGATTGTTTTGTTTGCATATAATACAAACGATCAATTTTCTTACCTCTGGCCACGACCAGATTTCATTTCTTAAGCTTCCAAACTCCATTGCCAAATGTGTTTTCGTATCCCATATCGTCAAGTTGACCAGTAGAGATCAAATTGATACGGATGTCTAGAACATGTCGAACATCTTTTAATGACAGCTTGCAACCGCTGCTAGTTTCCAGTGTTGCATCACCTCGACCAACAATTTCACATCTTGCCTCATTTCCTATCTTGACAAAACTGAACTTACCACTTGTGTAAGTGGTCAAAAGGCTTCTATCGGCTGTTACATGGAATGATGCTCCAGAATCAATCATCCATGTATCTTGGCATGCGAGGTTGACACGTCCATCGTAAAAAAATTAGGTTTGTTTCACCATCGTTGGATATGACAGCTGCATTTCCTCTATTGTCTTCATTATTTTCCTTAGCCTTTTTTTCTCTCAGCTTCCAACAATCCTTTTTGAAATGTCCAGGTTTATGACAGTAGTTGCAAGTGAAGTCGCCTCTTGACTTTGATCTGCCTCTGAACTTGCTTTTGTTTCTCCTGTCTCTGGAGAAATGTTTGTTTCTAGTTCTTCCTCTCTCTGTGACTAGTGCTTGTCCTTGAGGGTGGCTGAAAGAGCTTTGCTCCGCTCTTCTTTTGCCTTATCTTTGATACTTTCCTTTACCATGCTTAACGTCACCTTTCCTTGTGGTGCTGAATTGCTAAGAGCTACCACAAGTGTTTCCCAGCTATCCGGCAAAGAACTTAACAAAATCAACGCTTGAATTTATTCAGCTAGGGCCAGCTCCATGTTCGTCAAATTGTCGAGAATCTCGTCAGATTTCGCCAAGTGGTCAGATACACTTTTCCCATCATAAAGTTTCAGGTTCACAAGTCTCCTTATGATGAAAGGTTTATTTTGAGCAGTTTTGGGCTCATATATTTCTTCTAAATGCTTCCATAATTTGAAAGCATCAGTTTCTTTTGCGGTGTTGCGAATCGCCCTTGTTTCAACCCACTGTCGAATAACACTAACAGCTTTACGATTGAGTTTCTTCCAATCTGCTTCACTTGTTGCACCTTGTTTGACTCCTTTTAGTTCAATGGGATCAAACAAGTCTTTACAGTACAACAAATCTTCCATCATGGTTTTCCAAATGGAACAATTTATTTCCGTGAGTATGATCATTGAATTGCCACCGATGTTCGTACGTTCCTCCATTTTTGTACGACGAAGAAGGATATGGAACTGCAACCAGTGCTCTAATACCAGTTGTAGGGAAAAATAACCCACAAATGCGGAAATAAGAACAAACAAGAGAAAAAGAATTTAACGTGGTTTGGCTAATTTGCCTACATCCACGGGAGAAAAATAAGAATCACTATAACTCAAAAATATTACAAGGATTGGAGTCTCACTCCATACACTCAAGAGTTATACACTCACTTTTCTCAACCCCAAATATTATACCCAAAGAGAATAGTAATCTCACAGATTACTCAAACAAATTCTCCTAAACACTACCCGTATTTCTTTCTCACTCAAAGTGTTCCTCTCTAAATTGTGTCACACACAATATTACATAAATATTACACTCTAGTGAAGTGTTTCAAGTGATTCAAGTGATGTTATCCAAGACCAACTCATGGTCCTATTTATAGCAAAACAAAGCTTAAAAAGGAAGCCGCTTATGCTTCCAAATGAAGCTAATGGTTACGTGCAAGAAACCCATTTGCATTAAATGAAAAGAGGTTGCTTGTAAGTCACCCTTCATTTAATGCTTAGTTGTTTCTTGTAAGAAACCAAAGGTAGAGCCCACACTAATAAATGTGAGAGAGAGAAGTGAGCAGGCCCTACAAAAGAGTGGCAAAGCACAAGTAAGTTCATTTTTTGCTGATCGAAACCGTAATTAGTAGTATCAACTTTCACATGTTAACGCTTATGTTCCTTTTCTTGCTTCGGTCATCTTCAAGTTGAAGTAACATCACTTAAAGGTTGCAGAAGAGACTATCAAGAAGTTACACCAAGGATAATTGGTCAAATGGGTTTCATAAATGTTCACTCCGACGAACCTGGTTCAAGTCATTTTTGGCGCATAAACCTATAAATTAATCTATTTTGGGAGTAGTTAGTGACTCATCCACGTATATCGGATATTATCAAGCGGCTCAAGGCCTCGGATGCCCGGGTTATTATTCTAACTAGGAAAAGGGTCACAAGGCATAAGGTGAAAAAAGAAATCATTGGTGATGTGAGGCCAAAGAAGCCAACTGCAAGCATGGAGAAAGAAGAATGAGCGGATGAGGAAGTAGAGGAAGAAAGTGATCAAGCAACAGCTCAAGCATAAGAATTAACGTTTCATTTGAAAATAAAAAAGTCATCGCATGCATCAAAAGGACATGCATCAAAGGTTAAACATTAGAGAAAGAAAAGTGGAAAAAGAGAAAATCAAAAACTGAGCAGGGAATTATCCTAACCGGAGAGCAATCCACCATCTCTGCTATCATTTATTGGTTTTAAGGTAAAGATCCATATAACTAGTCCTAACGTCTTCACAAAGATGTCCACCAAGAATTGGAAGCTCAAAATTTAAGAGACTCATCACCAAGATTGTAGGGGCATAATCCATAAGATCTAAGAACTCGTACTGAAATAAGCCATTCTCTCGCTGTATCGTTTAAGTTTGAGAAATACGATTCCTATGTGGTTGCTTTACACTTAATGGTGAATCATATTCCCAAATTGGAGAAGGAAAATATAAAGCTGAAAGAGAACAACACATTCCTTACTAGAACGTGTGAGCACCACTGGAAAGCTGCGTTAGAGAAAAGATTGCATGCTTATCATCAAGAATATTGGGCCAAAGATGTTGAAAAAGAGAATAAGGAGCAGAAATCCAATGGTGCAGCTAGGATTACTGATTTAGAATACTTTGTGAAAAAGTAGGCTCATAAAGTTCGGGAAGTAGAACAGGAACATGCAGAATAGACAAATATATTTCACAAGATGTTAGATGAGCATAACATGATGACTAAGAAAGTTGATTAGAATAATAGGAAACTCCTTGAGGAACTGACTTTGGTAAAGAATCAGGGCGCATTAGACAAAGAGGTTGCGGTTGATGCTTATGTCTAGGAATGCCTAAATTCTCTAAACCAAAGAGAGGCTAAGATCAAATCCAACCTGGTTTTGAGCTTCCACAAAGCTTTCCCAAAATTAAGCCTTGGCACTTTCTGGGACATGGTTCCCAAAGCCAAATGTGTAGCTAAAATATCCTTTGAAGATGATTTAAAAGTAACGTTGGATATGGGGAGTGAAGACAGTAAGTCAGAAGGAAAGGAAGCCGAAGGCGGAAGTTGAGAGGAAAACCCTGAACAAGATAATGAATATAAAGTCGAGGGATTCAAATAATATACACTTGTGGCTAATGTTGTACCCTCTCTTTTTGTATATCGTATCTATCTTGTATTTTTGGAAATTTCAAGTCCACGTTCAGGGCGTTTTGTGCGCTTATTCGGAATTTATAAATGTTTACTTTACTACTTGTCTTAATGAATTTCTTATTTATTAACTATGTCTCCGGAATTTTCCTAATTAAATGTGATCAATCCTCTGCCGGTTATCGAAGCCTTCTTCGACCATAATCAACTAGTGTTGGAACCTTTTTATACTTGACCAACTAATGTTCGAACCTTTTTAGATGTGACCAACTAATGTTAGAATCTTTACGCTTGACCAACTAATGTTGGAAATTTTTTTGATATGACCAACTAATGTTGGGGCCTTTTAGATGTGACCAAATAATGTTGAAACCTTATTAGATGTTGTCAAATAATGTTGGAACCTTTTTAAATGTGAATTTGGATTGGTAATATTCAGAAAAATTAATAGTGAAAGAAGAAGATAAAAGGAAACAATATTTATAAAAGTTGGCTATTGTGGACACCTCGTTAAAACCTCCCTACGTCACCAGGGTAAGAAATAATATGTATTTGGATATTAGAGAATAAAATTAATTGATATAAACAGTGTTCTAAAATCATTCCAAATACAACCTCAGGCTCTCAATATTGCAAGGCCGTCAAAGTGGGTTGCCTTCTCGATCTGTCAGTCGATAGGTTCCGGGTTTTACCTTTTCAGTAACTGAATAAGGTTCTTTCCAATTTGGCCGTAGATTTCGAAACTGTTTGTCTTTCGTATGAAATAAGACCTTTTTCAGAACTTTTTCCACCACCCTGAATTCTTTTTGTCAGACTCAAGATGCATATTTTCTTCGCATTAAATTTTGATAATTACGGGATCTTAAATGCGCCTTTTTTCTTTTTTCCTTAATTAAATCTAACTCGGCTCTTCGACCTTCATCGTTATCCTCTTCTAATTAGTTTTTAATTTGGAAAGATGGGAGGGTGTCCTCGGCTGGGGTTACCGCATCTACTCCATAGACCAATGAAAAAAAGATTCTTGAGTTGCTGATCGGGGGTAGTTTAGTAAGCCTACAATATTTCTTGTGAATAATCAGACCATTTTCTGGTCCCCCTCCAATTCTTTTCTCAAGCCTTCAAGGATAGTTATGTTTGTAACCTCTACTTTTCTATTAGCATGCGAATGAATAGGTGATAAAAAGCAATGTTGAATACCTCGAAAAGAACAAAACGCCTAATTGTCATTGTTTAAGTTAAGGGTCATTATTAGTATTGACTATTTTTTAAATTCCAAATCTGCAACATATTATTGATAAGATAAATTTGATAATATATTTTGCCTTATTTCCAGATAAAGCCTTGGCTCCAACCTATTTTGAGAAATAATCAACAATGCCAATAATGGTTTGGCATCCCTTAGAGGTCATAAAAAGGTCCGATAATGTCCAAATTTCATCTATCAAAATGTCATGCCTCAGATATTGACTCAAATGGCTTAGGTGACACATGTATCACGTTCACAAATCGTTGGAGGATATTGCATATTCTAACAAAGTCTTTGGAATCAACCATAATAGAATGCCAATAATAACCTGCCAATAAAACCCTTATTGTCAATGTTGTAAATCCAAAATGGATGGAATACTCTTCATCATTCAATTCAGATAACATCATTTGTGATTTTTTAGTTCTAAGACACTAAAATATTAGTAGGCTTAAATATTTTTTATTAAGTATGTCTCCAAGGATAGTGAAACCACGCACCTTGAACCTTAGCCTTTTAGCCAAGGCTTTATCAACCATCAAAATCATTTTGATGATAAATTTTTAAAGCTCATATCTCCAATCTTTCTCAAAGCTCAACAAAATTTACAATACTTATTTGGCGTCTAACCTTTACTCGGAAACTAATGTTATTGAAGGGTGCTTTTGTTCAAGTATTCATGGATACCCTTCAACATATGCGATAGTAGCAAGATAATTAACAATCAAATTTTCGGCTCGATGTACATGTTCTTACTTGATGTAGTCAAAAAAAGTTGTTAATTTTTTCAATGCTTTTAAGAATTTCAAAAAATGGTGTTTCTTTGCTTGTGTATGACCTGATCCATGGTTAATAAGAAGATGTAAATCACTTATTAGATGAACCTATTTTAGGACCACAAATTTGAGCAAGTCGTAACCCTGCCAAGACTGCCTCGTATTTTACCTCGTTGTTAGATGCTTTCAAAATAAAAATATATTGTTTGGCACATTACGTCTCCGGATGGGGCTACCAATTGAACCCCTTCTCTGGATTCTAAATTTTTTGAACCCCCATTGGTCAAATTACCCATTCGTTTTTAGGCATAACAATTTATGGTTCCAACTCACGTTATTGGGAATGAAACTCGACTATAAAATCTACCAAAGAATGCAATTTAATTGCTATATGATGCTCAAAATCGATGTCACAGTCTTCTAATTTCACTGACCATTTGGTAATTTCCCGGATACTTCTAACTTTTGTAACATATTTTTAAGTGGAAAGGAGGTTCAAACAATAATCGAACGAGCTTGGAAATATGGTATCATTTTTTGTGTTGCCACCACCACTACAGTCAAGGCTAGTTTTTCCAGCTTTAAATACTTTTTTAAGAATTTAATAGACTTTTACTTACGTAATAAACTAGGTGGGGATAATTTTTTACCTCTCTTAACAAAACCGCACTTACTATGCAATCCGACACACTAATGTAGATGAACTAATTTTCATTTACTGTAGGTTTAGTCGAAATTTCTGGAGAAGTCGAATGTTCTTTTATTTTAGTAAAGGCTTCATCACATTCCAGAGTCCAGTTGAGCCGACTTACTTTTCTTAGAACTTAAAAAAATGATGCACATTTGTATGAAAACCTTAATATGAACCTGTTTAAAACTGCTAACCTACTAGTTAAAATTTGTACCTCCTTGATGAACCTCTTATGATCCATGGCTTTTGGAGCATTCAATTGTATTGGGTCAGCTTCGATGCCATTTTTGCTTACTATATCATCAAATATAAACTTTAAAATTCCTTCTGATGTAGCTGGAGAAAGCTTTGTTTATTAGATGCTGATAAGTAGCCCCAATATTTTTCAATCCAAAATGGTGTCACTTTGTAGCAATGAAGCTCAATATCCGTTATGAATAATTGTTGCCTTTGTCCCTTGGATCCATCAAATGCATCCATAAAACATAATAGTTTATCACCCGAGGTTGAGTCTATCAGCTGGTCAATTCTAGAATCATGGAAACCATCCTTAGGATATGTCCTGTTTAGATCTATAGTGTCAACACACATGCGTTATTTCCCGTTCTTCTTCTTCAATATTACTTGATTCGTTATCCACAACGATTATTAAGATTCTCAGATATGCCATACTATTTTTGGTCGATCTACCTCTTCTCTAACTGCTTCAGACTTTGTGACAAAGAAAGGTTTTCGTTTCTAAATAATGGGATGTACATTAGGTCGTATTACAATTTTATGAAAAATAACACTCGAAAGAACTCATGTAACGTCTTCGGTACACTTTAAAAACATATGTAAATTATTTGATAAGAACGATATTAGATTATCCCTTATGACCGATGGTAGTCGGGCTCCAATCTTCAAACTTTTTGTAATTACAAAAGTATAAGTTTTAATGTTTTCATCGGGTTTTATCAAACAAGAAGTCTCACTCGGATCGTCTACAACATCTGAATCCGAAGTGGACTCTGAAAAAGTCACATAAACTCTTAACATTTCCCTACTTGTTAGGTTCATCAATCACCAGAATACTTCTTCGGTTAGGATCAGGGTCTAGATATTCAGCATCCACACCGAACTCGTTACAGGGTCTACATATACTATCACGTCGGGTGCGTTGATTCGTTCTAGGCATGTACTGTTGACCTTGTGGTGTTGATTTACCCTAGCTCGGGGAAGGGTCTGATTTGTGACCTTCGGATGAAAATTCGCAGCTACCTGAGGCTGAAAGTTTTAGACATGTTACTGTTAATAAACAGTAACAGAAGACTGTGAGACATGGACCGGATTTAATCTTTATTATACCTCCACTATGATCTTTTTATCAACCTGAGCTAGTAGAGCCCCGAATTTTAAGGATTCCTTTTCCAGGTAACCTCATCAACCAAATTTACGGGGAGAAACCCTTTCTTGGAAGACAAAACAAGCACTTCTTCATAATAATCATCCAGGTTATTCTTCGTAAGAACGAAGTATTCAGTCTAATATTCTAAACTTTCCCCAACAAACCGGCGTCACTGGAGTATTGTGTCTTGGTTCCTCTGTATCTCCTTACATCCCAAAACCTATCGTCTATATGTTATCCAAAATATATCAAAAAAATTGATGGAACCCTGCGAAAGCTGTTTTGTACCACTTTAGAGCACTTTTTTGGAAGTTTGAGATAAAGTTTGACACTACAACATATTATCACCGTCGTAGTTCATCATAAAGTTCTTAAACTGCTCTAGATGGTTATTCAGATCTCTATTCCCATCGAACTTGTCCAATTTGGATATATCAAACCGCTTTGGTAGGTGGTCGAAGAGAGTTTCTGTAGATAGTGGATATTTCCTCCAGTTATGTCCCTAACTACACTGGTGTCCATCATTAGTGTTTGCATAAAGACCGTGCTCAGACTGAATCGCAAATTCACTGTTAGCTTGATAATAAAAACTATAGTTCCCTGAGCCTCCCTATAACAAATGTGGACTTTCTCGAATTTATAGCATAGTTTTCTTTTATTCGGCCCTTCACTCAGCAACTACTATATCTTTTCCCTTGGAAGGATCTTATTTATCTGAGGATTCACGTTATTTTTTATACTCTCACTCCCGATCCAAGCTTTGGTATCGACTAGTGCGTCTCTTCGAATAATTCCTACCACCAAAATTGTTTTCGTTTTGTGATGCTGATCCATATCCGATGAAGAATAAAATCCCTCAAATTCGGACATAAAATACTCACTAGATTATGAAATATTGAAGTGATACCTTGTAATCCCTTCTTTTTTAAGGGTTGGTGGTTTCTGTTTGACTAAAACTATTTTCTTCGATATTTTGCCAGTTTTGTAAAGAATCGAACTCGACATCTTCTTTCTCAGAACCCTCTTATTCTCCCAACTTTTGGATTTTTGAATAGACCTTCCTTAGTTGAATCACCATTGCTTCTTTTTGTGATTTCAACGCAGTGATTTTCTCCCGCAATTGATCACGATGCTCTTTCATGATCAACCACTCTTGCTTCTCTTCATATAGATATTATGGTTGAGCTTTTCAAACCACCTGATTGGAAGCTTCTCCGTTCGTGCCTTCTTTGGTAACTATCGCAGGATCCATCTGTATCTCAGAATCTATCCCTTTGTAGATTCTGAAGACGAACTTGAAACGCCTAAGGTTTTGGACGTTTGTATCTAGGTGCCTATCTAAGATCCCGCTGTGGTGGCCACTGATGTTTCCAAAGATATCCGATGAATATTTCCATAAAACTAATCACTAATAATGGAAGAGTAGTATTTACAAAGATAATTGAGCAGCTTAGGTATTAATGTAGAGAGAGTAGTTGGAAAATTAAATTTTCATTACCTTCTCTTAAACTTTTTTTTTCTAAAACTGCCTTCATTTATATTGTAAAAATATTACAAGCAGAGTTTGATACAAGAATTTGATACAATTATTAATTGTATTTAATAAATTTGAAACTTGGAGTAATGTAATCCAAGGTTTGTTGCTCTGATCAACAACCTAATCCCTTTACTACAGTCCTTGTAGTGCTTTAGTACTTCTTCTCCTTGTGTATTCTCTATCCTTTCTTGAATGATGTCTTGTATTTGGTTCACTTGGTGTGTACTTCAGTGCTACTAGTCCTAGATCTTCATTAATGCTACTCATTGATTCTTTGGTCATCTATAGCTCCATGTCTTGAGTCATCTTGTTTTGATACCTGCAAAAAAGAACAATTTTGTTGGTCAGGTTGACAACCTGCCTGTTAGTTATTAGCATGTTAGTCTAAGTGTCTGAAGTAGCCTAAGTTCCAGATTTCTAGCAATAGAATAGCATTGAGTGGGCTTGTAGAGTTCATTCCATTGAATGAACAGTCTTGCTTCTGTTCCAAAGCAAACTTAACAATCCAATCTGCAACACCATTTTCTTCTTTAAAAATATGGTTTAAAATCATCTTTGAGGTTATCAACTTCCTGCAGCATATTAACACTTTGTATAGATACCATGGGTACTTATTATATGCTAACATGTTGAATAATTTTAATGAGTCAATCTTAATTTCAATATCTATCAAGTTATTCCTTTGACAGTATCTTAGTCCATGTAACAAAGTTAAGGATTCAGCAACTAAGGGTGAGCATTTACCAATTAGAATACCTTGTCCTTCTATTAACTCACCATTAGAGTTTCTTAAAATGAAACCACTGCTAGACTCCCCATTATGAAGTAAGGAGCCATCGCAGTTAAGCTTTAGTCTATTAATAGAAGGAGGGTTCCATTTAATATATAGACATGACTTTCTATCTCGATATGGTTAATACAGTCTAGTTTCTTAGGTATATGGAGATCATTTCTCCAATGTTTGTTTTTAATTAAGGAGGATCTGTCTAATGTAAATAAAAGATATTTGACTTGGTTTATTATTGATTTATCAGAACTAATCATTCCATCATGTTTCATTTTGTTCCTAGCTATCCAAGTTGACCACACTATCAAAGTTGGTATTATTGTTCTAATGTGTGTCTTAGACAGTGTAGAGGAGAACCACTTATTGATGATATGGTTTATTGTCATATGTTTTCCAACTACAATTTTGAAGATATTAGAGAAATAAATCCAAACATTTCATACAATAGGACAAGAGACAAACAAATGATTTAAATATTCACATTCTGAACAAAACTGACATTTCGAAACTAAACCAATTCCTCTATGTTGGATGTTAGTGTCTACTGAAATTAAGTTATTTATAACTCTCCATAAGGTTATAGAGTACTTTGTTGGTCTAAGATTGTTCCAGATTTGACTTTTAAAGAAAGATTGAACATTGTTTTATCGTTATTAAGAGTAAGTTTTAGATTAAATTTACCATATGGAGATTGTTTCCATATGATAAAGTCATCATTATTTTGATTAATTTTAATATTTACTATTTTGTTAATAACAGAGTAAAAAATGACATCATTCTTTACTTTAAACATGTTCCAAGAATAATTAGTCCACTATTCATTCACACTAGTTTTTGTATACCAAGAGTTTGATATATTAGGAGTTAACTGAATTAGGCCATTACAATCAAACCATTTGTCTAAGAAAAATTCAACATTCCATTTCCCAATTACCCAGAATATGTTTTCTTTTGCTTTAGTTCTTACTTTTATCATTCTTTTCCATATTCTAGAATGTGATTGCTTAGGTTGGACTTGTAGTTGATGTAGTTTAGAGAAGTATATATTGTTTAATAAGTTTTCCCATAAAGTATTGTTAGCCATAAAATTAAACCACAATTTGTGAGACAAAGCTTCTTGAACTGTAGAGAGGTCTCTCAGATTAAGGCCATTCTCACTAAAAGGTTTACACAATCTAGACCATTCTGTCCATATAATGTTTTTGTTGTTTTTAATGTGACCCCATAAAAACTTATTAAGGAGTTTGTTGATTCTATTAATTATTGATTTTGGTATTGTGATACACTGCATGTAATAAAGTGGATAAGCTAGCAAGAGTGATTTGATCGAAATTAGTCTGCCACCAAAGGATAAAGACTTAGAGTTTCAATGCTCTATACTATTTTTTATCTTATTAATGATTTCATCATAGTAAGAGGTTTTATTCTTTAGAAATATTGGTATACCTAGGTGTTTAAAAAGTAATATGCTATGATTGAAACCAAGTAAGAGTTCAAGAGTCCTAATTCGTTGTCTGGTTAAGGTTGATAGAGCAACAAAAGTAGTTTTCTGTAAGTTAATTTGCTGACCAGATAAAATTTGATAAGTTTTTATAAAGTTGCCTATCTTTTTTAAGTTCCTAACTGAGCCATTTAAATATAATAGGACATCGTCTGCAAAAGCTAAGCAATTTATAGTTATAGAGCTTCTAGTTTTAAAGATTAAGTTGGGATCTAATGCTATACTCTTATTCACTCCTCTAATTAGAAATTCCTCAGCTAATATGAATATGGAGGGGGATAGAGGATCCCCTTGCCTAATTCCATTTGAAGATTTGAAGTATCCATATGCAATACCATTTACAATCATAGAGTATTGGATGTGTTGTACACTTTTTTGAACTAAATTAATCACTTGGCTATTAAAGCCAAAAGATTTCATTACTTGGTAAATGAAATTAAAGTTCAATTTGTCAAATGCTTTTTTCATATCCAAGTTAATTATAATATTACTACCCCTCTGTTTTTAATTTAGGTTATGAACTAACTCTTGCGTGATTAGGATGTTTTCCTGTATAGTTCTATTAGGGACATAAACCTCTTGTTCTTTTGAGATTAGATTGGGCAGTATTATAAGTAATCTGTTATTTATCAATTTTGATATTATTCTGTTAAAACCAGATCACAAACTGATTGGTCTGAAGTCAGACCAGGATTTAGCAGGATTTTTCTTTGGTATTAAACATATGGAAGTAGCAAACATTCCTTTTAGAAATCTGGGTTTGTTGAAATAGACAGAGATATCATTAACTAGTTCTTCTTTAATTATGGGCCAGGATTCAATATAGAATATGGAGTTGAAACCATCAACTCCAGACACACTACAACTATTAAGGCTCTTAATGACTCTATATGTCTCTTCTATTGTAGGCTCAGCTAACAGTGATATATTGTCTAGGTCAGAAACTAATTGTGGTATAATGTCAGATGGTAAATCAGGGATAGGGTCATCTGTTTCGGTATTTAGTAGTTTTTGAAAATAATTAGCAAATGATTCACCTATTAGTTTTTTATCATCTAATATGTTATTTTTGTCAATGATCTCATTTATCCTATTTCTACATCTTTTCTTTTTAACAAAGTTGTGAAATGTTTTAGTGATTTTATCTCCATCTTTTAACAATTTGAAGGCACTCTTTCGCTGCCACTATGTCTCTTCCCTAGCAATTAAAACTAAGTGTTTAGACTTTAACTCAGAGGGTTTTCTATTGTTTTCCATGAAGTAAGAAGACTCTAATATCCTTTCAAGTATACTAATTTCCTCTTCAGTTTTCTCAATACAATAAAAAAATGTTACTAAATATGTCTTTATTCCAAGTTTTTAAGTGATTTTTTAATCTTCTAAACTTAAACCAGAATAATTGAATGAAAGAGTTGGTATATGGTGATGTATCTATTGGGTTATTCCAATTACTTTCATCTGTTGATAAGAAATTTGGATGACTTAACCACATATTTTGAAATCTAAAAGGTGACTTATATTCAGTTGAGATGAGACTGAAATTATTAAGGGTGAATGATCTGACCTTGTTCTGGTCAGATGCCTCACCCTATTTACATCAAAATATTCTCTCCATCTATCATTATGTAATACCATGTCTAGTCTTTTCCACTTATGGTTGTTTGTCCAAGTAAAATTTGAACCTGAGAATCCTGGATCCTCAAGTTTACAGTCTAGTATCATATTATTAAAGTCTTCCATTGAATTCATACACAGTTTAACACAACTAAGTTGTTCACTAACATTGGAGATGGTGTTAAAATCTCCAACCACTAGCCAGGGGTCATTACTGTTATTATTGGACAGGTCTCTCAGCTGATTCTAAAGGTTTCTTTTTGAAGTCTATTACATTTTGCGTATACTATGGTAACCAGAAACTCTTCCAAGATTCAAATGGTTTACCACAAGTATGAACTAATCGATCATATTCTAAAACTATATTAATTGGTCATTACTAGTTTTTTAGACTTTTTTTTCAATTTTATCAATAGATATCATAGGTTCTTGAAGAACTATGAGATCTATTGAGAACTTTTTAGTTATATATTTTATTCTTCTGATAGTTTTAAGGTTACCAACCTCTGGCATTCCAATTTAAGAAAGAAACTATCATTTTTAGTATTTTTTGAAGAATTTATAAATCATTTAAAAGTTATTGGCTTGTTAATTAGATTACTCTTGAGACTTTTAATCCTTGTTTTATTTGATTTTTTATGACCTATCTGATCTAACTTATCTTTTTGTTTAGCTAGTGGAGAGTTTGGTAAGCTTAAGTTTTGTCTGTCACTAGATATTTCACAAAAATATTTATCAGAGAAGGTATCCTCGTTCAAAATGTTGAAAGTGTTACTTAAGTTTATAGATTGTATAGCCTCAATTACATCACTATCATTAATATGAGGATGATTAGTATTTTGATTAAAAACCAAGCAATTTTCTTCTTAGTTTAGCCTTTTTGACAAAGATTTTTTAATATTATTTCCATCAGTCTCAGTTTGATCTTTTTGATTATTTCCTACAGGTTCATTTTTTTTTTGTTCACTAGATACTACCACAGATTTAACTTAGGGAATCCATTTCTCTTTACGTTTTTTTATCATTTTCTCTTGTTAACTGTTGATTTTTAGATTTCAATTCATCTATTTTACAAGAATTTTTTCTGTGTCATAAATGTCTACAGTTTTTACAATATGCAGGTTTGTCATTATAAATGACATATTGCCAGAATCTGTCTTGATCACCAAAGCTTATCCAAAGTATTTGAGGAAGGAGACTTGAGGTATCTACTACTGTCCAGGCTTTACAAATGTTAAAACTTGCACGGTTTCTGTTAGGTATCCATATTGACAAGGGCAATCCAATTGCCTTTGCAATATGTTCAATTGTATATGGGTTATACATTATTTCAAGGATTTTAGGAAAGGAAATCTAAACTGGAGTCAAAGGGGACTCCCGTTTGGGGTTAAAATCAGTGGTCCATCTAAAAATTCTAAAAGAGAATTGACCTATGGTTCTAACTGTTCGTTTCCAGAATGTTTTAACATCATTCATATTATCAAATTCCAGAAAGATGTGTCTATAGTCCCATTTATATGTACTGAATTTTCCTATGAGCCTAAAGGTATCCAAGAAAGCCCTAAAATCTATGACAAAAGGCGATGCGTGGGAAAATTTTGTAATTAAGGTGAATTTAGCTAAAGAAGAAAGTGTAGACTTATCTGATTTGTCAAATTTGACGAAGGTGTAGTCTTCCTCGACTCCGCTTGTGACTCTTGCATGGAAAAATCCTTGATTGATTCTCCTATCAGCTTCTGGATATATCATCTTCGTGTTCTTTTTCAGCATGTCTGCGTATGTAGGCCTTGCGAATTACTTCTGGTTTCCTGGTCCGTCTTCAGTCCTCTTCTGAATCGTTTGTTCCTCTTCAAATATCGGGTTTTCGAATACATGGTCTTGAGCAACAGGATGTTGCATGTCATCGATCGATCAATTTCGATCTGGTATGAGCTTAGGGAAGGTTTTTTTCTTGTGAAGAAGGTGTAAGGATTTAGGATTATTTCGCTCTTCGAGAGAAAGAACTGAACTTGGGGACTACATCGTTAGAGAGGGTTGCTAGGGTTGTGTAGAGGAGGCGAAAGAGGCCCCCGATTTGAGTTATGTCCTTGAAACCAAGAAACCCATTTCTTGGTTCTTGGAGCCCATTCACCCTCCTCTGTGTGTATACACTACAACCTTTTTCTTTGTTTCTCTTAAACTTAAAAAAGGCTTTATATAGTGACTTTGTACCTTTATGGGCTTACATTGTTAATGGACTAATATGGATAAACCAAACCCACATGGATAACCCATTACAGTATATTCGACCAAATTTATTTATTAATATTAAATATACATATGCCTTATTACATACTATACCCTTACCAATTACATATTTTTTACATTGGTATTACAAAATAAATTTGATCGACTGGTTTATCAGTTCGACTCGTGGGTCTAGATAATTAAGTCTTTATCAATAGAAGCATGTAAGACGAGTTCATATTTAGTATGAAATGATGAACCATCTGGTTTGAATGGTTGTACAGAAGGAATTGTGTTGATTACCCATTCCGTAGAAGAAATTAAACAAGTAATCAAATTCGATTTTAAAACCACAAATGATGAATCAGAGTATGTGTAACGTTTTAATTTTATTTGATCTTCACAATAACAGATTCGATCATTCCAAAAATTACGTCTTCATCACACAATGATTCTGCTGAAAATATAAATGAAGCCACAACAATGTTATTCTTTCGTATTCAACAATTACAACATTATACAAGAATAATTTTTCTTAAGATACAATATATACATAAGACTCTAAATTCTAGAGCTCATATAATACTTTTCCAAGATATTTATCTCTGTATTTTAAGAATAAATCTAACAAGTATTTCTCTCAATTAACATTTTTTACACACTCACAAAAATTCTCGCCGTCTTCGACGAAGTCGTAAAGGGAATTGTTTTATAATGTATGGTGACAAAATCTCTTCAAAACATAATGTAACAAACTCCTAACAAATATAACCCTTTATGTTCTAAAAAAAGTAAATAATTTGGTTTCCAACAGAAGATAGATCTAACCGTCGTAACTGAAACCTTATACCAGCAGACATACCCAAACAACCTAAGTCTTGATTGATAGCATCTTGGCATGTGTAAACTTTGCCTCATCCGTTATCTTTCAGATCAAAACATCATTTGCCTTGTCTGATATCCTCGCTCTGTCTTCCCAACCAAAGTAGTCAATGCCTTGGCGGATGACCAACTGAACGATAGTCTTGCTCGGTTTGACCAATTACTTCCTATGTGAAGCGGTCAATACCTCAGATGATGGAATTTTGCCTGATGCAGTTTCTTGACTTTACCAAAGTCTTCCTAGTCGATGCAACCAATAGCTTAGCTTATGTAAGTGATGCATCAACAATGCATATGCAGATAAAATTGATGCCTTGATGATTTATAGGCCGATATAGTTTATGCATTCATACAATAAAGCTACAACCAGTTATGCTTTAGCTACCAAAGTTAGAACCATAATTTTACAATTCTCCGCATTGGTTTTAACTTCTTCAAATGAACACACTTGTTATAGCTTCAACATCTCTTCTACAAGGGCCTCAGATGTTCCAGAGATGAACAAAGTCCATAAAACGCTTGATCTTGTTCGTTGTCACCGGTTTTGTAAACATATTTGATAGGTTATCACTCGTATCAACCTCTTCCAACATAATCTCCTCATTTTTATCAGTACTTCTTACAAAAATAAGTTTAACATAAATATGTTTAGTCCATCATGAAACTCCTGATTCTTTAACAAATGTATTTTATTTTTGTTATCACAATGCACCATCAGATTTTCCTGTTAAACCTTAACTTCCATTAACATTTCTCTTAACCACACAACCTCTTTTATTGTTTTACTAATAAAAATATATTCAACTTTTGTAGAGTAAAATGCTACCATGGGTTGAAGATTCTCTTTCCAACTAATAACATTACCAAACAGCATAAACACATAACCATTCAAAGACGTCTTGGTATCCAAACAACCAACAAAATCATAATCAACAAAACCCTCTACATTTTAAAATCTCAAACCAAAATCTCTATAATTTAGTCCAAGACTTGGAGATTTATTTATGTACCTCATGGCCCACTTGACAACCTGCCAATATTCTATGGATGGCCTCGACATGATTGTTCACCAAGAGCATAAGCCAAATCACGTCTAGTACAGACCATGGCATGAATAATACTTCTCACAACATTAGAATAACCAATTTATTCCATTTTTTTGCATCTCCACATCTTTATCACCAACTTGAATAGATGTTAGTTTAAAATGTTGAGCAATGACATGTGACTAGTTTTACCTCTGTCATACCAAACCTGAGAAGCACCTTCCTCAGATAACCTTCCAGTGAAAGAAATAAAGTTCTCATTTGTACATCTCTAGTTATCTCCATCTCAAGAATCTTCTTGGCCAAGCATACTTCTTTCATTTTAAACCTATTTCTTAACGTTTCATTCAGTGACTTAATTTATGTATTGTCTTTGCTAACAAACAACATATTCTCTACATATAACATTAAATATAATTTCAACTAAACAAGATCATGTCTCATGCATATCATTCCATATAAAATGCATCCGCTGACAGTATCATAGAGTATCCCTTGTATAAAATTATTATTTCTTACTTTGGTAGATTTCAGAGTAGTACTAAGTTTAAAATGAGCATCAAAGGGAGTCTCAACAGCTCTGGCTTCAAACATGCTGAATTTATTGAGGACTTTATGTATGTATTCTTGTTGAGAGAAGAATATATAACCTTTCAATCTATTTATCCTGATGTATATTACAAGTATCTCATTAACCTCTCATATATCCATTCATTTGAATTATTCTTTTAGCTGAGTTATCATAATTTCTATCATCTACTTGTCATTTTTAAGTATCAATATATCATCCACATAAGATAGCAACAAGATCTGTCTCGTCATGTGTATTTCACCATTAAAAAGGACACAATTTTCATAACATCTCCTCACATAATTTATATACTTCATGAAAGAGCCAAATGTCTCATTTTACTATCTAGACGACTGTTTCAGGCCATATAAAAGTCTCTTTTATAAATGCACATTATATTACTTTCCTTCTTCAAAACCTTAGGGTTGACTCATATAAATAATCTCCTACAGTTCTCCATAGAAGAAGGAAATAATAATATCCATTCGATATAACTCAAGATCAAATCTAAGTATAATTTACAATATAAGCGTTATAAGGTTTATTTCACAACCGATAAGAAAATTTCATTGTAATCATACCATTTTTTTGCGTAAAGACCTTAGACACTACCCTAACTTTTGAAGTTAGATCATTCAACTCCTATGATATATTATTTCATCTTGAATGTTCATTTCCATCTAACAAGCTAATGACTTTTCATTGTGTCATTCTGCTTATTCAATTTATCATTTCTTTTCAAAGCTAATTGATAACTCTCATTTGAAGCTTCTTTTGCTTCACATGTGCATAAATTTAATCCTCTCTCGGGTACATATAAACTCAAGCACTAAAGAATAAATCTTGTTGATGATGTATGCAGTTGACTTGATAGTTTATCCCTAAAATCTTCGGCCTATACTAGTTATCATTAGTATAAAACTTACCTTTCGAGTAAGATTCGTCTCATCCTTTAAGCAAGACCAATTTATTGAGAAATTCTTTTCACGGTTATGTGTCTAGCAATGCTAATTTATTAGAACAATAGATTGTTAATTATCTATTAACAAATTCTAATCCATTGTTGGTCCTTAACTTATTATGTAACTTGGATTGAGTCTCCGCCAGCTTCTTCCAATCCTTAAAAGAATTAAATTCCTTAGTTTTAGTCTTCAAAAGTATATTTATACTTTTTTGTAATATGTATAAATTAATGCCATAAATACCTAAAATCTCCAACTGTAGGATGTCTTGGAGGTCCCCAAAAGTTAGACTGAGCATATTCAAGCACATCACGAGTTGTATAATTGTTGGTTAGGAACTTAACCTCTTACTTTTACCTATCCCACAGTTCTCACAGAACGTTAGCTTCTAAGCTTTATCATCATCCAACAACTCTTGTTTGTTAAGTTCATTTAGGTATTTCTCACTCAAATTCCCTAACCTCATATGCCACAACTTGCTTGATTCACTCTTAGCATTAGACACACCTCATATCCTAATATCCTTCAAGAAGTACCACACAATTAATTTTATAGGTTCTCATAAAAACTAGGTAAAACCTTGCAGAATCCTAAGTATGTCATATCCACCCTCTTATAGTTATGCCCTTCCGCATCTAATATTCCAATAGAAAAAATGTTATGTTTAACTTCAGGGACATACCTCATATTTTTTATTACTCTCTCAAATCATGTAGATAACTTTAGTGGAATGTACATGGCTCATCATACCATGTTATGACCTTAACATCATCAAAATTCTTTAGATATTCAAACCAGTTTATGTTGGAAGTCACGTTGAATGAAGGTCTTGAGTCCAGAACCCACTTGATACCATACCTACAAGTAGAATTCATTAGAACATTAGTGTATTCATAATCATATGGAATCATTGAATCATAGCTAGCTTCAAACTTATGATGACTATATCTCTTCTTCATCTCGGGAGAGTTCCTCTTGATTCTACCTCCCTTATTGTAGAACCAATATTTAAATCTGAAACCCCTCATAAATATATTAAATTTGGACTTAAAATTTCCTATTTTCTAGTTCTAATCTTTGATAATTAAGTTCAATCTATTTTGTTACTCTCTCATCAATAATAGTAGACAATTCATTTTGTACAAAGAATGCTTTGATCTTAACTCTCGAGAGTTTAAAGTCATTATCCATGGTGAATTTATCAAGATCAAACTTAATGAAACTCCTCTTTATGATTGTGTTTGATTTTTTTTGTGAGACTTGAATCCCTAGACACGAGAACTCAAACGATCTTTGTCTTTCTACATTTTTATTTATCGCCAACAATAATATTTTTACAGATTCCAAGCTCATTGTACCATTAGTTACGGTGAAAATCACAGTATTTCAATTTTTGGTTACTGGTCGAGACTTTGCCTTAATAGTGATAAATTTTCGTAAGTGTGATAGAAAGGAACAGAGCTTCGGGTCTTTACTTCGAAACACCAAATATAAAATCACTCATAATAGAGATTAAATATGGTTCAGATTGTAAAGAAATCTTACATCTACAAGTAACATATCACTAATTTTATATAGAATAAATATTATAAAGAAACTCTTGAACTCAATTAACATACTCAATTAACATAGCCTCTCACGTACTCTATTTTAAAGCTTCTAAAAACGTATAATTTTACAGAGTGAATTCTTAATGTTTTTTATTTTTAAAAGTCAACAACAATCTCGATTTCATGCAACACTAATTTCATACTTATTTGCTAATACTTACTTAATCATGAAACGAAAAATGAGCATTTTAGACTCTATACTTAATCATGAAACGAAAAATGAGCATTTTAGACTCGCGATGGAACTGACATGTTATTTAAACATCAAATATCTAACATTTGTAACGTCTCTACTATTGTTGACAAACAATGATACCAAACCTTTTAGACGCCCGTTTGTGCGTGTACTATTTGTGATAACCATCCAACGTGCTCAAATCAAACTATTTTGATCGACGACTTAAATTGCCATTCTTTACAAATTCATCACAATATAATAAAATCCAGTTTCATCCAAAAAGATAAAAGTGTCTTCCGTAAATTTTATTAGATAAAATTCATGCACTTAATTACCATATGTAAAGTATTTACACTTAGATTCTATTAAAAAGAAATCAAACACCTAAATTTCATGGATTTGAATTCCAACAACCAAGCTTTTGCTTTTAAATTGCAGTCTCGAGATTCATACAAAACTTATTCTCTTAAATTTTGTCAAAACTCCGGCCTTTAACTTTCGGAACCCCAATCAGTTTGAGTCTATTTTAATTTTTCTAGTCAAATTATTATTGATGGTACTTAATTGCCCAAATTTTATGCTAATAAAAAAGTTACAACAATAATTTATTTAAACCATAACGTCACTTATTAGTGATGATTTAGCAGATAATATAATTGTGTAGATTCAAATTATAATAAGTTTAGCTAGATAACACCTAAAATTATGATGTGAAAATATAAATTAACCCATTAACCTTATTAGCTCTAACGCGATCTGAATTTAGTAATTTATTTGTGTTAAATTCATCGTAAATTAATTTATCAACCATCTATGTGCATCCAGAATATGCCTTAAACCACTTTAACTACTAATTTGTTTCTAGGACAATTAGTTACTGTATTGTTTTGATTGACTAGTTATGTTTCCATCTACATAAATACGAAAGACATATCATGTTCAAACTATATATTTTTGTAATTTTTAGACTCAATAGATTAGATTTGGATTATAAAACTAAATTATATTGCATTTGCCCAACCAGGACTTAAATAAAAGGTATAGTTGTTTGAATCACCATCTTTTATCCAATCTTTGCCTACTACACTACTCTTAATGACAACGCAATTACACATCAAGTGGAAAAAGTAAGCAACAACTCCTCTATTCATAACCAAACTCATTTTTATTTATGTTATATAAACTCAATTCATCAGCCATCAAACAACACCAACATCAACACCAACACCAACAATCTCTAGTTATATACACTCTAAACCAAAGCTAAGAATGAAGAGCGATTCAACAAGGATTGATGTTGCCGAGCCAAGCACCGTGACGACGAAAGGGAAAGCACCTCTGATGGCGGGTAAGGGTGGAATCAGCCGAGGACTTTCAATTTTCGACTTCCTTCTACGATTAGGCGCCATTGTTTCTGCTCTTGCTGCTGCCGTCACTATGGGAACTAGCGACGAAACTCTTCCTTTCTTCACTCAATTCTTACAGTTTGAAGCTAGTTACGACGATCTACCGACTTTTCAGTACGTGCATTCTTCTTTTAAATACGACCGAAAGCTAAAGTTGTCTCATCTACCATATCACTTTAGTAACTAATCCATGGAGACTAATGTGTTTCAGGTTCTTCGTAATTGCGATGGGACTAATTGCTGGCTATTTAGTCCTCTCACTTCCATTTTCCATCGTCGCAATTGTCCGCCCACACGCAGTCGCGCCAAGGCTCTTGCTTCTCATTCTTGACACGGTACGTACCGATTTTATTTTTCGTTTGATCTTTTGATTTGAAAAAAGTAGTAGTAAATAAGAACGGTTTGTTATTGGCAGGCGGCTTTGACTCTAACAACAGCAGCGGGATCTGCAGCAGCAGCTGTGGTGTACTTGGCACACAATGGAAACCAGAACACAAACTGGCAAGCTATATGTAACCAATTCGGTGATTTCTGTCAGACAGTGAGTGGAGCTGTGGTTGCTTCTTTTGCCACCGCGACTGTTTTCGTGTTCTTGATTGTTCTATCTGCTGTGGCTTTAAGGAAACACTAAGCTAGACTAAACTAGTCTTGGTGTTATTCTCTGTCGTTTTACTCTTGGTGTGTTGTGTTGTGTTGTGTATATCATCTTCATCTATGTCTTACGTTGTTCTGTAAGACTCATTGAACATCTTCTTTCTTGTTTGTGATTTGGAGAAAATATTGTAATGAGATTTGGGTTGCTTTATTTCCAAATTTGATCCTTGCCAGTCCCCGACTATTTTATGTTCAGTATACCAACTTTAGAATGTATCATATTATCTGTAGATTTGTGTCCGGATTTTAAAAATGGATATTTGGTCGGTCGTTACACGGTAAAAAGAATTTAATAGAATAATTACGTAGAAAGTTAGATAAGTTGAAAAAACTAATCTGATATATGCTCTTATTATTCCGATTTGACCAAAAAGTTGAATGTATTTGTTCTACCCGAGTTCGGTTTTGTTCAGATTCGTTTTCAGTTTGGTCCGATATTGATCCGAGCTCGATTTGTTTTGGATTTGGTCAAATTTCGATCCATTTTAAAAAGAAATATGAATTTCAATTATAATTTGATTTTCAATTTTTTTATTTAAATAAATAGTAAAAAATTAAATTAAAAAGTTTATTTTTCCTTTACTTTTTTTTCTTAATAATTTATGTACACTTCATTGTTATCGGACCAACACTTTGGGTTTGACGGAACTGGAACGGACATTTAAATTGGGAAACTTCCATATAAGTACCAATATTAGTTCAAAATCAGCATTTGATACCAAATAAGATCATTATCCAAATTTCGTACCAAGTATAATCCAAAATACTATAATACCCTTCTATCTAATATAATCAACTAACTTGTAACAAAAAATAAATTTTCTTTTTTTTTTCTTTTCTTTTTTTCTAAAGTTCATATCTTTTGATTTATTATTCAAAAAATAAAACGGAAACCACAGTTATGTTTATATTTACGAGACGAATCAAATAAGTGGTCTATTTGATATGTTTTGAAGAAAAAATTAAACTGTTAAAAATATTCGATTAATACTGTTAAAAATTTATAACTGTTAATTAACAGTTTTAATTGTTTTAATACTGTTAATTAACAGTTTTAATTTTGTTAAAACTGTTAATTAACAATTTTAATTCATTTAATACAGCTAATTAACATTTTTAATTTTGGTAAACCTGTTGATTAGCCGTTTTAATTCATTTAATACAGCTAATTAACATTTTTAATTTTGTTAAAACTGGTGATTAACATTTTTAATTTTGTTAAAACTGCTGATTAACAGATTTTAGATTCCTCTAAATCTAAGCTCATTCTTGCCATAAGGTCAAACGAATGCCTCTTGAAGCCATTGACCTCACTTCACAACTTCTTCAATATTCCCCTAGTCTCCTAGTCTACACTGCTCAACCACATGAGTTAGTAAAGTATCGTCTAAACCCTTAAAATCCCTGTCAATATAGCATGTAACCATGAAGAACATTCGAAAACACTTCGTTAGCTTCAATTTCAAGTTTCCTTAGCACTTTAGATGGGTAGAGAGCTTCTTCCAAGAGTGGATGATATTTATTTAACCAGGGAGATCTGTAAAAGTTTTGAAAAAATAGGACATAAGCAAATGAATAGTAAGGTCTTAAAGCAGTAGGACGGATAGAAAAGCACTAGAAAATATGTTCGAAAAGTGCAGGGAAATCTATAAATTACAACACTAGAACTTCAAACTCATCATTATAAACAATCACAAATTTAAGATATTAACAGATCACAAAGATACAATACATACAAGAATCTGAATCTCTGTTATACTAGCACAATATAAAATCGTTCGCCCAATCTATATCAGATAACACCTATTACCAACAAAAAATACAAAAAATACTTTACATACTCCACATCAAATTCGTCTTTAAAGTCGAATGTTCGTCTAAACTTGATCCAAACAAACCTTATAGTGACCTAATCCCCTTCTAATCGTCTTCATCCCTAAATCATATTTATTTACGCGCTTTATTTGAAATAATTTTCAAATAAAGCTATGATTAGTAGCATATGCGAAGTTGACGAGCATTAAAGAAGAAAACCTTCATCGATAATCGATCTTAGACATGATTGTAGAGAAAGAAAAGAGAAAGGGAGAAGGAAGTGAAGAGGATGATCGACTTGAGAGAGAAGACCGGAAGAGTTTTACAAAGAGTTTGTTCACGAAACAACATTACTTTTAATATCAAAAGGAATGATAGAGGGAATCCAAGTCGAACTACTTACCTGAGAATGAACAGACGTCGCCGAAAATAGAAATGAATTAAGTCGTCGAAGGGAGGCTATTCATCCTTCGATAAATAGACACGCGAGAAGAAAAAGTCACAAGGCAAACTGGAACCAAAATTAGGGTTATTAACTAGAAAAGGGTAAAATTGGTATTTAAAAAATATTTGGTATCTAAATTACTTAAAAGAATTTTAACGCGTCTTATTAGGCAATACTCATATGACCGTGGACCAAAAGTGGATTAACTATTTATTTTGGTATGATATTGGAAATAACCCTTAAATTTATCACTTCAAATTAGGTTTCATCAGTAAAAAAAATCAATTTTTAGAATATGATTGGATCCTTAGTAAAAAAAATCAATTTTTAGAATATGATTGGATCCTTAAGTTTTTGGTTTGATCCAATTAAATTAGAGTTGATTCCAGTTTATCCGGTTTTTGTCTATTTTTATAAAAATATAAATCCACTTATAATTTGATGGTTCCATATAAAAAATAAAACATATAAAAGTTAATGTTTGTTTTTTAATTGGTCATTATAATTTTGGTAGTAATATAATATATACAAAATAGTTTTAAATATCCGTTTTATCGATTTATCTATTTTATTCGTCTGGTTTTATATCGGTTTCTATTCTATGGATTTATCGATCCATTCTAAACCGATTTTATCTACCCGATATCATCTTGATTGTCGAAATAGGATCGCGAAATGAAACGTTAAAATTCGATCCGATTTACAATCCGGTTTTTACCGGTTTAATTCGGATCCGGCTCTCGGTTATAAAATTAAGAATCAATTATCTACGAAGTTGACATATATGTCCAACGATACCGTAGGTTTTTGAACTAGAAACCAGTTATGTAGAAAGTTCGATAAAGTGTAAAACTAAGTCAAATTTGAAGGAGAGGTCAGTTAGTAGAATGAATACTATAGTCTATAGAAGCTAACTATTAATAACGGAACTAGACTGGAAGTGAAAACTCCACTGATATCACCACCCTTTCGAAAATGAAATGCTCTGAAGTATCCGACGAAAGAATCGAAATGCAAAAGCAACAACCGGAGCGGCGATGCTGTAGAAAAATGCCTCCGTCGAGAAGAGAGTTGACACCAGACCTCGATGACGAGACTGCTGAGAATGTCGATCTTGTAGTGTTACAGAGAATCGACTCTTACGTCCAAGATATTCTGACGGTTGCAACTCAAGTCGCGTTCTACGATATGGATATGGACACTCGTCAATGGGTTCGATTTCATCTTTTTTTTCTTCAAGATTTTATGGAATGGTAATTTAATTTGGGCGTGTGGTTTCTTGATTCTTGATTGGATGGTTGCAGATTCGCAAGGAGGATCAGGGACCTCTGTTTGTTGTTAAGAGGTAAAATGTGGCTTCGATCGAGCTATACACCCTTTCTTGTCTTTCTGATTTCTTATGGAAAGTAGGAACTGATTGTCATTTGTGTTTTTTGCTGTGTTCTGAAGGAAGAATTTACCTAGATTCCGGTTTATCGTAATGAACACGCTTAACCAAGGTTCGAAGTTGTCGATTTCTTATAGTTTTGATCATCTTCTTTACTTGGCAAGCTCTTATTACTTCCTGGTTTTGAAAGATATGAAACAAAGTTGATAGAATCAATAGAAAAAATTTCCATCTTCTTTGGTTTAGTAACAAAAAGTGACAGAAAACTTATCAGTTTATGGGACAGGATCGAAGAAGAATATGTTTTAATCGACTTCCATTTTCTTATAAGCAGATAATTTAGTGGAGGATATTGTTGAAAACTTCGTGTTCAAAATTGGGCCTATGAGTTTGTTGTATCGAAGTGCATCACAAGAAGTGAAAGGAATGCTGTTTCAGAACGAACTTGAATGCAAGGCAATTGGAAATCTCTTTAGTAGGTATGATTGCCTGCTTATGAATTTGTCTGATATAAAGAGGACGTAAATATTATGTTGATTTCATTCAAAGCAATCACAATAGAAGTGTTTCTTAGTGAAGAGTTGCTAGTAGCCTAAAGTTTTCATTCCCCACAGGTTAACCAAGAGACATTCGAAAGGTACCACGAGCATAACTACGGCAGGAGAAGGGTACTGTTCTCTTGAAGTACAGATAAAGTTTACTGACACTATCTATTCATCTTGGCATTAGAACAATTTAGTAGATGTCAGATAATTGTTAGCTACCACTTTCAATACGAAAGATTATGAAGTCTGACGGCTAATTCTTGGTAGTATGTTTCAGGTAGTCAAGTAAACTGGAAAGTATTGCTTATATGTTTACTCTGTTGGGTGTCTCCTGTCTTTTCTTAAATCTTTCTGCTACATTGTTCTTAAAATGATGATGATGATCTCTTCTCTTAGTTGCATAACTTCTGTCTTTGATTTCTTATGTAAGTACGCAAAATACGTCTGATTCCCAATTAAACCTCTTTTTCCTTTCTATCTTGAAATGTAGTGAGCTCGAGGAACTTGAAGCATTCCCTAGCTTGCCAATAGTAGACAGTGCACTTAAGCCATCACCACCTGCAGCTATTATCCCAAAAAACCATACGGGGTCACTGATTTTAGACTATTTCAAAGTACGGATGAATTTTATGACGGTTTAAGTTTTCTCTTTGGTATAGCTTTATGTGCCAAATGTGTCACTAGCTTGCTTCTTTCATTCTCTATATGCATCATTGCAGGCTGCTACAGATACTCCAGAAACACCGGATTTAGGACAACCTGATCATACCACCCCGACATCCGATCATACCACCCCAACATCCACTAAATCGCCAAGTGTTTCTTCTTCTAAAGCAGCACCACAAATGCAATCCATACCTCATGCAACATCTAGTCAAATAGCCCGCCATAAAACTCTAGATCCTTTAAGCTGTAGTAGACATAGCACTCATAGACTCGTGAAGCCTTCATTCTATACTCCAGCTTCATCACCGTCTGCTTTGGTGACACCATCTTCGCTATCAACACCGAAAAGTACTGGTTTTCATACCCCTGGTTCTTCTTTCACTCCAAATGAGAGGCATGGTTTTAGCAAAGAAAAAGTTAGAGATGCACTTCTTATCCTGGTTCAGGTATATATGCTATCTTTTCCCTATTTTAAAGAAAAATTATGTTATTTTATAGAACTACTTGTATATGTCTTGCTGTCAATTTTTAAGTATACCCTACTTGATGGATCGTGACGGGTAATTTGCTTGCAACTTTACATAACCAATGAAAGAAAACAATGATTGACACTATGTTATTTGTTCCCTATGCTGATGCTATTTTCTTATGTGTTATTGCGAAAACTTTCAAAGTATTTGCACTGGAATTCATGTCGTACGAAAACAAAGCCAATACAATATTTGAGCACTTTACTTGCTTGTTCGACATTCCCTCTAACACACACACACTCACACCTAAACCACATACAAATATGTGAGCCCATATCAACTATTTAGATACGACAAATAGTGGTTTGATTGATTCAAGATCATACTAGTATCAGGTTGGTTTCAATCCGTACAAGTGTTTACTCAAGCATATTTATGTGTTATTTGCTTCTGATTAAAGTTCTGTCTTCCAACTTTGTTCAATTAAATTATCAAAAGTTTTATGTGTATATATATATGTATGTCTGTTATGAATATTTTTCATTAAGCTGATCTTGCTTTATTTAACTTCACTTGGAAGTTGATTGGAAATAATATTGTTTGTCTATAAAATAAATATATGGATTTCATTTTTTCCAAGCAAGACAATATGACGGCCCATTTTCGTACCCCTAGATTATGATATCTCAAGTATTCTCCATCTCACACAGACACACGCTGACAGGTCACAAGGATGTCCCGTGTCTTGGTGTGTAAAGCTAAAAGGATTTTGATTTGATGTTCTTTAATTATACCGCTGAATTTACTGATGCATCTATTTTTTGCTAGGATGACAGATTCATTGACATGCTCTGCACAGTACTGCAGAAGGTTCACCGCTCCTCATGAGCAGCCCAACCTATAAAAGTTGCAAGATATGACAAATGCCTGTAGAGTCTCGTTTCTTTCCAAATATTCAGTCTAAAATACACAAAAGGTGATGGAGGATGATCACTTGTATCTCTCATTGTCCATAGAAGGGTTAGCTTTTCATACAAAAGCTGTTTTTAGTAGCACTAGTTAGATTTACAAGTGTACTAATCGGGTTTAAATGAACAATTTATTACTCGTTGGAGACTGAAAAATAGGTGTATCACTAGTGCCTACTTGCTATATGTTAGGACTAGGTTTTTTTTTTCTTGTAAGAACTGACACTAAGGAATCAATGAATGTATATGAATATGCAGTTTGGAACTTGTCACCCCTTTAAGAATGTATATGAACGAAAAACATATACACGTTCAGCCTTAGCCTTCTCTTATATTTCTTAAGAGCTAAGCTCTGTATTGGACCTGATATAGGACTCATGAATCCTGCTTCCTCCCCTGCTACAGGACCGGGTATATAGGACTCCTGAACTCTGGTCGTTCCCTAAGCATATTAGTGAGCCTTAGTGGGTCTTATGTTATCAGCTTGAACAATTTTGTTTTTATATTAGGCTTACTGGGTCCCACGTGTCAAATTAGTTTATATTGAATATTAGCTAAAAGACAAATTATTGGCTTCCTTGTAAAAATGTTGTACACTTGTTACGTTTCCGTTATATGTGGATCTCCGTATAACAGAAAAAAATTAACAATAAAACATATAAAAGATCAAAATGTAAACAAATTCAAAATATATCACTTTAAAGACATAAAACTAAAATATTACAGAACTATATCTTAAAATATTCTAACTATAACCATTTTTTTTTTTTTTTTTTTTTTTTTTTTTTTTTTTTTTTTGGCAAAAATAGACTTTTATTGATATTGAACCCAATATGAGTCCCAACAGAGGTCCAAGCTAGAGTGGACTTAATACATGAACAGAATGGCCCAGCCCAAGGCAACAAAACTAACAGAAAAGGGACTAAATCGATTACAAGAGAAAAGGAAACCCTAATTTCTCTCGATCCCCTTTCTTCTCTCCTTCAATCCATCAGTCTCCAAGCTTTCAGTCCTTCTCTCTTTCACGCCCAGATCCAAATAGCTCAAAAATTTCCATAGCTCTATCCAGGATCTATATACCCGATTCCCAAACCTTCAAGAACCAGAATAGCTAGTAGGGGATTAGGGATTTCGTGTGTGAATCTCCAGTCTTTCCTTTCAACTAGTGAATGTTTCGCAAGCCAGTCCGCAGCCATGTTCTCCGATCTGGAGACATGAGCAAGTTTCATGGTGGGTAGAAGAAGTTTTCTACATAGATCGACACCTCTGCAATGAGACTGTCCTGATAAAACTCCTGCTACCAGAGACAGGCAGTCGAGTTCTATGTCTACGTGAATCCAGCCGTTTTCCTTACAGAGCAGAAGCGTTTCAATTAGAGCTCGTCGCTCTGCTTGAAACGGGTTGATTTTGCCAAAAACAAATCCTGTTCCCAAGATGCAGCTTCCATTGCTATCCCGCACGATGATGCCACCAGACGCTTCGCCTGTAAAGTCCACAGCACCGTCTGCATTTATCTTCAATCGGCCCTGTTCAGGAGGTCTCCAAACCCGGTAAGCAATCTTTCTGCTTTTAATAGACTGTGCACCAAGCTGTAGTCCTACATTTTCGATTTTAAACCAGTGCTTAGTTCGTAGTTTTAAATCAATACTAAGTAAGAATCTGTTTATTCTATTGACAGCACTGTCAAAGCAATCCGTGTTTTTTCCAAATTTGCTATTGTTTCTGTTGCGCCATATTGTCCAAACTATCAGTTGGGGTACAATATGGGTAACATGAAACTTTTTGCTTGAAGATTTAAACCATAACAAATACATGTGCATTATATTCATATGTCTTCTCACTGGTACTTTAAACAAAAGACCGTAATAGTTCCACAATTGCCAGGCTTTACTGCAACTGATGAAGAGGTGAGTTAAGTCCTCACAGTTGCAGCAAAACTGACATTTTGAAACTATTGTAAAATGTTTTTTTTGGAGAGTGTTGTCAATAGGTAGATAGTTATTCAGTGTTCTCCAACTTAGAAAGGAAAATTTTGTAGGAATGTAGCTATGCCAAAGTCTGTTAAAAAGAGTCAGACTATTAGCCTTACACCTAATGCTTTCCCATGTGTCTTTAGTGCTGAATTTCTTGTCTTTAGATAAAGACCACTGAATGGTGTCCTCCTTATCAGGATTTATTTTAACCTTCATAATATTAATCTGTCTTTCACTAGGGAGAGATGATAGTAGACCATAATCCCATCTGTCATTTACCCAGAAAGTTTTAACCTTAGCTGGTAAATACCACATGTTCTGGTCTGTTACTATAGGAGGCAGATAATGCCATGAATCTTTCCAAAAGTCGACATTTCCACAGCCCACAGTCCATTGAATGCATTGCTCTGCTTTATCTCTTACAGAGCAAAGACTCTTCCATATAGGGGAGTCATTTATACTGCATTTTGCATTGCTAGGATGTCTCTCAGCACAATATATGTTAGAGAGAAGCTCAGACCATAGTGATTTACCTTTTCTAAAGCAAAACCATAATTTGTATGTAAAAGACATCTGCATATCAGTCAGCCTTTTAATGTTTAGGCCACACTCCCCAAAAGGTTTGCAAATTCTTTTCCAAGCAGTCCAATGGATTGCTTTTTCGTTAAACTTTGACCTCCATAAAAATTTATTTAAAAGAAGCTCAATCTTATTTAAGATGTTGTTTGGTATGCAACTGTTTTGCATCCAATAGAAAATTATAGGGTAAATAACGTGTCTTATTAGTGATAGTCTACCACTATAGGACAAGTTTTTTATATCCCATTCATTGATTTTATTCATAATCTTAGATAAGAGAGGGAAGTAGTGCTTTCCTTTGTTGTTTGTGGCTATAGTAATCCCCAAATATGAGAATGGTGCGTGTTCAGTCTTATATCCCATTGTTGCATGAATCCTTGCTGCCTTATCTTTAGAACAGCCTTTTGATGTAATGACTTTTGTCTTTTCAATGTTGATTGTCTGACCAGATTCTTGTTGATATCTTGTAAGCAGGTTACTCAAGCTTTTAATGGATTTTGGAGAGCTGTTTGTGAAGATCACAACATCATCTGCAAAAGCCAGAGAAGGTAAGACATATCCTGACTTAATATAAAATTGCATAGACTTTTCTGACTTATATAGATTTTCTAGTCCTCTTAACAAAGCTTCTTCTGCCAATATAAATAGACAAGGAGACAAAGGGTCTCCTTGTCTTAGGCCAGTTTTTTGATTAAAATACCCAGAGCATGTTCCATTAATTAGGACAGACAGCATGACATTTGAAATTAGTTTATTTATTAAAGCAACAACTGTTTCAGAAAACCCAAAACATTCTAAGGTTTTAATGACAAAGGAATGTGACAACTTGTCAAAAGCCTTTGTCATGTCTAGTTGTAGGATTATGTTTCCTTTAGAAGGCTTCCTGCCTATGTTATGAAGCATTTCTTTTATTATTAGGATATTATCATGTATTAATCTGCTTTTAACAAATGCACTCTGTCCTTTGGACACAATTCTAGGAAGGATACATGACATTCTCCTATTAATTAGAGCAGAGATAAGTCTATTCATTATGGTGCACATGCTCAGAGGCCTGTAGTTACTCCAAGTAATTGGGTTAGCCATTTTTGGCACTAAAACAATACCTGTTGCGAATATCCCTTTTGGGATATCTGCACCAGATATATAAGCATTCAATGCTTTACACAAGTCATGATTTATTATGTCCCAACATTGCTTAAGAAAGTGTGTATTAAATCCATCAGTTCCTGGTGAACTATCATTTTTCATTTCATATATAATGGATCTAACTTCATCAATAGAAATATGCTTAGTAATCTCAGCATTGTCACTTTGATTTACAATTTTTGGTATGTTATTCAGTATAGACTCATGATCACTCATATTATAATTGTTCACAGGTACATTAGACAGAATGTTTTCAAAATAGGTTACAGCAGAGGCAGCTATATCCTTCTGATCAGTGATCCAGACATCATTGTCTTTAATACCAGCTATGTAATTCTTCTTTCTCTTTTTATTTACGTAACTGCTGTAGAGCTTAGTGTTTCCATCAGATTCACTAAGCCAAGAGTTAAAACACTTCTGCTTCCAATAGCATTCCTCATCTTTTAAAGCAAGGATGAGAATGCTATTGGCTTTAGACAGATTCGATTTTGAATGATTGTCATTAGTAGTTAGATGAGCAAGTTCACAGTTTTCAACCTCAACCATAGCAGCTTTTACCCTATTGAAAATGTTTCCAAAAACTGATAAATTCCATCCTTTTAAAAACTTTTTCAGTCTTTTTAATTTGTACCAAAATATAGTACTGTCCTCTCCATTACAATGAAGAGACCAGTTTTGCCTTACACTTGACATAAAATCAGGGTGGTTTACCCATGCATTGAGAAATTTAAAGGAACCTTTCTTACTATTAGATGCCCTGTTATCAACTTTAGAAATGCTAATTAGTAGAGGAGCATGGTCAGAACAAGTTCTGACCATGTGGCAAACCTGAATGCTTAAGAAGTTAAGCATATTCTGATTGCACAAAACCCAGTCCAGTCTCTTCCAATTGCTATTGTTACTCCATGTGTAACGTGATCCGCTATGTGCAGGTACCTCCAAATCACAGTGGCGAATAAACTCATTGAAATCATCTGCACTGGCCACATCATAGTTCAAGCAGTGCAATTGATCCTCAGGGCACCTCGTAGCGTTGAAATCTCCAGATAATATCCAAGGCATGTCACAGGTGAGACTGTTGAGCTGTTCCCATAACCTTCTTCTCTGTGCTTTCAAATTTTTTGCATATACAGATGTGAAATAGCAATCTAATGAAGCATAAGTAATCTTTACATGTAAATATTGTTCCTGGTCATCAATAACTGTAATACTAACATCATTTGGCCAGAATAACCAAATTTTGTTAGAAGCATTAGATACAAAATTATCAAATCCTATTTTCTTAGCTACAAGTTCTAGCTTATCAATTCTAGCCATTGGTTCCTGTATAGTAATAATTTTGACATTTTCATTCTTAACTATAAACTTAAGCCTAGCTATTGTAGGTTTATTGTTTACCCCACGTGCATTCCAACTGATGCATTTAATCATTATCAGATGCATAGTTTTTTGGGAACTTTTCTCTCTTTTTAAGAGAGTTAACAGTTAATGATTTAGAGTTACCATTCTTATTTGCAGATTTGACTTTCCTGGAAATTACAGTCTCAAAGTCATTCTCCTCACAATTGGTGCTAGTCCTAGGGGAAGGGTTGTAGCTTCCACCCCTTGTACAACGAGGAGATGCCTGAGATAAGTTTTTCTCCATCCGATTCTCCTCCTCTTCAAGATTCTGAAGAGCGCTTATAATTTCTGGTCCATTAATAGACACAGACCCTTGTTGAACTGGGCTTCCCACACTAGTAGTTGGGCATGAAGCATGTGGTTTATCCTTTTTTGTGATGATAGATTTCAGTTTTCGCTTGTAGACATGTGTAAAAGATTCCACCTTAGAATTCTTTGGTTCAGGAATAGAAGAAATATTCGTATCTAGTATCAATTTGTTTTCTTCCACAGACTTTTCAATAAAGCCTACTGTTTCTGCATTCTTATTGTCTTGTGTATTGTTCTTTTTGCATTTCGCTTCATCATGCCCAATGTGGTGGCAAAACTTGCAGTATTCAGGCACATTCTTGTAGCTGACATTGATAGAACAGTCCTTTCCATCACCAAAGCTTACTGTCATCTTCCTTTTCAGTACACAAGAAATATCGATTTCTACAAGAGCAAAACAAGCGTTCCATTTTGCTCTGTTTACCTCTGGGATCACTACGTGGTGAACTCTGCCTAGGGAAGCAGCCAATCCATGTATTACTGAACTGTTATACATGAATTCAGGCAGCTTCTCGAAGCGAACCCACAGCAGAGCAACAGGAGATTCATAGTTCCTCAAGCTTTTAGGGCACCATTTAATCACGCGCATCATTCTACCATCTACCTTCCAGAATCTACCTACCCACAGCCTGCCTGCGTCTTCTAAGATAGAAAACTCCACCAAGATTTGCCTAGAATCTACTGTGACATAGGTATAGGTTCCTTTGAATTTGAAAGATTCAAGAAACTCTTGAAATTGTTGCTTCTTAGGAATACCATCGTTAAACTTAACAACAAGCGTTGTTCTTGAAGCATTGCATAGATTTTCCTTTACTTGTTTAGAAAACTTAACGACATTGTTATCAGCATTCAAGATAACCTTTTCGGGTTTGAAGTCAGGCACCCCTATCTTCGAACGAACTACATCGGTATATAATGGCTTTGTAACAGCTTCTTGAGGCTTGGCTTGCGCAACATTCAAGGCTGGAAATTCATCCATCTGCTCCATCACAGCAAACACCCCAATCAATAGTCTCAGCGAATCTAGTTCTTAAAGCAAATGTAGAGAAAATAGATTGTTTCTTAATGATCAAGAAGCAAATCTAGTTCTTGAAGCTTTCTTGAGAGAGAAGGCTCCATCGGTTTCTTCTAGTGTTATTTCTGTTTTAAACCAACTTCAGAATTGAACTCGGGACCTCTCGCACCATTCTAACTATAACCATATATCTACCTTAAACCATATAAACCAAAAAAAAACACAATTATATCTGTTTGTTTCTAATAAAAATTAGTTCTGCTTGAATTTTCAATAACAAAATTAAATTAAATTTGAATTGATTTATATTTAATTAGTTGATTTTTTTTTCGGAGGGAACCCGCAGCCGTTACCCAGTTTGTAATGAGTGCGTACATAGTAAACCCTCAGTTTGGCGCAATAGCCTGCAAACCAACGCCAGAAGGTAAACCACACAAGGTGACAGACTCAGTCGAGAAAGCGTATGTCGAGGGACTCGAACTCATTACCTTTGGTCACAAGTATACCTTACTCAACCAACTCAGCTACCCCTTGGGGGCTAAAAGGGGAACTATTTTTTTTTTCGGAGGGAACCCGCAGCCGCTACTCAGAGTGCAATGAGTGCGCACAGGGTAAACCCTCAGTCTGACGCGATAGCCTGCAAACCAACGCCAGAAGGTAAACCACACAAGGTGACATGCTCAGCCGAGAAAGCGTATGTAGAGGGACTCGAACTCATGACCTTTTGGTTATAAGAATGCCATACCCAACCAACTCGGCTACCCCCTTGGGGGTAAAAGGGGGGGAACTATTTGTTTTTTTAGTTCACGGGAGATTTTTTTTAATGAGGGCCTAATTTAAAGGCCAGATATAAACAATGTTGAGACAAGGTTTAGTCGGTAAGAAATAATGGTCCAAAACTAAAATGAAAACATAATTTTTCTGAAGTTGGAATCCGCCAAATAATTTAAAAAGGTGTCTAAGCTCTTCTTCAAGCATTTGTATTTTCATTCACTTGCCGATAGAAAGAGTTTCATAAGTAAAAGGGAAAACTATCAAACTGCTTCATTATTTCAGATTCGCGAAAAGAGCTCAAGAATTAATTCATTTAATCAATTCGAAAGTCATTCTCATTCAATTCAATCAACAATCAACAATCAACAAGGAGAGTTGATGATGAATTGAAGATTGAAGAGACTGAAAGAGCCAATATCCAGTTGAGTTTAGCAAGCTCGATGAGATCAAAGATCAAATAATCGGTAGAAACTTCTGGAGATAAAAGGGGAACTATTTGTTTTTTAGTTCAAAGGAGATTTTTTTTTAATGAGGGCCTAATTTAAAGGCCATATATAAACAATGTTGAGACAAGGTTTAGTCGGTAAGAAATAATGGTCCAAAACTAAAATGAAAACATAATTTTTCTGAAGTTGGAATCTGCCAAATAATTTAGAAAGGTGTCTAAGCTCTTCTTCAAGCATTTGCATTTTCATTCACTTTCAGATAGAAAGAGTTTCATAAGTAAAAGGGAAGACTATCAAACTGCTTCATTATTTCAGATTCACGAAAAGAGCTCAAGAATTGATTCTTTTAATCAATTCGAAAGTCATTCTCATTCAATTCAATCAACAATCAACAAGGAGAGTTGATGATGAATTGAAGATTGAAGGGACTGAAAGAGCGAATATTCAGTTGAGTTTAGCAAGCTCGATGAGATCAAAGATCAAATAATCGGTAGAAACTTCTGGAGATATTATCATATTATGCTTCAGATTGAATCCAGAGTATGGTATTGGGCTGAAAATTCTGGAGATATTATACTTCAGATTGAAATCAATTTGGGAAAATGAAGGATTTTCAAGTTGAGTGATGAGGTTGAAGCAGGTTGTTGATACGTCCGAGATTAATGTAGGCAGCTTTTACTATTTGATGGATTTCTGGGATAATTAAAGAAATTTTTTGATGATTATATTTTATGATACACTTACAAGATGAAGCCATTGAAGAGAATTATGGGCAATGTTTTGTCAGAAAAATCTACAGATACCCAGGAAGCTTTACATATAGGTTAGTTGAATAATAAGAACGTTTAGTTATTGTTTCTAATATAACCTGTTCCATTATGTTCAAGAGAAATAATAACTTCAAGTAGTTATGAGCATTTGCTGAGTTTATTTCTAGCTTTAAGCATTTGAGAGTCCATTTTGCTAGCCAATCAACAACATTATTTTGTACTTAACTTATATGATATAGAATCATTGAAGTGTAAATGATATTTCTACAACTATTAAGGATATGATAAAGAGATGTAGGATATTTACCTTTTGCGAGTAAATTTAACTAAGATTTGTGAATCAATATCCATGTCAACGTTTACAAAACCTTTTTCCTTGCTAAGTGTTAGACCATCGAGCAGAGCATAGACTTCAGCCTGTAGCAGGGATAGTTTTCCATAGGTATTTTCAAGGCCAGAGATGATGGAGCCATCTGAATTTCTGATAATTATTCCACCATAAACATCACCATTCTCCAAAGAGGATCCATCTATGCTTAGTTTTACTCTGTTCTTGGAATGAGGGTTCCATGTATGATATGTAGGTTTTCTATTGGTTTTTATATGGTTGAAACAACCCATCTCAGAATAAGCATTGTAGGTGTTGTGCCAATGCTTTTTATTGAGAAGGGATGCATTTTCAAAAGCCTGCAATATCTATTTTATGTAGTTTGTGGTATTTATAAGAGAGATAGTCATACCTTTAACATTTGATTTGTTCCTTGATTGCCATAATGTTCAATAAATGATTGGAGGTATGATGGAATAAATATGAATGTTTTGACCTGATTTCCAGAACTAATTTCTCAATAAGTGAACAATTGTCACGTGTCTTCCAACTTGAATCTTGCATATATATGAAAAATGGGACCATATTGTCCATGAAAAGATACATTCTAGAAATAAGTGATTGGTGGTTTCAGTATTGGAGTAGAACGGGCACTTAGATACCAAAGGATATATGTCTCTTCTGAAGGATAATATATGTAGGGAGCTAGTTGTTGATTATTCTCCATGTTAGAAAGGAACATTTCCTTGGTTTGATTGAGTTTCATAGCTTGCCATAGAGATTAGATATATTGTGATGCTTTATGATCATGTTCCAAGTCTTTGTAGGGTTAAATTTTATATCTCTAAAAACAAGCCATTTAATAGAGTCATCTTCATTCCATTTAACATGGGGTTAAGTAGTAGGTTTGATAGCAGAGAGTCTTCTCCAGGTGTAGGATTCTGTGTTAACAGAAAATTTCGCTTGCAAAGAGGGTATATTCTTACAATATATGCCATGAATAAATTTAGCCCAAAATAATTCATTTTCTCTGAAATTGATCCAAAGTTTGCAAGAGTAGATGTCATGAATGTCTTTAAGATGCTTGACATTCAGACCACCTTCATTGAAGGGCTTGTAAACCTTGGACCACTTAGACTAGTGGATGTTGGTTGAGTCTTGATTATATCTCTATACGAACTTATTAAGTATAATTTCAATTTTTTCATTATTTATTTAGGGATAGTACAACACTAAGCCAATAATAAGGTATAGCCACAAGAATAGATGAAATCAAGGTTAGTATGCCTCTGAATGATAGGTTTTTTTCATCTTAGTTTGATATGTGTTACCTAATTTTGCTGATTAAAGGTTCATAGTTGGACGCATTGTTGTTGTTACTAATAGTAATGACCAATTATGTGATAGGTAGATATTCTGAGTTGAAACCAGCGAGGTTAGATATGTAGGAAATTCTGATAGAGGGAGCATTATTCGAAAAGATAATTTTTATCTTGTTTTTGTTGATAGTTTGTCCTGAAAGATCTTGATAATCCTGTAAGGATTTACTTAAAGTAGAAATAGAAGTAGGAAAGCTATCAGTGAATATTAGTAAATCATCTGCAAATGACAAAGATGGAATAATAATGGTTCTCTTGGTGATTTATCTTAAGAATTTATTTTGTTCAAAAAGATTGTTGAGCCCTCTAAAGAGCACCTCTTCTTCAATAATGAATAGACTTGGAGATAAAGGATCTCCTTGTCGTAATCCATTAGTTGTTTTGAAGTAACCTGAAACTTCACCATTAACCAGTATAGATACATGAATAATTCTAATTATTCTTTCAATATGGTAAACAAACTTTGAATCAAAACCAAATAAAAATAGAACTTTTATAATGAAGCTATGGGACATTCTATCAAAGACTTCAGCCATATCCATTTTGATAAGAATGTCCCCAGCTTTTACCTTTTTATTAAGGTCAAAAAGCATTTCTTGAGCAATAAGTATGTTTTCATAAATTGACTTATCTGCTACATATGCTCCCTGGAATTAAGAGATGATTTTAGTTAGTAATTATGTTGGTTAATATGCATAAACTGATTGGTCTGAAATGGTTCCAGATTGTAGGATTGTTGTTGTTTGGGATAAGGCAGATGCCAGTGGAGAGGATACCTTCTGGAATGTCCTGTCCTTGGAAGAGAGAGTTTATAGCAGCGCAAAAGTCATGTTTCATGATCTTCGAGCAGGTAATGTAGAAACAATGGTTGAAACCAACGATTCCAGCTACACTGTTAGGATTAAGGCTTTTGATGGTCTGCAAGATGTCTTCTTCAGTAAGGAGTTTCATAAGCATAGAGTTATCATTAGAGGAGATCATCTTAAGCATATTTTTTAATAATATTTTGTTGAAAAGGTTGTTGTTATACCTGTGATGATGAACAAAACTATCAGTAAATACATCTTTGAAGAACTTTAATGCAGATTTTCCAATTAAATGATTTTCCAGTGATCCAAGTAGAATTTTTCTTGATGCAGTTGATCTTATATTTCTTTTTTTTCTTCTTGACATAAGAGTGACAGACTTTAGTATTTCTATCGCCATCTTTAAGCCAATCAGAATAGGTTTTGGTTGCCAATATGATTCTTTAAATTTTAAAACTTGGAGAAGTAAAACATTGTATTGAGCTAAGTTGTTGTTGTTTTCTGTGTTATTGGTGTGGTACAAAATGTGTTCCGTGTGAAGTACATTGTTTTCTGCTTCACTAATTTCATCAGAGATGTTTCTAAATATTAACTTGTTCCAAATCTTGAGAGAGTATTTTAATCTCTTAAGTTTATTCCAAAAAATGTATAAAGGAAACCCATGCATAGATAAATTCCAGTTGGTTTCAACATGAGAAAGAAATTCTTCATTTACTGGCTACATATTAAGAAATATGAAGCTATATTTAGCTTTATATATGTTATTAAATATGGATACTAGAATGAAGATATGGTCAGAACAAGTTTTGGCCATATGAGTGATTTTTGTGTTATAAAAATAGGAGCCCAATCTGGATTGATTAGAGCTTTGTCGAGTCTTCTCCATTTAGATTTATTAATCCATGTGAACCTCGTTCCTATGTATCCAACATCTTCAAGATTGCATTCTCTTATGGTTTCACTGAAGTCTTCTGCACTTTCAATGTTGTAGGTGTTACATCTCATCTATTCATTATGAGATAAGATTGAGTTAAAATCACTAATTAAAAACCATTCTTTGAAAGATTGAGAGATTGGTCTAAGAGAGTTCCATATATTCACTCTATTGAATCTCTAACATTTTGCATAAAATGTCGTTAAATAAACACTTTTGTTTAAACATTTATGAGATATTGTAGAGCGACGATACTGTGGATGGTTGATAATGTAGTCTTTAGTCCAGAAAAGCCATATTTTTGTGTTTGTGTTAGAACATTAGTAAGGGAATCCCAGTTTAATAACAATAATAGAAATGTTTTCTTCTTTGATGAAATGTTTAAAGAACGACCACTATGTTGAGGTTTTCTTTATTGATGATGTGGTTGAGCCTTTTAATTGATGCTTTGTTTCCAATACCGCGTATATTCCAGGAGAAAAACTTAATCATTAGCAGGATTAGGTTTTAGAGATTAATTTTCCCTAAAGAAGAACTTGATGATAACTGAGCCTTTTATTTTCCTAATGTTAGCTTCCTTTAGTCTTTGATTCAGTATAACTTGGAATTCATTATCATCTTCTTTCTTCTTTTGAATAGGTGATGATGGAAAAATCCCTATGTTGATATGTTTAAAAGTGTAACTTTCAAACTCGATGTTGAAAGGAGGTGAATTGTCTTCTTCCATATTCTTGATTGTATCAATTAGGTCTTCTTTAAAAAGGTTAATGGTATGAGCAGTATGAGCAAATGTGATTCCTTGTTGAGATGTCTCTTTAGTGGTTTGGGGATCATTGTTAGATGGCTGAACTATAATATATTTTAATGTATTCTTCTGCCCTTTCGTTTCTTCATTAATGAGTTGAGGTGTATCCCTTTGTATGGAGTTGGTATCTTTCATTGTTTTATGAGATTTGAGATTATTCACTGTTTCTTGTTCTATTTGTTTGCAGAAATTTTGATCATGTCCCACATGGAAGCAGTAAGAACAATATTTAGACAGGTCGTTGTAACTGACGTGAATCCAGCATCCTTCATTGCTTCCAAAACCAGCCTAAATATGGTGGTGAAGGTGTTTGGATATGTCTAGTTCAATCCATGCATAACATGTATTGAATAGAGCTTGATTTTTGGATGAAATCCAAGTTTTGATGGATTGTCCTATGGATGAAGCAATCGATGTAATGAATTCATCATTATAGAGGTGTTCTGGGAGATTTTCTAATTTGATCCATATATGTACAATTGGGCACTCAATTTTGGGACTGAAAGAAGGCAGCCATTGGAGGATTCACATTGATCTTTCCCCGATAGTCCATACACCAGGTGACTAAATCTTGCTCAGGTCAGATTTTAGAAATAGGTGTGTAGAATCTCAGTTAGAGTAAGAGAAATCTCCATCGAATTTTCTTGATTCAAAGAATTTGTATAAGATTTGCTTGCTAGGTAGGCCTTTTGAGAACTTTCGTATCAGAGTATATGTAGATAAAGAATTTAAGCTATCATTGATGCTTTCGCAGTACAGTAAAAAAATGCGGTCCTGTTTTTCATTATGTGTCTTGATTGGATTAATAGCTTCTGCGTAGGATTTGTAAGTCGGAGGTTTTGAGTTTCTAGCGAAGTTTTCATTCTTGTAACCCTGAAAGGCGGTGGGGAATATGGTTAGGACAGACGGGAATTCTTTATACACTATATTTTTTAAAGACTGCATTCTGGAAATGGTTGAAGAAAGCTTGGAATAAAAGATCTTCAGCACAAAGCTCTTGGAAAGAAGTCAAGGAAGGATAAACTCTTCAAATGAACTATTGTTGAGAGTTTATATACATAAAAAACTATTTGTTTTTTAACTCCTACAAAACAGCAATTTAAAAGGAGAACTAAACTATAACTAATAAAAAATAGAGTATAAAACTAAATAGATAAAAAAATCAAAATTTCAAGTATTTTTATATAATTTTAATATTTGGATAATTTTATGTTATATGGAAGATAATTGTTAATACATCTGATTTTTTTAAAATTAAACTATATATTTTAATATATATACATAAAAAATTCAATTTAAAATTTTAAAAATTAAAGGTCGATATAAGAAAATTAATATTTTATTAAAATAGTTTATTTTATAAACTAAACTAGTTCGAAATTTTGATTAGACCTTAGGTATATAATTAAATTTTAAATTTGAAAAAACAAAATTTAATTGATCGAAATATACAAGTCAGATAAATAAAGATTTTTTTTTAAATAAAAAAACGATAACGAGATGATAATGGCTAAGAGTTGAATGGTAAAAATATGATTATAAAGTTTAGGTCGGAATTTTTATTAATAAAATTTTATTATCTGCTAATGTGATCATACGAGAAAAATAGATATGAATCTTAATCTTTCTAAACTAAAGTTAGGAATAAAATAATTATGTTCTATTATTCCATTAACTTTTAGAGGAAAGATATGTATATAAATTTAGTCTTATACTTAAGTGATATTGTCACGTGTTTTTGATTAATATGTGCTTTCACGGATTAAGGTTAGACTAAATTATATATTTGGTCATTTTCCTCTCTATATTATTTCTAAATGACGGGAATGCGGTGTATAAAAACTATGCGTGACATTTTTTTAGATTATATTTTATTTTCGTTGAGTCTAGTAAAAATAGTTTGGGGCTTCGATCGTGCAATAAAACCATCAAATCGTGGGTTGATAAAAATGATGGGTCAAGGTGTCTTAGTTTATTTGAAAGTAAATATGACTTTTGAAGTTTTTTGAATTTTCTGGCTTGAGTGGCTGATCTTCTGAGCTTTGATTCGAATATTGTGGTTTCCTGCTATTCATTACTCATAAAAGCTCAATTTGATATTGACCCTACATATGTCTCGTTAAAAAACCTTCATCGGCCAAAAATTCTCTTGAAAAAAATATATAATTTACCTCAAAGGAAAAGGGAAATAAGTAAGTAGCAAGTTACTTGTGTAACTTGTAGGTGTTTTTAAAATTAAAAACATTATTGGTAATTTTACAGAAATGAGTAGTGCTCTGGTACTTCGAAGTGAAGATGTAAAAAAGTACTATTAGTTAAAAATAAAAGTTAAAAACATAATGATACTTCGAAGTGAAGATGTAAAAAAGTACTATTAGTTAAAAATAAAAGTTAAAAACATAATATGGTCATATCAGGACTTTGGATTTTATCGAAGCTCGTGAACAAAATTTGATAATAAATCGAATCCTTAATGAAAAATAGAAAACGATAAGGGATAGAAATAGACGTTCATGCAATGAACATTTTCAGAATAAATAAGGTTGCATGGGCAAGTGATGATTGGACAGAGTATGCGATGACATGTAACCCATGTGTATTATTGTTGATTATGTTGTTTTTTTATCGTCAAGAATGTTTTTCAATTATTCGATCATTTACACATGTATGACGTAGGAGAATTTTTTTTTGCCTATAAATATCAGCACTTTATTTAGTTTACTTCTTTTTTATGTATATATATTATTATTTTCCAACCTCTGAATTTTCTCTCGATCCTCTTAGCATTTTTTTGTCATATTTTTTCCACCATGTATAAATGTTAATCAAGTTGTGAACTCAGATTTTGAAGATTCTATTTGTGACAGACTAATTTGCAAGACATTTAGCGCGATAACTTTTATGATTTCTCAGTTTCATATACTTCACCAACTATTGGTGAGATTTTTATCTCAATTGTCTTGTTAGCCAATCTTGTGAGTTTGTTTGATTTCTCATCTTCCAGAGTTGTCCTTGATGTTTTTGTTATGGTCATGAAGCTTTAGACTTTATTTTTTGGATCCTCCACTACCCACTGGTGATGTAAATGTTGTTACCCCAGAATTAGGTGGCTCATTGTGATAATTTCTTATTCCGAAAAATTTATATGAATCTTCCCAATCTGTTGATGAGAAGATTTTTTTTTGAACATTCTGAGGTTGTCAACCAAAGCTACTTAGCCTACGAGCATATAAAACCTACCGATATGTGCTATTATTAGATATCGTATGGAAGGGTAAACTCATAAAGACTATTTTAATTACGTATAGTTTTTTTATAGTGCTTTTCGACTTAGGGTTTAACTTACTTTGTGCCTTGAACTACTAAAATTATTCCAATTGTTTGGCATGTTAACTAGACAATTATTCCCAAATGGCGCGAGTCTACTAATAGCGTTTATGGAGGTAAAGAGTGTCAATTTCCATTTTAATGCAGGATTTTCTTGTTGTTACACATATAAGATTAGAGAAGCTTATTCAACTTTATTATTTGTCCATTGTTGATTCTTGCAAAGTGGTTAGAGATATCACAAATTAAAAAAAGAATCGGAAAAAGGTTCGTCTTTGTGATAAGAGAGTATGAGACAGAAAAACATGTTTAGTATGCAATCACCATTAGAAATCGGTTAACGATAAGTCAATATTTAAGCTCCAACGTTCGTATTATAAACTTGTAAGATTTGAGTGTGTTTTTTTGTATTAGAACATCCTCAATATTTTATTGATCACAAAGAGTAAAATAGATAAAACATTAATATTTGAGCAAAATTGTCAAAAAATATTGAATAAATCATACCACAACATTTTTCCCTATAAATGATTTGGTTTCCTGGTTTATTGGCCTTCAAAAAAATATTGTTGTAATGCCTTCTGGGGGACCATCGTAGTAAAGGCATATGACGTGTCTCTAATTGTAAAGAAAGGAAAATAGATGGGTCGCTAGCCCAAGAAAGATCTAAAACTCACTGTCTGTAAAAACGAGTTGTTATCTAGAAAAATATAAATGTCCGCTGACTATTTGTAATAAAAGAAAAAATAAATAACTAATATCATTTCGACCGATGAGGCCTTAAAGAAAATCTCAGCACATGATGCTAGCAGGTGAAGTATATGTTTTGAAGTTGCGGCGGAACATGGATTTTGAAGCCACCATGTATTTTGTAATTATGTCTTAAAACAAAATCGTAAAAAAAATGGTGGTGGATATTCGAATAAAATTCATATGATAAATAACCATAACTATGGTTTAAAACCAGAATATCGATCAGATGATCTCTCTACAACTCCCATAACCAAATAAAAAACTGTATCGGAGAGAGACTACTCAAGCCTCTTTTATGATGGTGAGATCAAGTGAAAACAAATTTAAAAAACAAAAACCTTGTATGTTGTTAGACGCTAGCTCTCATAAAAACCAAACATGTTATGACCCATCGTTCCCATAAATATTTGCAAAATTGCCTCATATATGATGGGGGTAAAGACACCATATTTTTGATCTAGCAACTCGAAAATTGAGTTAGGATTTAGGTTCAAGGTTATATATATATATATATATATATGTTTCACCACTAATGTTTATCTATAGTGGTTTTAGATTAGTTTATTTATCCTTAATTTTAAATTATTTTCAATACTGTTAATATCCTTGTGGAAGTACAAAAATGAGGGAGCTGAGAGAATCCTGATCTCCGACCATTAATGGTTACGGAAAACGAGCCATTTGAGAGAAATTCTGATAGGAAACGTCTAACCCTTTAGCATGAATTCTAAGAGAAATTAGAATTATGCTATGTGCAACAAGTCTATGTTAAGAGAAAGGAAATGAAGGAGACGTAGTCCCTAACATTTATCTGAGAGGGGAGGATACTTGAGGTAAAAGGACAATTATCGGTCTCTGAATATATAAGAAAAAAATCTTAAAATTCCTTGGGTGTTACCCGAAGTTTTCGAAAGGTTCATCAAGGTATGACATGTGTATTTTAATTTTTCACCAACAGATCATCAGTGTATGTTTGAACATTCATTCTGATTTGATTAAAAATTTCTTCGTACTAACCATTGATAAGTTACACCAACATTTTCTAGACTAAACAAAATTATCTTCTAGCAGTCCAACCCTCGCTCAGTCATGGATGTTGTGTGTTTTTAACCATCCTAATATATTGAAAACTTGTTGTATTGTGAATATGCATCCATAAACAATAACATGTTATTTCTTAAAATGTCATCCACCAATTGACCAATACGTGGGTGAAGTCCACACACATCCTCCATTTGTTGTTTTCAAGTTTTAATAATACTGAGTAAAGGGAGAGATTATAAATCAGTTTGTTACTCTTGGTCTTCTTAATGTTGTTGTAATCACCAAACTCACGCAAGGTTGTGCTTTAATATTTAGGACTTTTTGGATTGTCTTCGGACAACATAACATACATAAGACAGCGAGGGCACCCGACCACCATCATATGAGTTGCTTCAGGGCTTGATGAGAACTGAAGCAATACATCTTCTGGATCTTCCTCGATAATAAGTAGGAGTCCGGTAAAGATATTGGTGACGACATTGTCGATTGACTGTGTAATTTCACCACATGCTCAGCACCCATATCTAGTGATATGCGTAGTTTTAGTTTTAGTTTTAGTTATAGTTTCAGTTCCAATTCCAGCTTCGCCCCGTTTCCTTTTTTTTGGTTCATCGTAAATTCACTTATATCATAAATTTAACAAAAAATAAGTCCACAACCATAAACTAGATTTAATGTGCAAAGAATCCCTAACCATAAAAAAAATTAATTGATAATTAAAATTTATGATTTAAACTTGTTGGAATAGGAATATAGATTTAACGTGTTACTATTGTCTCTCTGTGACCCTTATATTGTTATCTAGCTTTCATCCGAAATGAACAATCTCATATTATTAATACTAATAAGAGTTTTAAACAAATTTATATTTAACATAACTAATTAACTTATAAATTTATATAGGAAAATAAAAGTAATAAATTTTATACAAGAACTTACTTAGAAAACAAAAACAAATGTAGCTTTCACAATTGGCGACAACAATTTGTCCAAGAATTTGTTGCGTCAACATCCCTAACATTTTCTGTGCCCGGAATAAAGCTTTAACCAACTGCGGTCTTGCGAGTAACCCTATCGGGCTACTTCTTTATTTTGCGTTCCCATTTCCTTCGGTGCAAACACGATGTCATAAAACTGAGTCCGCGACATTTCGGCAAGATGAAGGGTTAATGGATGATTTTGAGTTGACTGCGAGCGAGATTGCGCACCACCAAGAGCATCCGACATAAAAGTTGTTGGATATTTTAGTATAATTGGGTTGATTAGTCGACCAATGTAATCATAATATATAATCAAGCAAGTGGAAATGTATGGAGTACACGCTTGTTTGAATATATTATGATTAGTGGCTGAAGTTAAATCTTGTTTTTCAATGATAAGGCTATTGTGTAAATTCATTTGAAGCTTGAATTTGAAAAATTCATTTGAATTTTGAATTTGAATATTTTGGTCCGTTTTATGATTTGAAACTATAGCCGTTATTGGACATAAAATTGTTTTACAGTTTGAGTATTTTAGTTGAATAAATAAATATGGTTCTATTAAAGAAAAAGAATACGAAAATAATATTATTCATCCTTATCGTTCAAAAGAAAAGCTCTGATTTTATCCGGCTGAAAATTTTGGAGAACCACCAAAATAATTTCAATATGAAATTGTTAAAACAAGACTTCATAGTTTATCTGGAAATCTCTAAACAATATTCCCAACAATAGTTGTCGTTGTTATAGCAGTATGAAGAACAGTTGGCTGGAGGTTAATGGTTTCGTCATTTATCTGCTGTCCTCCATTTTGTTTTTGAGGTTCAGCTAGTCCAGGTCTACCTTGACCATGTTCTCGATTCTTGTTAGTACCTTTTTCGTTTTCGGCAAAATCAACACGTACCTGTCTGCCATTGATGTCATAGCCTTAAATATTTCGTCGAGCACTTAGTGTTGTTTACTCGTCTTTATACTCGCGGAATCCATAACCTTTGGGTTTCCTAGTTTCCCTATCAACAACTAATCTGAAAGACACTACAGCCCCAATCTCACTGCAAATTTCTTTCAGCTGTGAATCAATAAAAGAAAAAAGTGAAATAGTGCTCTATAATTTAGTTTAGTAGATATGACCTAAGTGTTTGTGTAAAAGATTTCCTAAATTTTTAAACCTTATAATTTAGTTTAGTATATGCATATATTTCCGTTATTTCTTTGCGATGCTTAATAGTATTTAGAAAATAAAACATATCATTTATTATTAACTATCCAATATCTACCATATTATTATGTAAAGAGAGAGCCATTTGATCATTCCCAAAAATATCTAAATATCCAAATACGTATAATATAATGATTAGATTCATTCTTACATCTTTTAAAAAAAAGGTTCACTTAAAAACAACAACTAAGAATCATAAATAATGTAAACGAAGGACAAATAGTCCTTTACTGGATAAACAGACATTTCACCATCACTAAGGCTTTGGTTCTTTACCTTACATGCATAGAATACAAACATGGTTTGTCTAAATCGTATAACCGCCACCATATGTTTATTGAAATTGAAATTAAATTGACGTATGAACATAATTGTGAGATTACTTTTAGATTTTATATACGCGTGTTACACTCTTTTCTAAGATGACATGTCACCTTGCAAAAGAAATATGACCCATCTAAAGTGGAAGGTTTATTGTTTAATTGGTTAAGGGTATTGACTTTTGTTGGATTAATCACAACGGTACCCACAAAAATAATACATAAGCATAACATTCTTTAATGTATAAATTTAGAACATCGTTTACATATAGATTCAACATGTAAACATAAACTTACATCATTAATAAGATAGTTTATGCCAAATATATTAACATGCACTTGTATGAGTTTGAGAAAAGTCACTATTGATTCCCTTTTAATCGCTTTAGTTTGGATCGATCTTTTATCTAAATTAAATATTAAATTACCAATTCACAATTGGCAGTCTCACATTTGTGATCGAGTATATCTAACATCTAATTTATTTGGGCTTGTAATGCACATAATATCATAAATCTGGGACCTGTCAAAATTCTAAATATATCAATTCACCAACATATACCATTTCGGTGATATGTTTCCTTCATAACCTATTTCCGAAAGTTAAAACGGAATTAAATCATGTTATCTACATAAACACCGAACAAAAAAAATAACATACTCAAGTTACAAGCTAATATGCAGTATGAGTCTTAAATGGATATGCTAAGGCCGCAACAAGGTGTTTATTGCTCTGGAAACCACGGTGTTACTGCACATCCATATAAGAATATGTTACGCTTCAAGTCGTGCAAGGTTATAGTGATGTGTTTATCGATGAAGCAACCATGTCTTAGCCTCGTAACCACATAAGATGTTGTGGTCTTCATGTCACACAAGGTTGTAGTGAGATATCTACTGTTGCATAAGACGCAAAGTCACCGTGCTGCCACATATGACGTTTTGAAGCTTCAAGTCGTGTAAAGTTGTTGCGGAATGGTTTTCGATGTATCACCGAGAACATCGCTATGCATCCACATAAGGCTTTGCGACGCATTATATCGCACAAGACTACAATGAGGTGGTTATCGATGCTCATGTTCGAATATATTTATTTAATATATTTAAGGAACGACAATAATTGGACCGACATGCTAAATAAACATATCCGGTTATGTTTTAAGGAAGTCCAAATTAAAAGTAATCGAGTTAATTATTTAATTAACTAAATTGAACCCATGAGAGAACAAGGTGTTATGGGCTCAAGTGTGGTAACCGGGTTGAATTTGGGCACTGTGATGAAGAGAGCCCAAATCTCAACACTTAAGCCTGAATTAATAAATCAGGGATATAAATTGAATTATCAATTTATCGGGTTATGGTCCCGGACACAAGGAAGTAATAAAAGATGGGATTTACAATGTTGTGCTTCATATTGTAAAGTCTATAAATAAGGGGCTAGGCTTAGGAATTTCATCATCCTAAACCCTAATCAGAAATACGGTCACTTCCTTGAGTGTCTAGAAACCTTTCATTTCTTCACTAATTTGATTCTGTAGGTTTTTGAATTTTATAAATGGAATCGTTGAAGAACGCAAAGGAACAAAAGAGAATACTAGATGAAGAACATCATGCAAACCCGTAAGTGTTTTTAGTTTATTAATTAAGTGAATCTACAAAAGGGTTTAATTCTTTTTTGCGATTTGTTATATATTATTTGATGCGATATCAAATAATATATAACATTTGGTATCAGAGCCAAGTTAACTTTTTTTTGGATTCGGTAGAATAGTCGAATTATGTATTGATAGATAAAAATACATGTATTTCTTAATCGTAAAGAATCCATGCCATTGGGTTATGTGTGGATTGAACTGGTTAGGGCATGGATTTAGAAATTGTATGAAAAGCATGTTATGTGATTTATTCGTATTGAAAAGCATGTTTTATTATGAGTAAATTTCAATTTTGATAGTTTGGGGATTTTTTTTTCCAGTTAAATTAGGGTTTATTTATGTTTGGAATTTTTTCTCCCGAAATTAGCATCAAATCAATCCTAATATAACGAATAAAATTTGAACTATTAGGACAGTGGCTCAACGACGGCTTAACCCCTAATGTTAACGTTAAACGAAATTTGTCCAATGGTTCTCATCATGGCCATCGAATTGCGGACGCTGTGATGATCACCGTAACCAGCGAGGATTCACAAAAAGGATTGTTGCAGCAACAACTTTTGTGTCGCAGCAAGTAGAGGCAGTAGAATCGCGGTGGACACTGCCCATGACCTGCAGGCAGTTTACTGCTGCAAATTACAGTAGGCGGGTAAGTTGCTGCAAATTGCAGCAGACAGGTAAGTTGCTGCTACAAATTGCAGCAGTTAGGTAAGTTGTTGCATGTGCAGGCAGGCTACTGCTACTTATTAAAAAAAGTAATTTTGTTTTTCTTTTAAGTTTTTCTCAAATATGGCGTGTCTAGCTTGTATGTTTATTTGTGAAGTAAATTGTATGTACGTGAATGTTTAAATGGTGATGCATGACTAAGGTTTTGTAGATCGGTAGGTGAAACTAAGAAATTAATTTAATCGTTCCTCCGAAAGGTTAAATTAATTTTTTTATGGATCATAGGCTTCGAAATGTTCGAGGATTAATTTAAATTCAAATATTACCGGCCCTCCGGAAGGTTCACGTTTGGGTTTAAATTAATCATGAACGGGAGAAAATGACTGAAAATGGTCCTTGTGTTGATTTTAAGTTTAAGTAGATGAAATCGGTCCTCCGGAAGGTTTCACCGTTACTTAGGATAAATCAAATTCATCCTTCTAATTTTTTTATTTTAAGTAGGTTAAATCGACCCTTCGGAAGGTTTCACCGGTACTTACGAAAATCAAATTAGGGTTATTTTAATATATGTAAGTGACATCAGCCCTATGGAAGGTCTAATTGGTACTTTGAAAATTAAAATAATGATCATATATTTTTTCTCAAACTCATAAAATTGCATGTTAGTATGATTCCCCCCCCCCCCTACTTTTGCCCACTAACTTTAATATATAGTAATAAAATAAAGTAAATAAATAAATAGTGGGAGTAAAACAAGGGTAAGTGGATAAAAAGAGGCAGTGGTTCAATTTTTTTTTTTAATTATCTTAATTTGTTTTTTAAAGTTATTGTTAAATAAAATATTAATTATTTTATTAATTATTTTATTAATTATTTTAATTTAAAAGCTATATATAAATATTTGTATATAATCAATTTATTTGATACTTAAAAGAAAATTAAAGACTAGAGTTATATTTTATATATCTAAAAGTAATTTGTACTATAAAAGTTCATTACATTGATCAAAGTGAAATTTTCAAACAAAAAAAATCGTTTTCAATAAATTGTACAAATAATGATGAATATTTTTTAAAAAATTTCATCATTGGAAAAATCAAGTTTGCAAAATAGATATTTTGTAAAATGAATGAACAATGTATTTTTTTTAATTATATTCGCATTAGGTTGTCAAAGTGAAGAAGATCGATTTGGTCTGTAAACTATTACATGTAACGTCCGAATATATTTTAGCCCCCCCTAAATTTAATTTCTGGTTCCGCCACTGCGTGGGGCTGTCCCTAAAGGTATTACCACTGCCTTGGTATTTCTCACAGAGGTTGAGAAATCATTTGCTAAAAATGAGATGGTAGAGATGAAGCATTTGTGCATCGAGCTAGCTACCAAAAAGTATAATGGCAAAGGTAAAATCTGAGACTACATTCTAGAAATGTCAATGATTGGCCAAAAATTAAAGGCAATCGGTTTAGACTTACCTGAGAAATGCATAGTGGGATTCACATTTCATTCACTGTCAGACTAGTTTAAGTATACCTATAACTACATGCGAGAAAGGTGGAATACCAATGAGTTGATTTCCCACGCTGCACAGGAGGAGGAAAAACTTAAAGGCACAAAGCCTGAAGCTAATGTGATTACATCTGAATGAAAGGTAGGACCTAAACGGAAGGCAGATGGCAAAGGACCAAGTCAAGGTCCATTAAAGAAGAATAATCTTAAGGAGTCGACTGTAGGTCGATGCTTCTTTTACAAAGAGAAATGACATCTGAATAAGGATTGTGAGAAACGACGAGCTTATATGATAAGAAAAGGTATTCCCACCTCTTTGGTTGTTTCAGAAAGTAATATAGTTTATGTGAAAAGAAATACTTGGTGGGTTGATTTGGCTGCAGCAACTCATGTTTGTGTTTCTTTGCAGGGTACGTCAAAGAGCAAGATGCTAAGTGAGGATGAAATATCCATTTCACGGCAGACGGAGCTCGTGTGATGTTTTATCTATTTGTGATTTTTCTTTAAAACTTTCCACTGGACATGTATTATTTTTAGAGAATGTAATATATGTTCCCACTTTTCGGAGGAACTTAATTTCTTTTCCAGTTTTAGACGTGCAAGGTTACTCTTGTCTGATGGGAAAAAACTGTTTTACACTCTATCTAAATAATATGATTGTTGGAAATGGAAATTTAATTAAAGAGGATAATTTGTATTTGTTGAATACTATTAATAATCACAACATTTCTATGAATACACAATGTACATTAAACAATATACTAAATATAAAAGATCTTATAAATTGTGGCACAAACGGTTAGGTCACATATCCAAAAATAAGATGGACAAACTTGTTGCTGAAGGTTTATTAAGCCCCTTGATTACTCTAACTTCGGTATATGTGTCAAGTGTATCAATGGGAAACAAACCAAAGTTAAAAAATTAGGAGCATATCAAGCGAAAGAAGTCCTAGAGTTGATATATATATATATATATATATATATATATATATATATATATCGACATATATGGATTTTTTCCACAGGAATCATGGAACGTGAAGTGGTACTTTATATCATTCATCGACGACTACTCCCGTTTCGGTTACCTTTATCTTCTTCATGAAATGCCTGAGGCCTTGGACAAGTTCATAGCTTTTAAGACCGAGGTTGAGAAAAAACTTAGTAAAAGCACTAAGACCGTAAGATCTGAACGTGGTGGTGAATACTATGGTAGATATGACGAATCGGGGGAACAACGTCGAGGACCCTTTGCACGGTACCTAAAGAAGTGTGGAATAGTGCCTTAATACACTATGCCCGGTTCACCTCGCATGAATAGTATATCTATGAGATGGAACCGAACACTAAAAGATATGGTTAGAAGCATGATAAGTCACTCATCTCTACCATTATCTCTCTGGGGGGAAGCCATCAAATGTGCCGATTATATACTCAATCGAGTACCCACAAAGGTTACTATTAGGAATCCATATGAGCTTTGAAACGGGCGTAGACCTAATTTAAAGCATCTACACGTGTGTGGTTGTCCAGTTGAGGCGAGGTCTTACAAACCTCAAGAAAAGAAACTTGACCCAAAAACAGCTAGTTGTTTCATAGGTTATTCTCTTACTGGTACAATATTTGAGACAAGAACGACCAAGTTTCTAGATGATGTTGAGTTTGGGGGAAGAATAAAGGAACAAATGTTGATTTTGAGGAAGAATCCAAAGAGATTCATGAAGGTTTTAATAGGGACACTCAAATATCTGAAGATTGGGCTTTAATGCCTTTCATTTCGGTCTCATTAGAACAAGGTAATCCTAAAATTAACACTAATGCTCCACTTAAGGGTTCTAACTAGGATACATATATGGTTTAGGTTGAATAAGAGGAATCTCAAGATAATCTTCCACAAGGGAATCAAAATAAAATCGTTCATAATGATCAAACTCTACCTCCTCAAGAAATGCAACAAGAGGAAATAGTTCCCTTAAGAAGGTCCACGAGAGAAAGGAAGAGTCCTATAGGTCCAGAATTTATAGTATATCTTCAAGATCATGATGAGTTATGTGCTGAAACCTCTAGATGATCTATTATCCTACAAACAGGCCATTGCAATCTCTGACTCTCGAAAGTGGATTGACGCTATGAAAGAAAAATATAAATCAATGTTGGACAATACAGTATGGGATCTTGTCCCATTACCTGAAGGGAAAAAGGCAATCGGTGGTAAATGGATTTACAAAACCAAACACGATTCCTTGGGTAATGTGGAAAAACAAAAAGCACGTCTTGTAGTGAAAGGTTATACTCAGCGTAGAAGTGATTGATTTTAAAGAAACATTTGCTCAAGTATCGAAAAATGATTCTTTTAGAACAATCATGACATTAATTGCACATTTTGACCTTGAGATTCATCAGATGGATGTTAAGACCGTTTTTCTCAATGGTAATATTGAGAAAACGATCTATATGGTGCAACCAGAACACTTTATAGAAAGTAACTCAAAAGATCTGGTTTGCAGGCTTTAGAAATCCATTTATGGGCTTAAACAAGTCTCTCATCAATGGTATCACAATTTTTTTGAGGTGATAGTCGGTTATAACTTTGAGATCAACTCGGTTGAGGATTGTGTGTGTCACCAGTTTAGTAGGAGTAATTTCATATTTTTTATTATATGTGGATGACATATTTCTTTCCTCGAACAATAAGGAATCGTTACACACTACAAAAATATTTCTATGAGACAAGTTTGATATGAAGGATCTTTGTGATGCTAGTTTTGTGTTAGGAATCCAGATACATCGAGATCGTTCTCGTATTATTCTTGGATTATCACAAATGGCATACATCAAAAGTGTGTTACAACATTACGGATTGGTAGATTTCAAAGCCCTAAGTACCTCTATAGCAAATGGTGACAAACTTAGTCTGAGTCAATGTCCTAAGATAAAACTTGAGATTGAGGAAATGAAAACGGTCCCTTATGCTTCAGCAGTTGGGAGTTTAATGTATGCTCTAGTTTGAATAGGCTGGACATTGCCTTTGTTGTAAATATGTTGAGGAGATATGTTAGTAACCCAGGAATGGATCACTGGAAATCAGTTAAAAGAGTACTCTGATATCTGCAAGGAACAAAGGGGCACATGTTGACATATAGGAAGTCAGATAAACTGGAGATCATTGGGTATTCCGGCTCAGATTTTGGTGGATGCGTAGACAAACTAAAAAGCATGTCACGCAACATATTTTTATTGGCTGGAGGTGTAATATCCTGGAAAAGTGTAAAGCAAACACTTATTGCATCATCCAACATGACAACGGAATTTGTTGCATGCTTTGAGGCATCAAACCATGCACAGTGGCTGTGGAATTTTGTTACTGGATTACGCATTGTACAAGGGATAGAAGGTCTCATGAGGTTATATTGCGATAAAAATTCCGTAGTGCAGTACTCTAACAGCAACAGGAGCTCGTCTAAATCCAAACACATAGACATGAAGTTTCTGTATGTTAAAGAAAGAGTACAGAGGGGTCAGATAAGTATAGAGCACGTCGGCACAAACTCCATGATAGCAGATCCCCTAACATAGGTGGTTTTTCCTAAAGTTTTCTAGGGACACACCATCAATATGGGTGTAGTTGATTTAAAGGATTATTAATTTCAGTGGGAGAGTTTGTAATAAGATCTGATGTTGTATTTTGTAGCATTGTGCACATTAAAGTTTATTATATATATATATATATATGCTCGGAAATATCTATTGATATATGTACTGTATTGGATCTCCAAAGGTAGGAACCATTTAAGAGTAGATATGTACGACTACAAGCTATATTACTCTTAGGCCACGCTTCATATGTACGATTACAAGCCATATTACTCTTAGGTGACGCATTATGTCGCACAAGACTACAACGAGGTGTTTATCGATGCTCCTATTGGAATATATTTATTTAATATATTTATGGAACAGCAATAATTGGACCGACATAATAAATAAACATATTTGGTTATTGTCTTAAGGAATTCCAAATTAAAAGTAATCGAGTTAATTATTTAATTAACTATATTGGACTTATGGGTGAAAAAGGTGTTATGGGCTCAAGTGTGGTAACCGGTTGAATTTGGGAACCGTGATGAAGAGGGCCCAAATCTCAATACTTAAGCCTGAATTAATAAATCAACGATATAAATTCAATTATCAATTTATCGGGTTATGGTCCTCGACACAAGGAAGTAATAAATGATGGGTTTTACAATGTTGGGCTTCACATTGTAAAGTCTATAAATAAGGGGCTAGGTTTAGGAATTTCATCATCCTAAACCCTAATTAGAAATACGGTCGCTTTCTTGAGTGTCTGGAAACCTTTACTTTCTTCACTAATTTGATTATGCAGGTTTCTCAATTTCATAAACGGAATCGCTGAAGAACGCAAATGAACAAAATATAATACTAGACGGAGAGCAGCAAACAAACCCGTAAGTGTTCTTGGTTTTCGTTTTACGTTAGGTGAATCTACAAAAGGGTTTAATTATTTTCCGCGACTTGTTATATATTATTTGATGCAATTTCAAATAATATATAACAGCTCCAACCATGACAATGTGATTCCAAAATTGTTCAAAACCTAAAATGGTCCGAAAATCAACATCGTGCTTTAATCCATAAACAATCAAATAACATACGATTTTTAATCCTAAATACACACGTCTACGTAACCATCAATAATTAAAGTATAGGTCTTTAAAAAAAATAAAAGATCATATACTTTATTTATTTAATTTTAAAATTAAAAAAAATTATTTCTCAAATTTTATGGAGATAAATTTCATACAACCTATGTGAACTAGTTAATATTAACTTTATTTAAACTAAACAAACTTCTATAGTATTTAAATCTTCCTAATACAGGAATAAGTAACTTATAAAAATAAAGTCATTGATTATTTTCTTTTTGTTCATCCTATTGGTTAAAACAATTTCATGTCATGATCTTTTAAAAAACAATCATTTTAATAAAATAATTTTTTCTTTGCATTTTAAAGACGGGATAGAAAATAGAGGATGAAAAAAATTAAAAATCTACTCCTAAAAACTATGTCCGTTTGGAACTCTTGACTTGTGTAGCAAATAACATATTTGACTAGTTTTACCTTAAATATATTTGTTTGCTCGATGTCTATAAAATAGAAGATTTCATCAATACTATGTTGATTTCTACACAAAAAATTAAAATATGTTAAGTTTCCATTATATTATGTATCATATTAGTATCTTAATTTATGCAACAGTGTCGAAGATCCATTAGATTATATAAGTTTGTTTTGATGATAATTTACCTAGCAAAAACTAATTGTGATTTTAAAAATGTGTAGCAAGAAAATTATATTATTAGACTTTCCCACTAAGGTGAAATGTAAAAATGATAAAAAGTGATACTTGAGGTCATACATTAATTTTTCTTGTGTATGAGATATACAATCAAAATCTTTGAGTTACTTAATTTATTTATCATAATGTTCTTACTCTATTAACCTAACCATTTGGCACTAACTCAATAACTTAATTCAAGAAAAAAACTAAAAAATAGATTGATAAAACAGCATAAATGTAAAACTAGTGCAAAATGGAATATGTAGAATTTCTCGATTTTTGCATATGTTGGTATTTTATTATTCTTTTAGTATTTTTAATTGACATCTTTAAGAATAATCTTGATAAATCTCAATGATTTTGATTTTCATCAAGGTGTGTATTAGAAAAAGAAATTCATTAATTACTCCATTGATTTTGGTTCTAAGTTTTTATCGGTTTTGAATATATTAAGATTAGTCCATATCCAATGATTATAATTGATATATTATTCGACATTAGAAGAAAGTTTAAACAAATATAAAAATGATAAGACTAATTGTTATTTAAATGGTAAATCAGTTCTATGTCAGTTTCGAATGGGTGTGACGGGTCTAAATGAACTAGTATGGTTTTTATTCGTATAAAAATGAATATTGAAAATACGAAATGTTTAAAAACAAATTTAAAAAAGAAATATTAAAGAGGTAATGATGAGAAATTATAATATTTAAAACTTAAGTGTTGCATTTCAACCAATTTTATTGATGGATGAAGTTTAATTAACAATATACAAAATTTTATTTCAAGAATGGTAAGTATTTATACGTATGTTTAGAGATTTTTAGCAAAAGAAAAAATTGTAAAAATATATATGACACTTGCGTTTTTTTATAAAATAAAATAAAAGATAAAGATTAATTATGCATGAGGATTACATGTTTAAAAATTAAAAGAAATTAAAGGATGTCCGCAGTTGCATATTTTCCAAAAAAATGAGTACAACGAGACATCATTTCCTACATAAAAGAGTGCAAGATTAAGAAATTTAAGTTTGAAAACATGAGTGTTACAATTGATAAAGTCAAACTAACAATATGAAATATATTATTACAAGAATGGTCAATATTTATATACGAGTTTGTGATATTTTTAATGAAAAAAATATATAAACGTGGAGAAAAATCAACCTTTTTTTATATAAAAAACGGATGATAAAGTGATTATGAATGAAGACTACGTGTATAACGATTAAAAGAGTTAAAATGATGTTTGGACATGGATATTTTTTAAAAAGAGTAAACGAGACAACATTTCCTATATAAAAAAGACGTACACTTGATTATTATTTACTTGTTTTTTATTATACTTGGAAAAACTAGCAAGCCGGGGAACGAAGAGATGCCTGAGTCTGAATACAAATACTTGGAAGTTTGTTTTTCAATTTGGTTGTTCATATGCACTTACTATTATATTTTTTACTAAGAAAAGTATTAGTTATTGTGTTTTGTTATTTATTTTTCTTGTTTGAGTCAGTTAATCAAGATTGTGAAGCAATAGGAATATTTTTTTCAAACATGATTCGATGAAATTTTATAAGTAGTTTGATTAATACTCTAATTATTTTGATTTGTTTTACTATTAGTAACATTGAACTATGGGTGTACTTTTTAGTTATATATGATGAATTTAGAGATTTCAGTCACTATGCCATAATTGAATCTGAAGGACAATTCGGACTAAACGACCATACTAAAAATTCGAACATGATAAATGTACTAATTATTGACTAAGCTAGTTGCTAATCAACTTAAAACTATATTACTAATGGGTCCTTAAACTTGACCCGGTTTCACAACCCGACCCAATAAGCCCATGGGTCAGTATTTAAGTATAAATGCTCCAACTACTTTATTAATGAGGGTGATCAGAATTTATAACTAGTAGCCAGCTTAATTATTTCTCTACTCTTCACACTAAACACAAAACACCACAACATTACCAAAACACCTTTTAAACATTTTACCAGATTACCCTCAGGCAGAAATAAACCACACCAAATTGGCGACCACAGTGGGAGATGACGGTGCCTGAATTTTACATTCAAACCCAGCAAGTAAAGCAGGTCGGATGGATCTGAATGAGCAGAACACTCCACCCCCAAAGGTGGAAAGTGCAAGGGAAAATAAGGAGTATACCATCGAGGAGCGAGATCAGCTGATGACTAAAATAGAGGAGTTGAGAGCAATAAAATAAGTAGAAAAATGTATTAAGGCGAAATTCGGAGCGTCAGTACTTCACCACACTGAAAATCGTGGAGAAAATGAGCAATCTTTGAAGCCTCACCTCAGCTCATAAAAGACGCACCGATCTAATCCTGTTGAGAGTTCTACATCTGAGTCCTCCAACAGTTCCTCAAATGAGGCAGAGCTTGAAGAATCACTATCTTCGAGTACTGATGAAGGGAGATTTAGAAAAAAGATGAGGTTAACTAAAAAGCATTCGAGGAAGAGGGACAGACATGGTAGGCTCAAAAGGCACCACGGTAAGGGGTAATCTCATAAGCATGTTGATTAGTTGCTGATTAATTCCTTTGCCTTTCAGTCTGAACCAGGTACCTTTGCAACCCCTAATGAAGATACATTTTTCAATTGCAGAAAGAATTAATGTAAATCTTCTTTGTCCGTAAAAATACTCTCCAGAAATCTTCCTAAAAGGTTTAATAGCTCCAATATGGAGAAATACGATGGGAGTCGAGATCCGGGCAACCATCTGGAATAGCTCAAAAACTTCATGATGAATTTTGACGACGATGACAAGATTTTGTGTAGAGCTTTCTCCCAAACATTTACAGAGAGTGCTCTTAACTGGTATAACAGTCTACCTCAGGGGTGTATTAGAAATTTTGATACATTTTGGGTTCCATTCTGAAGGCAATTTGTTGGAAGTAAAGAACTAAAGGGTAATGAGGACACCATTATCCATTGTGCTCAAGAACCAAATGAGTCCGTGAAATATTACATAAGTTGTTTTGTGAATACGAAGAATGGGCTAGCAGATTGCTTTGAGCGGGTTACAATTTCTTCTCTTAGGCAAGGTTTGAATCGTAGGAATTAAACTGATTCTATGACTCGGACGAAGGCTATGACCTGGGGTGGTTTATTCAACCAAGTGGGAAAACAGATCCATGTAGAAGAAACAAAGAAAACAAGGGTGCACCGTTAGGTGAGGTCTACCACTACAACACCTAGCTCAGCTGTGTAGGTATACACGTAGTTAATATTCTGAAGGTCCACCAAGTATTTTACGCTTACCTTTTAAAACACGGACCCATTTTACCTTCCAAGATCTCCGGAAGAGCATCCCAATCCCAATGAGTAATACACACCTTAGTTTTGACTTTCCGGTCTGAAGTTGTATCCCCTGTTTAACCGGACGCCTCAGCCTCAAAAGGGGATTCTTCTATGGTATCTTCCATATTTTCTTCCATCACTGTGAAAGGTTGTTCAGATGGTTTTAAAGAAGGATGTTCTGATGCCTTTGAGGGCGGCTGTTCGGCTGGCTTTGTAAACAGTTGTTCAGAAGGTTGTGCGGATGACGCTTCTGATAATCTGGTGTCTGTTAGGGGTTGTTTCCTGGATGGTTTACCTTGCGGTATAGACTTTGTTACCTCCGAACAGGAGGGCTTCGAAGATGTGGGTGTGGATTTTGGTTTAGACTGACGCGTAACCCTGCGAGGAGTTAATTTGTCTGGAGACTTTCCAGCGTTTGATCCCATCACAATTAAAGGAGAGGGTTTTCTAACACTAGAAACAAATTTCTCCTTGGGCAATGGATTTTGGGACTCCTGGACTGAGGACTCAGATGGGAGAGGTGAAAGATATGCTACAAATAGAAGTTTCTTAATTTTAAGGTTTTTTTAAGAAGATAATCCCTGATCAGTATTCAGTTGTGGCTGATTACTTTTTTTGCTTGGAGAAGCAGGAAGGCCAACAACAATGCGATTGTCCCTTGCTACTTTCCTTGCTGTCTTTAATTCAGACAAGTTCAACCAACCTCCTTTTACTAAGGTGTTTTCGGCTGTGAACATATATGAATCAAGAACAAGGTTGAAGATGAATTAAGCTCTCTCTCTAAGAGTGTTTGTGATTTTTGAAGACAATGAAACAGTAGAAAAGTTTATATATAACAGTGAAAAATAGCAGTTACCTAGGAGGAGTTGGATCGATTTTGAGCCATGATTAAAAGCTGCAAAGTGTAAAAATTAAAGCCTATGTAACTTTCTAGCCTAGTGGGTACGACAATCTAGGAGAAAAGACGACTGGGAGGTCGAACTAAAGCTTGACACGTGTCCCACGATTAAAAAAAACTCTTAAAATTCTAAGAAAAGAAATCAGTCCTGACAAAGTACGAACATGGTCACTCTTAAAGAAAAACTCTTATATTTCGAGCAACACAAACAGATCGGAAAAGATTAATATTGGTTTTTTGAGTTTTAGCTCTTCCAAAGATCCTTTCCAAGCCTTAAAGGGCCTACTAATGAGTTCAGAGATTTCTGTCATTGTGCCATAATTAAATCCAAAGGGAAATTCGGACTAAACCACCACACTAAAAATCCAAACAAGACATATGTACTAATTATTGACTAAGGTAACTGCTAATCAACTTAAAACTATATTACTAATGAGTCTTTAAACTCGACCCGGTTTCACAACCTGACCCAATAACCAATACGGTTACAGGTCAAATGAGACTGAATAAAGGTCCAACCGGTCCAAGCAGAATCAGTCCAACCAAACCAAGACCCAACAAACCAGAAGTAAGAGGGGTCCATGGGTCCAGCATGAGTGGTTCGCTGAATTGGGGGAGAATGTAGCCACAATCTCTGATAAAACCAAGAATAAAGTGCACTTTCGAAAACCGGCAGCACTGCAGTCCCCTATAGAGAACCAGAACACTCATTTTTGCCAATATCACAATGATATAGTCCATGATACTCAGGATTGCATAGCGTTGAAACAGGAGGTCCAAAATATTATTGAGAGGGGAAAGTTGGGAGCTTATGTTAAAAAACAAAGTGGAGGCACAAAATAATGCTCACCGGAAAAATCCTTCAAACAATCCTGAGACATCTTCCCAAGAGGGTGTCATGGTGATCCTTGAAAGATTTGATGTAGACTCTGAGTATTCGGATCCAGATCCAGATTGAAATAAGGTGGGGGTGATAACAGGGAAAACTAAGACAGTTTCCGGACTGATCAGCTTCTTCGAATCATTAACCATTTTTTGGAGAAGATATTGGGACCGCGCCTACCACTTCATTAAGGTTGAGGTATGTCCAAAATTTGGCCACCTAGTTAGAAGGTAGAATGTCTTCCCATCAGTTCCAATCCCCAACATCGTATAATGAAATATTTGGGAGGTCTTGGCTTTCCAGAAGGCATGATGTGTCCTCTACAGTCCATCAGTGCTTAAAGTATGCGGTTCAGGGACAAGTAGGTGTTTTCCGGAGTAGTCAAAAGATAACCAGAGAGTGTTATGCAACAACTCTTGCCCCTAAAACTCTATAGACAGTTAGGATTAATATGGATTAGCAGCTACTGAATCCTTCTACTAAGGAAAGTGAGATTTATGATCCCAGGGAGGCTCCCACTGTTATAATACCTATTGAAGAAGTTGTAGCCCACTCATTCGCAGAGAGCAATAATGTTAAGATTGGTTCCAAATTGGCACCAGAGTTAAAGCATCAGTTGTTTCCCTTTTTGATGAATAATCAACATGTGTTTGCATGGTGCAACAATGATATCACCGGAGTACGAGCAGATATTTCACACAAGTTGTCCATCCGGAGTGATGTTGCACCAATTGTACAAAAGAGGAGAGATTTTTCCAAGGAAAAAACATATGTGATTATTCAAGAAGTTGACTGATTAACCAAGATGGGTCATATTAAAGAATCCCAGTACCCTTGGTGGACTGCCAACCCCGTGTTAGTCAAGAAAAAGAATGGCAAATGGCGTATGTGTATTGATTTCACTGACCTCAATAGGGCATACCCTAAGGATCTTTATCTCGTTCCTCGTATAGATCAGTTGGTGGATTCCACATCTGGAAACAAACTCTTATTTCTTCGTGGATGCCTTCTCAGGGTACAGCCATATACAAGTGGATCCGAATGATCAAAATCATACTAATTTTATCACAGACATAGGTCATCATTGTTACAAGGTGATGCCCTTCGAGTTGAAGAATGTTGGGGCCAATTATCAGAGTTTGGTGAATAAATCCTTTGCTAATCATATTGGCAGGAACATGGAAGTGTACATATAGATGATATGATGGTTAAGAGCTTGGAGGAAGATTTACACATATCTGACCTTTCAGAGACATTTTCCAATTTAGAAGTTGTGAGTTTAAAGTTAAACCCTGAGAAATGTGTGTTTGGGGTCCGATCTGGGAAATAATTTAGGCTACATAATAAGTGAAAAAGGAATCTAGCCTGATCTGGATCAGCTTAATGCCTTATTAGAAATGGAACCTCCTTAAAATATTAAGGAAGTCCAAAGGATCAGAGGAAGGTTGGCTGCATTGAATAGGTTTATTTCAAGGTCATCGGACAAGTTTGCTCTATTTTTCCAAGTATTGAGGAATACTAAAGACTTTCATTGGTCCACACAGTGCGACCAGGCTTTTAATGAAATAAAGAAACATTTTCCTCACCCAAAACTCTTTTCAAACCTGTTCGGGTCGAAAAATTTATGTGTATCTAGCTGTATCAAAATATATTATAAGTGTTGTGCTAGTATACTAGATGATGAGAGAAGATACTTGAGGTTAGAAAAGTTGGCACTGGCCTAAGTAATTGCAGCAAGAGAAATGAGACCCTACTTCTAAGCTCATTCTATTATTGTCCAAACGTCTTTCCCTTTGAAAAATATCCTTTAAAAATATGATGTATCAAGTAGAATGACCAAGTGGCCGGTGGAATTGGGTGATTACGATATTGACTTTTCCCCTCGAACAACAATTAAAGCCCAATTAGTGGCTGACTTCTTGGTAGAGTTTCATGCTGACAAATCCTCCAGACATGAGTCAGAAAATTGTTTTAAAAAAGAATGGGTAGTTTGAACTGATGGTGGATCAAGTACTATGGACTGTGGAGCTAAAATTTTATTAACCTCCCCATATGATGATAAAATGTATCAAGTTATATACTTTGGATTCAGTGCTTCCAACAATGAGTTTGAGTATGAAACAGCCATTACCGGTCTTAATCTAGCTCTCTTATGTGGGGTTAAAAGAGTCCGATTAATGAGTAATTCTCAATTACTTATCCACCATGCTCAAGGGAAATCTGAAACCAAGAAAGAACAGCTGGTCAAGTATTTTCTCATGTTGAAAGAAGTGGCAGACAACTTTAAAAATATTTCCTATGAGCATATTCCCAGATCGGAAAACACTTTGGCAGACTCATTGGCAACTATAGCCTATTCTGAATCTTACCCCTGGATTCTTGTACAAGAATTTCCATCTATACAGATAGATCAGAAGAAAGAGGATGACGAAAATATGAACATACGTGTTATTCAACCTAAAGATTGGAGATACACTCTCCTCCAATACATTTCCGATAGGATATTTCCTTTGGATAAAATTGTGGCAAAAAAGATTAAATAGAAGTCTCGTGGTTTCTTGATAATAAGAGAGGTTCTTTACAAAAACTCTTTCAGCAGGCCTCTTCTGCGCTGTTTAGGGTTTGAAGAATCACATGTTGTATTATCTGAATTACATGATGGGGAAGGCTCAACACACTGTGGCTATAGGGTACTGACCCGAAGAGTTTTGTTAGCCGGATACTAATGGCCAACCATAATGGAAGATGCTAAAGAAATGGTAAAGAAACGTGATCCTTGTCAAAAATATGGGAATGAAATTCATGTGCCAACAGTACCTATAAAGTTTATTTGTGAACCAATACCCTTTTGCCAGATGGGGGATGGATTTAGTTGGACCTATTCCTATGGCATCCGGTGGGTGTAGAACTATTATAGTCACAATTGACTATTTCTTCAAGTGGATAAAGGCAACTCCTTTGGCTGGAACCACTTCAAAGGCTGTTACTAAATTTATTATATCCAACATATGTTGTAGGTTTGGGATTCCTCAGATGATTACTACGGAAAATGGGCTACAGTTTGATAATAAAGACATGGAAGCCTTTTGTATCTCTAGAGGGATTCAACATTGTTTATCTTCTCCTTTCCACCCGTAAGAAAATGGCCAAGTTGAGGTTGCAAATAGAACCATCTTGTCTGGACTAAAGAAGAATTTGGAAAGATTCCACACAAGAGTCTCCTTTTGCTTTGGTGTATGGGATGGATGAAATTACTCCCATAGAGGCTACTTTACCATCACACAGAGTCCAACACTATTCCGAACAGGCTAATGATGTAGCAGTTAGGAATCAGATGGACTTAATAGAAGAAAAAAGGGTTAAAGCACACCTGAGAATAGCACGCTACCAAGGTTTGATGACGAGCAGATTTTATTCCAAAGTTAAAATAAGATATTTTCAAGTAGGGGACAAAGTTTTAAGAGAAGTCTTTTTACATACTAAGGAGAAGCCGTTCGGCAAGTTGGCTCCAAACTGGAAAGACCCTTATAAGGTCTGTGAAAAGGTCAAGCCAGGGATATACAGACTCCAAGACAAAGAAGCGAGAGCTCTAAAGCATCCACGAAATATTGAGCATCTCAGGTTATATTTAGAATAAAACTCTTTTGTAAATATATACTTGCTAAATATCAAAGTAAATATTATGGGGCATACTCTTTCCTACCCTGGTGGCGTGGGGAGGTTTCAATGAGGCGTCCGAAGTTTTTAATAATATATGATGCCTTCTTCAAAAGTCTGGTGTGATTTTGTTTTAATTCGGATCTATTTAATATTTGATCACAATTATTCAACGTATGTGATTGAAGATATTATATACTTGTGTTCAACACTTCTGAAATATTAGTGGCTATTTACACATTGGCCATGGAAGATTTAAACAAGATATTAAAAAAAGGGAAATGTGATGATTAAACCTGATCAGACTAAAATAGATCAATAGTACAAATAATTCCTTGGCCATCTAAGGACTTTAGTATTTCAAAAACAAAAATTACATAATAAAACTTTAGTGCTTGTTCCCTTTTAATTTTTCTTCACCACCATCGTTTTTGGGACTTTTGAGTTCAGCACTTAAACTCTCACCCGCTCGTTTATCATCATCAGTGGAGTCGAATCCACTAGAGTAGTTATGATTGTCACCATCTGCTAAGGTATGGAATGGGATGTCGTCGTAGTCCACATATTTCTACATGGGACTAAGGGTCCTCTTGGGAAAGGTTTCATGAAACAATGGGACCATATCGGATTTGATCCCATCATCCCTCTTCTCTAGGGAATCCACTACCTCATTGACATACTTCTTTGTACCTGCAACGAAAACTTGTTTTTGTTGGCGTTCCAAGGCCTCACTCTCTTTAATCTTCTCTTCAACAATGCTCTCCAACTTGGCTTTCTCATCGGATAAAGTTTGGATAGTACCATCCTTAGTTTTCAATTGCTTCTTCAAAGCTGTGAGGTTTTGTGAAGAAGAGGTCTCCAAGTTAGAGTATTTGGTCTGAAGCTCCTTCTTGGCCGCTTCTGATGCGAGTAGTTTACCAGATAACTCTTACCTTTATGCTTTGTTCAGCACTGAGAAGATTATCTGACAAGTTTTGCTTGTTAGTGTTTAGAGAATTAATGGTACCCGTTTGAGTTCTTACCTGCCTCTTCAGATCAAATACTGGTCAAATGTAGCCTAGGAGGGCATGACTCAAGGTGTCTTGCTCCCCGGATATGGCATATGTCTTCCCATTATACCATATTGGAAGAACCTAAATGGCGGTAAGGATCCGCGAAGTCATCTTTCTCAAGATCATTGAAGTAAATATTAATGTCTTAAAAGGCCTCAAGGTTTACCTCATCGTTTCCATCACCAACGACTTGTCCGGAGTGAAGGTCAGTTGGAATTTCCTCTTGTAGAGTGGGATTAGTAGGAGCTTGGGGAAGGACTTCAGGTGGGCCAAGGATTATCTCTCCTACCAGAGTGATCTTCTTTTTCTTAGCAGTTTTTTCATCGCTACTGGCCTTACGTTTTTATCCTTCTTTGGAGGCTTTGGTGGGTTCTTTGACCTACCAGATTCCTTTACCGTTACCTCTACTTCTTTCAGCAAAGCAGCATTGATACCCCCTGGTTCTCCGAACCGGTCCCCTCAATAGTTGTTTGAGCTGGGCCTATTGTGTCCTTCTTCTTCCTGTTCTTCATTTTGCTGGGGGTTTTGGCCCTGGAAGGTAGATATAACTTAGCATCCTCGGCTTTCGTCCTCTTTAGGATCACATCTGCAGGGGGAGGGGTAGTTAAATCTTCCCATTTGAGATCTCTTCTACCTGTGTTGTTCCACAGCTGAGACCTCACAAAGTTGCCTAACTTGAAGCAATCGTGGAAGGCATTTCCCCTGTTCTCCGAAGGCCAAGCATTTAATTTGGCGCAATTATCCTGCCCTGCCTCAAAATAACCCAAGAACTCCTTCGGAAGAACTAGAAAGAAATATAAGTTAGTCTAAATTAAAATATTTATAACTTAAAAGATAAAAAAACAAGAGAAACTCACCAGTGCTCTTCCAACGACTGGTTAAAAGGCTTGGGTTTGTGTTAGCCTTGATCTTTCTCTCATTCTCCCAAGTCCCACTAATGAAGAGGAACTGCATCCTCCAGGGTTTTTTGGACTCCAAGAGATCATCCACTACGTTATAGTCATTCCCCATGTTGCAATGGTAGAAAGTGATTCGATGGTTCTTGCACAAGCTTGCCACAATAGCAAACTATTCCATCAGTAGTGGAATCTTGGATAGCCTAGATGCCATGATGCAAGCTAGAAGGATATACCAAGCGATGGGGCTCAGTTGGCTGAGACACAACTTGATCAGATGGAAATATATGACTATCTCTGGATCCAATGGGAACCGAAGCCCCCAATTCAATACTTCAATATAGACCACCACTTCGTTTAGCTTGCAATCCATGGGGGTATCCGGAGTGATTGGGATCCTTGCTTTTACAGACTCTGGGATCCCCCACTTAGTACGGATCCGACCTACCTCAGTTGTGTGAGTATACATGTAGTTAATATTGTGAAGGGCCACCAAGTATTTTACACTTACCTTTTTAAAATTGGGACCCACTTTGCCTTTCAAGCTCCCCGGAAGAGCATTCAGATGAGTCATACGCACCTTGGTTTTACCTTTCCAGTCTGAATTTGTATCCCCTGTTTGACTGGACGCCTCAGCCTCTTAAAGGGCTTCTTCTATGCTATCTTTCATATTTTCTTCCATCACTGTGGAAGGTTGTTCGGATGGTTTTAAAGAAGGCTGTTCTGATGCCTTTGAGGGTGGCTGTTCGGATGGCTTTGTAAACAGTTGTTCAGAAGGTTGTGCAGATGACGCTTCCGATAATCTGGTGTCTGTTAGGGGTTGTTGCCCATACCTCCGAACCTTTAGGGCTTTGATGATGTGGGTATGGATTTTGGTTTAGACTGACGTGTAACCTTGCGATGAGTTAATTTGTCTGGAGAGTTTTTAGCATCCAATCCCATCGCAATGAAAGAAGAGGGTTTTCTAACACTGGAAACAGCTTTCTCCTTGGGCAATGGATTTCGGGACTCCTAAACTGAGGACCCAGGTGGGAGAGATGAAAGATCTGCTACAAATGAAAGTTTCTTAATTTTAGGGTTTTTTAAAGAAGATGATCCCTGATCAGTATTCAGTTGTGGCTGATTGCTTTTTTCGCTTGGAGAAGCAGGAAGGCCAGCAGCAATGTGATTCTCTCTCGCTACTTTCTGTGCTCTCTCTAATTCAAACAAGTTCAACAACCTTCTTTTACTAAGGCGTTTCTGGCTATGAACATATATGAATCAAGAACAAGGTTGAAGATGAATTAAGCGCTCTCTCTCTCTAAGAATGTTTGTGATTTTTTAAGACACTGAAACAGTAGAAAAGTTTATATATAACAGTGAAAAATAGAAGTTACCTAGGAGGAGTTTGATCGATTTTTAGCAATGATTAAAAGCTGCAAAGTGTGAAAATTAAAGCCTTGGTAACTTTCTAGCTTAGTGGGTGCCACAATCCAGGAGAAAAAACGGCTGGGAGGTTGAACTAAAGCTTGATACATGTCCAAGGATTCAAGAAAAGCTCTTAGAATTCTGAGATAAGAAATCAGTTCTGACAAAGTATGAATATGGTCACTCTTAAAGAAATACTCTTTATATTTCGAGCAACACAAACAAATCGGAAAAGATTTATATTGGTTTTTTTAGTTTTATCTCTTCCAAAGATCCTTTGCAAGACCTAAAGGGGCTACTGATGAGTTCAGATATTTCAGTCACCGTGCCATAATTAAATCCGAATGACAATTCAGACTAAATCACCACACTAAAAATCCCAACAGGACAAACGTACTAATTATTGACTAAGTTAGTCGTTAATCAACTTAAAACTATATTACTAATGGGTCCTTAAACTCGACCCGATTTCACACCCCGACCCAATAACCCCATGGGTCCGTAATTTAGTATAAATATCCCAACTACTTTCATTAATGAGGGTGATCAGAATTTATGAATAGTATGCAGCTTAATTATCTATTTACTTTTCACACTAAACACAAAACACCACAAAATTACCAAAACAACTTTTAAACATTTTATTAGATTTCCCTCTGGCAGAAATTAACCACACCAATATATATAAATTTTACGTTATGCATTTTCTGAATATTATATATATATATATATGGGATACCAAATAGCCTTAATTTTTACATTGCTAAATAAGAACAAAAGTTTGAAAATGTGCAAACTGCGAACCAAGGGTTGTATTTGAAAAAAACAATTACCTAAGTTTGTGTTACAATCAAAGGTAAATGTGAATTGCAAAACAATGATTAAAAGGAGTTTGAATTATGAATTAAGGGTTAAATATTTTTGCCTAATAATGAATTTCAAGGGTAAATATGAATTAAAAACAAAGGTTAATGGAAGTGTGAAGTATGAATTAAGTGTATAAAAAATGGATAAGTCTAAATTGGGAACATAAGTAAATCCAAATATAAAACAATGGGTAAAAAAAATGTGAACTGTAAACGAAATGATAACTAGCTTCACTAGAAAAAATAATAATTTAAAAATAAATAAATAAATATTATTCATAAATCTAGTTTTGTTTGTCTTAAACAAACAAACATAATAGCATTTTCGATATAAAAAAATCGTATTTATGCTTTGAAATATAGAAACTTTAAGAAATTTAAACAAAAAAAAAAAGCAAGGAGATAGAATGTACTTTTGATCAACGACTATTATGAACAATTATTATACTACGGGAATCAAGGGTTGCATTTAAAAAACAATTACCTAAGTGTGGATTATGAATCAAGGGTACACGTGAATCCCGAAACAAGGATTAAAATAAGTGTGAATTATGAATTAAGGGCTAAACATTTTTTCCTAAGTATAAATTGCAAGGGTAAATGTGAATTAGAAAACAAAGGTTAATGCAAGTGTGAAATGTGAATTAAGGATGTATAAAATTGGCTAAGTCTAAATTGCGAACATGAGTAAATCTGAATTATGAAACCAGGATTAAAAAAATGCGAATTGCAAACAAAGGGATAATTAACTCAATTGTATTTAGAGCTTCTATTATCTCTTTACTGGTGACTTCAACAGAATCATCTTGTGTTGAAGTCAAAGTCAGCATTTGTTCTTTTTTGTTACTTTTATTATCAGATTGAAATTTTTCAATTTTATTTATGGTAGAAGCTAATTTTGATAAGTAAGTTTTGGACATCAAATTATTATCATAATTTAGAGTTTGAGGGATATTTTTGTGTGAGTTTATTGGAGTCTATAATTTTGTTATTTGTATGATCTTGTTTGTTATTTACTATTGTTGACTTTGTTTTTTGAACCGACATTTCCTTTTGGGGATGTAAATTCTTATTTCATTGAGTTACTAACACATTTTGTTGGTGGTTTTCAGCATTATTAAGTTTTTCTATATTTTTAGAATCCTTATTACAATTGCTGTCTTTATGCTAAAGGTGTTTACAAATTTTGTAGTAGGAAGACATATCACCATAGGTGATATCTTGCCATAAACCATCTATATTCCTAAAATTAATTCATAGTTTTTAAGGAAAAGAACTTGAGACATCAACAACGAGCCAAGTTTTACAGCAGCTAAAGCTTTCTTATTTTTTGTTGGAACCCTAATTGCTAAAGATAACCCAATTGCCTTATAAATTTGGATAATTTATTCTTGATTGTAAAGATATTCACGAAGTTTAGTAATGGTAACCCAGACTGGACTTTGAGGACACCCCAGTCTGTGATTGATTTATGATGTCCACTTTAATAACCTAAAGGTAATTTGACATATACTATACACAATTTTTAAGGTATTTTAGATTATTTATTTCGATAAAAAAAATTGATCCCAGACCGCTAAGTTATATGAACCAGAGAACCTAAAAGAATCTAAGAAGAATTTATTTTATCTAACTTTGGGTGTCCAAAAGGAAAATTTTCAATTAGTTTAATTTAGGGGCAGATATTGAGATAAGTTATATAATAATGACTTTATGTTCTCCCTTGTTATGGTAGATGAATTTTTTATGGATGCAATCCTTCTTTTTGAGTCATGTGACTTTTGTGTTCGATGTTGTTGTATTGTTGTTAAGGAAAGGTTTCAAAATAGAGATTATTATTGATATAGGAAACATTAAAAAAAAAGGCCCACAATTTCAATTTATAATATAGAAAAGTAAATGAATAAATAAAATAGAGCTAAAAATTTTAACTTACGACCATTAATTTGATTCATTTAGACAAATTAAAGTTAGAGATTCCAGTCATAGGGCTCTTTGTTTTATGAAAAAAATCTTCCTGAAAATCAAAGAAGTTATCAATAAAAGCTTGAACATATTTAATCAGAGATAGGAATATTCATTAGAGGAGATTCATAATCACTCGACTATTAGTCTGCTACTTCACTATAAAAGAGTATTTGAAGGCCTGAAGAAGATGAAAATCGTGCTTGAAGATGCACTATAATTCAAATTCGAGCCAAGAATAAGGATCAACTTTAAGGATTTGTTTCTTATATCTATTTTTGATAGATATTTATGGGGTTATAAGGACTTCATCGAGCTGAGAGGCAGACTACGATCATGAAGACTAACGTAACCGATGTAAATTGAGAGGTGTGATAAATTTCACCTGAAAATTTTAGGTCATAGATTGCTTTCTGATTTAGAAAATTTTAGGATTTGAACAAAAAATAGATTAAATACTATATTGATGATCAAAGATATGAGGTAGAGACAATCGAGAGACGCTACTAAAGCTCTTTTATAGACCCAACTTCCAGACTATCTAGAATGGTGATAGATCTCGGATGGTTAGGGATTTGAGTAGAGTTTAAGTCCTGTTTTGTTTGCATTTCATCATCCATTTAGCTAGTCGGTCAACAACCAAGATATGCTCTCTGTAAATATGGGAAATACTTTATTTTGTTTTGAAGAGATTCCTACAAAATTCAAGATTAGTTGTAGGAAACTAGGGAGATTTTTATTAATAAGCATGACATATATTATTTTAGAGTCTGTCTCAGTGTAAGATTAGATACTTTAAGTTTTTTTAAAGAGAATGAGGCCATCTAATAGAGCTAAACATTCAGTAGAGATTGTGTCCCCATGAGAATTTTTTATTAGAGCTCCTCCTGAAGTTTCACCATCTGACCAGTATGAGTCATCAATATTTAGTTTTAACTGGGATTCTAATTGGGGGTTTCACCAGATAATTATTAACTTTCTGACCTGGTTAAGATGAGTGAAATAACCTAAAACATTAGCAATATTGTTATCATCATGACTCGTCTAAGTTTAAGATAACTGATTTTATTTGATGAATCATATTATTAGCTAAAACTTTAGCCTGGTGAAATTTAACTTCATTCGTAAAGTTCCATATAGACCATTCCATGATGGGGGGGGGGATAATATTCCCAATTGGATTAATCTTTACATTTTGTATTTGATTGACTCATTGTTTATCTATTGTCTTTTGTGTGTAGAGTAGTGGAGGAAAATCCAATTTATGTGCTTCGATTTCTTGAGCGAGTGACTCTACAACTTGAATCTCTATAGATTTTATGTGTCTTTGATCTTGTTAGGAGGAACTTTTTGAAATTTTATCTTCTTTGTTGTGGCAAGATTCAACCTCAAGCTGTGATTCTATATCTGCTTTTTCCATTTATTTGGTTTGATTGAAGTTTAAGAGTGTGTTAGGGTTTGGGAATTGGGGATCGAGAAGAGGAGATGAGATTTAAATCTTAGAGAAAGTGAGGTGCCCATTCTCTCTCCTTTTAAATATATATTTAAACATCTTTGACCCAAATATAATTTTTTAATATAAACTTTAATTAAAAACATAAATATATTTTCTCAAAATTTATTTAATAAAACTGAAAAAATAAATTCACACAAAAACGATCGACTAACTTCATGTTTAAAAACAAATATTAAGCTGTGGGACATACCATTTTAAAGGGGTTTAGTTATCACAAAGTATTTTCCACACACTTGAAATCTATTAGCATTTTAAGGACATTTCCACGTGTTATAATTATTTATCATATTTGAAAACTTCTTAGTTCATGTGGGAAGTATTTTATGAAGATCTTTGTTGGCTTGTAATCTATGAGATGTAAGATTTTATCAATACTATGTAAACTTGTCTAGATAACAATTAAGATATACTCATTTTCTATTCTATTATGTATCATATTTAGTACCTTTTTATTTGTAATAGTACGAAAGACATATAAATTATATTAGTTCGTTTTCATTTTAATTTACCTACCAAATACAAATTATACTTTATGAAAACACGTGTGGAAAATGAAATATTGTAAAACTCTTCCACTTTGATGAATGGTAAAAATGATCAAATAAAGAATTGAGGTCTTTTGTTAGGTTTTCAAAAGATATGAGATGTACCATCAAAATCTTTGAGTTATTTAATTTCATTGTCATTATTTTTGCAAGTAAATTGACTCGGTCATTCAAGAAATAACGGAAGAATCTGTAAATAATTGGATCATTGAAAAAACATAAATCGAGTCCAAATTTAAATGAAATATGTTTAATCTTCCATGTCTAACATATGCTGGTATTTTAAGATATTTAGATTAATGTCGTTAACAATAATCCATCAAAATCTCGATGATTTTGATCAAATTGTTGATTTTGGTATAATACTTTAGGCTCATTTTAGAAAATGGCATAATTTTAATTCATACTTAATTGCTAATAGTTTGTGGTTTTCTTTACATTGAAATTAAATTTATAAAAATATATGAGTATGAGACTAATTGTTATTCAAATGAGAAATTGGTTCTATGTAAGTTTGGTGTTGGCGTGAAATACCTAAATGAACTAATATGTTTTTTATTTATTAAAACTAAAAAATATTTAAAATATAATAATAATAAAAATATAAGAGTTAAACATGAATAATTCTCATTTTGAAAACATAGCATTTCAATCAACTAATTTACTGATTAAGTCAACTTAAAAATATGCATAATATTATTTCAAAAATGGTAATTTTCAATACATATAATCGTTAAACGTTATGTTTTAAAGTTAAAAATTCTTCATGTTTAACTCTAGAATATCCATTTCTTTATTGTATTTTCAAATGTTTCTAGTTTTAATATTCATTGTTTAGACAACTAAAAAATATTACTTACTTTATGTCTTTCACACCAACACCATACCTCCATAGGACCAATTTCTTATTTGAATAACAATTAGTCTCATATTCGTATATTTTTCTAAATTGTATTCCAATGTAAATTAATCCACCACCTATTATCAATTAAGTATGGACTAAACATATTTGTATCTGAAATGAGCAGAAAACTTTACACATGAATAAATGATTTAATTGATGGTAATTTCTTTCTAATATACTTTTATCAGAATCAAAATCATTGAGATTTTGATGGATTATTCATAAGGACGTTAATCCAAAGATAGTAAAGTATCTTAAAGTACCAACATATGCAAGATATTGGAGATTCTATATATTCCATTTAAAATTGGACTCATGTTTATACTTCTTCATCAATCTATTTATTTGCGCAGATTCTTCTGTTTTTTCTTGAATGGTCGGGTCAAGTTACTAATAAAAATAATGACATTAAAATTAAATAACTCAGTCATTTTATGGTAGATCTAACTCAAAACTTTAACCCTTTATTTGGTCATGTTCACCATTCATCACAGTGGAATATACAATTTTTCATTTTTCACACATGTTTTCACAAGATATAATTTGTATTTGATAGGTAAATAATCATAAAAAGAAATAATATAAATTTTTTAGTGTTTTATACTAGTAATTAAGGTACTAAATATAGTACGAAATAGAATGGAGAGTCATTATATCTTACTTGTTATTTAGACAAAGTAACATAATATTGATGAATATATAATTAATTGTGTACATAGGATGAAGTTGTTTAACATGTGATTGGGTATCCTTATAGTATGTTCCATCTCACATACAAAAAACTATATTCATGTAAAACTATACTTCATACACAAATTTGAAAAGTTGTACTATATTATCCACAATTATAACATGTGAAAATATTCTTAGAAGGTCAACACATTTTAAGTTTGTGAAAAAATATTTGTGATAACTAAACCCTTCAACTGTGTTATGATATTCAACATATTTATTTTTATTTTTTAGACATGATAATCAACTAATATAGTTGATTTATTTTTTTGTTCAATTTCTTTTTTTAGTTGTTATTATGTAGATTTTGAGAAAATGGATTTCAATTTTTTTTAATTAAAATTTAAATTAAAAAGGTATAATTTGATTTGAAGGTGTTTAATTATAAAAAAGTAAATAAAAATTAATATATATTTTAAAATTCAATAACATACTATATATATATAATTTTTTTTTAAATCAAATGCGAGATTTTACTTTAATGATACGAGGATCTCAGCAATATTACTTCTAGGGTTTTCTCTCTCTTGAAAACCCTATTGAGCGACATGTTTCTCTCTTCTCCGGTTTTTTGTCCTTCATATCTTGCCTCCAGTTCTTCTTTCTTTTATCTCGTCCGTTAAGAACCATGACCTTTTCTCTTTTGTATGTACACTATTATTTTCTTCTTCTATTTTGCAAATCTCATTGTTTAGCCACTTGGGTTGGTAGAATGAGAGTAACACTCTCTTGTCCTCTCTATGATGTGTCATTCCTTAAAGTTGGAAGTATCTCGAACAACTCTTTTTTATATAATTTATGAATTGTGTCGTTCTCTTTTTTGTTATCGTCGTGATGTTTTGTCTCCTATAAGCATTGCTCTCTCCTATAAACCTACTTATATTGGATAGAATGAAATATATCATTCCTGTAGAAATTCTCTCTATTTTTTTAGTTTGGGTTACAGATCCAATTTTTTTATTTCTAGTTTATATATGGAGTTATTCTGAGTTAATCTTTGTATTTCAAATCCTTTGTAATACCAGCAGGTTTTGTTGTTATTTGGTACTCAAATTTTCCAATTTGGTATCTAGTGTCACGACCTGCATTTCTTAATGGATGAGTTATCACTTACCTCTCCATCCAGATCATGATACGCCCTTACAACCTACTGATACCAACCAAAGTCTTCGTATACACGTTTTGATACTCAATACCTTCTACACAACCACTATATTGCTTGTATGTCATATATGAAAGGTTGGCTTGTGCCACTAGACGTGCTCTGTACAGGTTCCTCATGGGAAAAAATTCCTTGATACTTTTTAAGTTTTTATTTATAATTTATCTAATATTTTAATATTAGTCTTTTGGAGTCATTTCAGGCTTTCAGCCTTATCTTATATCTATTTAAACATTTACTTAAAAAAATATTGGTTTTAATTGCAAGATTACTCCAATTCAATGTACTTTACAAATAGTTTATCTCTATGTTGAGTCACATCTAAACATTGTAATTGCAAGATTACTCCAGCTTGGTCCTATTTGGGATATTTCTAAAAACATTAATACCTTTTCTAGTTTCTCTTTTAACAAATTTCAACTATCTTTCTGTCTCTAGAATCAATATTTCTTAATGAATCCCTTTATTTTTTGTATATAAGATGTTTTAGAACCATCTCACCATCTTAAACCTTAGTCCAAATCTTCAAAGGTAAAGCTACCTACTATACATTTTTCTTTCTATGTAAGCTCTACCTTATCATTATGTTACTACCTTACTTTTTTTGTTAAATTTATGTTTTAGTTGCATTTAGGATGAGCTAGGAAAATGGAAATGGACCAAAGTTGGAAGTAAAACTAAACCTATCACCAACCAAGGGTGTTGAGCCGGTGGTGGACTCAGATAGTCGATCAACAACGTCATCGCCAATATCTTTACCTGAGCTCCTACTTGTCGTCTGAGGAAGATCCAGAAGATGCGCAGCTTCAGTTCTCATAGAAGTTGCTTCAGGGCTTGATGAGAAATGAAGTTATACATTTTCTAGATCTTCCTCAAACGATTTGTAGGAGCTCGCTAAAGATATTGGTGATGATGTTGTTGATCGAAAGTCTAATTCCACCACTGGCTCAACACCCCTGGCTGATGATAGGTTTAGTTTTACTTCCAGCTTCGGTCCATTTCCGTTTTCCCAGCTGATCCCAAACTTAAGTAAACATAAATTTAACAAAAAGTAAGTCAGTAACATTACCATAAGTTAGAGCTTACATAGAAAGCAAAAAATGTAGTAGGCAGCTTTACCTTTGAAGATTTGTATTAGGGTTTATGGTGGTGGTGATAGCCATAGAAAAACTTATATATGAAAAAGAAGAATAATTTTTTAATACAAATTTAATTCTAGGGAGATAAATATGGTTAGAATTTGTTAAGAGTTAGAGAGGCTAGAAAATGTATTAATTTTAGAGAGAGAAATATGGTTAGTATTAGTTATTGTGTTTTATTATTTATTTTCTTGTTTGATTGTTTTAGTCAAGATTATGGAGCAATATCAATATTTTTTTCAAATATAATTCGATGAAATTTTATAAGTAGTTTGATTAATACTCTAACTATTTTATTTGTTTTATTATTGGTAATATTAAAGTATGCGTGTACTTTTTAGTTATGTATATAAATTTTACGCTATGCATTTTCTAAAGAAATAAAATATATATAATGAAATTAACTATGAGGAAAAGAAAATAATGCTTACCGATGTGTAGATATTATTTTTTTATAGGTTAATCAATTTTTTATAAACACTCGAGCTTATTGACAGATTCGAAAGACTTGGAATAGGTTGTTGAACAACACATTAGAAGAATAGAATAATCGGGGTGACATTTACAAAACTTGTTATTTGATGTATTTACTAAATCTATTATAAATCTGAATCTTAATACAAAGTTGTTAGGATATTGATATTTAATTTTAGATATTACAACATAAAATACCAATAAATATAATTTAAATTATTTCTCTCTTCTTACCTTAAAAATAGGATTATTACCACATAATACCCAAATAGAGAGGCCAATTACCATTTCATATCTAGATTTTTGTAATAAACTCAAATACCTTTGGAAATATAAATAAAAATATCCAAAAATATCATTGTTTATATTTTTCCAATATGGACAAGACTAGATCCATGAATGAAATGTTTAAACATTTGAAATTTAGTTTTTTGGTTTAAAAACGGGTTAAAAATTTGCAAATTGCGAATCAATGGTTCTATTTGAAAAAAAATACCTGAGTGTGGATTACGAATCAAGGGTAAATGTGAATTACGAAACAAAGATTAAAAGAAGTGTGAATTATGAATTAAAGCTTAAATGATTTTTCCGAAGTATGAATTGCAAGAGTATATGTGAATTACAAAACAAAGGTTAATGGAAGTGTGATATGTGAATTAAGGATATGAAAAAAATTGGCTAAGTCTGAATATTGAACATGAGTAAATCCAAATTATGAAACAATGTTTAAAGAAATATCAATTACGAACGAAGGGATAGCTAGCCTCGTGAGAAAAATAAGAATTGTCAAAAAAGTTCAAAAACTATCATTCACAAATCTAGTTTTTTTGTCTTAACCAAACAAAATTAATAGCATTTTCAATAAAAAAATCTGATTTACGCTTTGAAACATACAGGCTTGAAGAAATTTAAATTACAAAAAAAAGATAGAGAATGTAGTTTTGATCAACGACTATAATGAAAAATTATTATACTAATATTTTGGTAAAGAATACTTGGTTAAGATACAATTTTTTTGGTTGGAGATTGGGTAATAAATTTTTGTTTTGGGCGTCTAATGGTAACTCGCAAAGTATTTCATACTTATGTTATTGAATTTAATAAGAGAATTATTTTTCGGGCTTTGGACCGGGTTTAGTTGTGTTTATTGATCCTAAAGAATCAGATAAATGGAGACTTTTTGTATTTATGGGCCATATCAACACTAGATATGTTATTACATTAAAAAACACAATTTTGGTAACTCTAAAATACATAAATACAAGATATAAGTAAACATAAATAAACTTTAAGTCAATGTATATGTAAATATAAACTTACTTCAAAGATAATTTTGGTTTGATATTTTATAATGTCTGAGAATGTTTCAAAAGAAGTATATGAATCACTTAAAAGTATATGAATCACTTGGCATAAAGTCAAGTACGTGCTGAGAATAGCTTGAGGATCAAGAGTATAAGACAATACAAAAGAATCAATGATGAGTGTGTAATTGGAAAATAAAGTGGTGTTATATGAACAGTTTCTTAAGTTTCATTTTGTTTTGATAAGGCACCTTTTTTTTAGTTTCACTTTGCGGTGGTTTCGTTATATTAACAACATGATTAGCATTTGAGAGATCATGAATCACTTTTAAAAAAATTTACATGGTTCTCTTTTACTAGAAGCACTTTCTTTTGGTATCATAGATGGACATGCACGTTTAGCTTCTGATGCATAATTTTTGGACGAGTTCATCTTTGCATATATAGAAATTTTTAGTTCACACGTGTCTCCAGCATTTATAAGATTTAGTAAAATTATTTCGAATTCCTCTTCCGTAGCAAAACACCGCTTGGAGAAATATTAATAACTCTGTCTTGGTTATTCTTAGCTCGGTCGTATTCTAGAACCCTAAAAAATAAAGCTTTTTACAGTAAATAAAGAATGATACTTTTATTTCAATATATCGTATGTGGCTTCAAATTAATCTTTTTAATGTTATTATGTTATGAACGATCTGAGATAATGTTTTAGTGAGGAGTTTACAAGCTCCAAAATAATTATAAAAAAGAGGAAATAATGGGTTAAAATATAGTATACATGTAAAAAATTGCAAATGATGATTTTAAAAAAATAGGGTGCATTTTATTTACGTGTTTGCATCCATGCTCTCTTAAAAACTCGGTTATAATTCAAATTGATTCATGGGATCTCTAATAGTTATTAGAATTTTCGAAAGATTGGAAGCTAAGATTACACTAATAAGTTTCCTCAAGCCGTAAGAGTTGACTTGAGAATGACATATTTGTATTATTTAAAAAACTACTTTCTAATAGAGTGAAGATAAAAATTTAAGTCCACGGTCTATAAGACAATTAAAGTTGCAAATTTTGTCTTTTTAAATTTGATTAGGTATTTATCCTTCTATGGATAGTTTAATGGTTATGTTATCAAAGATTCACCATGTATATATCTTAGAGGTTAATTCAGATTTTATAACGTATTCATAAGGCTTACGTTGAGATTGAATGAAATGATTAAAAATGTCATAATCAACTTCTTTGTCTTCAAGAAGCTCATATGAGGGACAATAAATTTTAGCATTCTCATAAGAGGTTATTGGCTTGGTGGGCATTTGTTTGAGGTGAGTATTTAATCTTCCGACTAGTTTGGTTTTGGTATCATTATGACTTATATCTACAGGTTCGTCAAATGCCAAAACTTTTTTGCATTTGTTCTTCTAAAAAATGTAGGTAAACAAGCATTAATATTTCTAGAGACATTGTATGAAAAGGAAGATGTATTGGAGGTTCTATTATAGAATTTGTAGGAATCGCTATCTAAATCTCTATAAAATCCATTTGGTTGGTCATTTTGTAAATCAATTTGTTCCATGGATATGCTATAAGAAGCATAAGGGGTTTAAAATGAACGTATACTTTTACCCTCCATTTAATATAAAATCTACGAATAAGTATTATCCTTCGGGCTTCTTACTATCGTTAAGGGAAATTATGTTTCTAGGATCACTAGCTCTTCTAGAAAAAGGAACGCCATAAGTATTTTAAGTAAGAACGTTACCTCACATTAACCTGGCTTCTTACCCTCTTATAGGTTTTTATGACGATGATCTCTGAGGCATTGTTGGCCTTAATGAGGATAATGTTTTAATAACCGCTCTCACTGGGGGGATCTGAACGTTGTTAATTAACTCTGGAATTTTGGCAAACATGTTTTAAGAGGACATGTGAGGGGACGAAGAATTATTTGATGATTCGACATTCAGATATGACGGTTGTTAGTTGCTCTAGGAAGAGTGCCACTATTACCAAATAATTTGAAGCAGAGGTTGTTCTGAAAAAGGGCTAGATCATCAACGTCTTCGTTCAGGATAAAAGATGGGTTTCATTCACAGAGATATAATAAGTGGTCATGATTTGTTATGCATCGTCCTTTGCCCTGAAGAAATATAAATAACAATTTTGGGGCTTCACGAAAGGGTCGAGGTTATTGACGATCCTAGAGAGGCTCCAATCTTTTTTATTCTCAAGGAGGACGTTGAACCATACCTTTTTTAAGAAGTTAAAAGTTCAAGTATTGACATCTTGTTGTGAGAAGAATTGAGAAGGAAGTTGGTTTTGTTTTTGTGTGGTCTACGAAGATGTAACCGGGGTCCCGACTGACATCATTTTCTAAAAATTATAAGTTAACATGAATGCAAGGCCTATATCATAGAAAATAAGGTTTTTATTAAGTTGAGAAATTCATATATCTAGTTATCGATGTTTATATATTATTAAGTGTAGGCTATATAAGGGAATAACAATAGACTATGTGTACATCTAATCTGGTTTTAGTAAAAACAAAGAATATATTTTGGAGTATATATGTTGATTTCACGCATGTGAATTGAACATGATCTAAAGATCCTTTACATGTCTCGAGGGTGGACCAATTCGTGGATTGAACCACATGGGATAACCTCTTGTACTTTATGGATACAGACTTCTAATACAACCAAATCTGGATGCGTCTGTCGGACCAAGAAAGTAGAACCTTTACTATTGATCGAGGTTGACATTGTTTTAAGGTTATACATTAGCCGCCTAAAGACTTTGGTGTTTGTGAAAAACAAAATATGTTCTGACACAACAAGATACCATGCATTCTAGGGGCCACCAAACTTGGCAAAAAAAAATAGAGGGCAGGAAAAAGTATCAAGTCTAGCAGTCGAAGTTAATTTGTCGGAGTGATTTCGCCCTCAATGTCTATGAGATGGACATCAAAATCATGAGAGTCGGCAACATCATCAACCAATTTCTGAGAGTTTACTATTCTTCTCTGAGCTATGAGATGTAGGGTTGTCCAAACCCATAAAAAAGAAGCAGACTACTTTCTTGAATTCACTTTATCCTAAAATAGCCTTGATTGCAAACTCTCTTGTGACCAAATAACTTTCCTTTGTGAATCCCACCAAATTCATGTTTGAAAATCAGGTAGTTATATGGTTCTTCATTGAGTTATATTTTATTTTATAGATGATCTTTTTAGAACTACCGATATCAATTAAGACTCCCTAAATTTCATCCCTCTTAATAGCGGCACATAACAAAACATCATCTTCATGAAGCCCAACCATACATTTAAGTTCATCATCATCATATATTATTTGAGAGTATCAAGATTGGTAAAAGTGAGCACACATCCTCTTTTAAAATTATGCTTCAAGGCTTCCATTGTGCCTCTTTATAGAATGGTTAATCATTTTATAATAGAATCAGTCTCGGTGATAGTTAGAATTCCAAAATCTGAACTTAAATCCCCACTAGAATGATCCACACGACATGATCCAATTACTCACTCGATATGTCAAGATCTAATGCTTCTTCATCCACTATCATCATGAAGTTTTCTTACTTAAGGGCTAAAAACTGCGCCTTCAAGTGCTCTAGCAGGCGCCGAATCATTCTCTTGGTGGCTTAGAGAAACATTGTTATGGTATTTTACGAACTAGATAAACTTCCCATTATCTACCAGACTTTGGATTTGTTTCTTTAAAATGATGCAATCCTCAGTCTAATGGTTGACGTTGTTATGGTACTTGTATAAAGGGATTTCCTATGTTTCTTTGCTCCTAAAGCGTAAATATGATCAATTGCTTCATCATAGTTTTTCTTTTTTACTTTTATTTATTGATGACTCACTGCATGCACCTCGCGAAATTTGTATTTAAGTTTTCTACCTCCTAAGTCACATGAGAAATCACTTCACTTACTAACCACTTCTCACAAAAAATAGTCTTATTGTCTCTTTGTCGCGGAACTCCATGGTACAGAGCTGCAACATGAGCATCTAAGTCTCCACCTTATTTTTTTTGGAAATAAGTTTCTCAACTTTTGTGAGAAACCCAATTTCATGGGTTGTCTTACTTAGGGAAATCCCACATAGTGCCAAAGGTATCTCAGATTTTATGATTGACAAGTTCAACATATTTAACTTTTCTCACATCTCGAATTATTTTTTCTCCTCATAAGAACCATCATTAGTAAAGAGTGTGGGTTGTTTATTAATTAACATTAGGTCAAAATGATGATAGTTGAAGTAAAATTTCATATCCTCTTTCCATTGGAAAAAATATGACCCATCAAAAGTGGAAGGTTTATTGTTTAATTGATCACAATGGTACCCGCAAAAAAACTACACATAAGCATACCATTCTTTAATGTATAAACATAGAATATTGTTTAGATATAGATTCAACATCTAAAACATAATCTTACATCATAAATAAGACACTTCAGGCCAAATATATTAACATGCACTTGTATAAGTTTGAGAAAAGTCACTATTGATCCTATTTTAGTCAATTTAATTTGGACTAATTTTCTTATCTCCATTATATATTTAATGACCAATTCACAATTGGCAGTCTCATATTGATGATCGACTATATCAGACATTAACCTTTTTTGGGACCCGTAATGCATGTAATATACATGGACCACTTGAGCGATATGTTTCCTTCATAAACTATTTACCAAATTTAAAACAATATTAATCATGTTATCCAAATAATACATAAACACCGAACAACCAAAAAATAACATACTAAACTTACAAGCTAATATGTGATCTAGGTAATAAATTGCGACTTTAAAGTTGAAAAAAGGTGTTGATCGCTCTGGAAACCACGGCGTTACCGCACATCCATATAAGAATATGTGATTCTTCAAGTCGTGCAAGGTTTTAATGAGATGCTTATTGATGAAGTAACTGTGTCTTCGCCTCGTAGCCACATAAGACATTGTGGTGCTTCATGTCACGCAAGGCTGCAGTGAGGTACTTAACGTTGCATAAGAGAAACGTAACCGAGCTCCTACTTATGGCGCTTTAAAGCTTCATGTCGTGTAAAGCTGTTGCGAAATGATTTTCGTTATATCAACAATGACGTCACCATGCATCCACATAAGGCGTTGCGACGTTTTGTATCGTACAATACTACAACGAGGTGATCATCGATGTTGTGGCCACAACAATGCGATCCCAAAATCGTCCATAAACCTAAATTGGTCTGAAAATCAAAATCATTTGATAAAACATAAATACTAACATGCTCTAATCCTTAAGCAATTAAATAACGTACAGTTTTAAATTCTAGATCCTCACACATCTACGTAACAACCAGTAATTAATCTTAAGTATGGATCTTTTAAAAAAAATAAAAATCATATTCTTTATATATTTATTGAATTGTAAAATAAATAAATAAAATTGTCCAAATCTTATAGGGATAGATTTCATCCTACTTGTCGGACTTGTTAATATTAATTTTATTTGACCTGAACAAACTTCTAAGACATTTGAATCTTTCTAATACGTGAGAAGAGAACTTACAAAATGCTTAGTCATTGATTATTATTTTTTATTCATTTTTTTGTTTTATCAATTTTTTTGTCATGACCTTGTAACCAATAATGATTTTTTTTTTCCGGAGGGAACCCGCAGCCGCTACCCAGAGTGCAATGAGTGCGCACAGGGTAAACCCTTAGTCTGAGTGCAATGAGTGCGCACAGGGTAAACCCTTAGTCTGACACGATAATCTGCAAACCAACGCCAGAAGGTAAACCACACAAGGTGACAGGCTCAGCCGAGAAACCGTGTGTAGAAGGATTCGAACTCATGACCTTAGGTCACGAGCATGCCATACCTTAAAAGGCAAATTTCTTTTTAGTTCTATGGAAGAATGAATATGGTTCCTATCTAAATGTATCAGTATTGATTTTAAATAATTTGAAAACTTAAATTCCTTTTATTATTTATTACTATTAATTTATTGATAATTAGTCGATATTTGATATAAAAATCTTTCGTGCTTTATCATTTTTTATAATGTTAATACCAAACTGATCACCAGAAAATTTAAACTGTTAATACCAAGTTTTGATATAGTCTCAAACTAATCCTTAACACACAGTCTTATCCCAAAAAAAAAGAGAGCCTATTATGGCTAACATTTATTAAGATTCCAGAAAACTGAGGAAGAACATAAAACTAGTACTATTTTTTTTTTCTTACCACAAACAGCAATCAATCACTGAATCAAACCCAACAACAAATGGAGACCTAATAGCACCAAGTAAAACAACAACAAGAAAAAAAGAGAGATTAAACATGACTACGAAATCGGATTCGACGTCTTGTGTCCAACTAAGTCAATTTAGTTAAAATCGGTCTTCTTAATGTTGCTGTTATCAGCAAACCCAAGCAAGGCTGTGCCTTGACATTTTGGACACTTGGGATTGTCTTGGGACAGCAAAACATACATAAGACAGCGAGGGCACCCGACCACCATCATAGAAGTTGCTTCAGGGCTTGATGAGAATCGAAGCGGCGCATCTTCTGGATCTTCCTCAGAGGACAAGTAGGAGCTCGGCAAAGATATTGGTGATGATGTTGTGGATCGACTGTCCGATTCCACCACCGGCTCAACACCCCTGTCTGGTGATAGGTTTAGTTTCACTTCCAGCTTCGGCCCGTTTTCGTTTTCCCGGGTCATCGTAAATTCACCTGTAACATAAATATAATTGAAAAATAAGTCAGTAACATAGCTTACATAGAAAAAAAATGTAGTAAGTTGGTTTACCTTTTAAGATTTGTATTAGGGTATGATTTATGGAAGATGATTGATCTAGAAACAAACGAGGCTCCTTTACCAAGTTGGTTTACGGTCATAGAACACCTTATATACAAAAAAAAGGATTCTTTAATAGAAGATTTAATTCTTAAGAGAGAAAAATGGTTAGAATTTGTTAAGAGGTGAGAGAGGCTAGAAAATGTATTAATTAAATTACCAAATAAAACGAAATTAGAGTAATGTTGCCATTATAATGTTTAGCTGGGACTCGGTACACAAATGAATCATGATTAAAGCACAGGAGAAGAGTAAAGGCTCATTAACTTAACATAATGAGAAGACACCTATAAACCAATGAAATCCAGTTTTGTTTGGTGGATTTCTAGTCATCGCTGAGGCAAATTCTCTCATTAACTTAAAATTAAAATTCCATCTTATCTTATTTTGTCTTTTTATATTTACTAGTTTACCTAGTTACAAATTCTTATCAGTACTATTTTTTAGATCTATTCTGATTAGGAGGCACAAATTTAGAACATCTTTATCTTTTTTACATCTTAGGTATAAATGAGTTAAATGATTAAGCTATAATAAGCTGGGATCTATTCATCTTTGCATGAATAGAAATTTATAGTCCACACATGTCTCCAGCATGTAGAGATTTAGTAAAAATATTTTCAAGTCCTCTTCAGTAGCAAAACACCGCTTGAAGTAATATTAATGACTTTGTCTTGATTATTCTTAACTTGACCGTATTTTAAAACGCTAAAAAAATTAAAGATTTTTTACAGTAAATAAAGAATGATATTTTTCTTTCCATATATTATATGTAGCTTTAAATAATATTGTTAATTTCAATATGCTTTCGACGAGCTGTGATAACTTTTTGTTAAGGATTTTACAAGTTGCAAAAAAATTAAAAATAAAAGAAGAAATAAAGGATTAAAATATAGTATACATGCAAAAATTGTAAATGACGATTTATAAAAAATAAGGTGTATGTTATTTACGTATTTGCGTCCATCTTCTCTTAAAAACTCGGTTACAATTTGAATTGATTCAAGGGATATTTGATAGCTATTAGAATTTTCAAAAGATTAGAAGTCATGATTACACTAATAAGTTTCCTCCAGCCATTCGAGTTGACATGAAAAGGATATATTTGTACAATCTAAAAAACTCGGTTATAATAGGGTGAAGATGAAATTTAAGTTCTCGGTCTATAATACTACTAAAGTTGTAAATTTCATCTCCTTGAATTTAATTAAGGAAATTTAAGTTCTCGGTCTATAATACTACTATAGTACCAAAGTAAATAACACTCATATAATATTTGTATGAATCGTTATCTAAATCTTCATAAGTCCACTCGATTGATCATTTTGTAAATCAATTTGTTCCATAGACATGTTATAAGAAGTAAAATAAGTTTATATCGAACTTCTACTTTTACCCTCAATCTAATATAAAATCTAAGAATAAGTATTGCTACAACTAAAGCGAAGAAGAGTGAAGAAATAACTTCCTGATTTGGGATAAAATAATAAGTTAAATATGATTTTTGGTTAGAGTCTGTTCCCAATAGGTGGTGGCTTCAGATAACTGTGACCTCAGAAGAGTCATTTTTTATTCCAGTATCTTAGACTTTGAAAGATGGACAACATTTAAAAGATGGACATTTTAAAGATGGATATTTGTGTTTTCTTCTTAGACTCTACGTTTGATACTATAGCAGAGGTGGTGGCTTCAGATCACTATGACCTCAAAAGAGTCATTTCATGTATCTAAGACTTCTTTTATTTAGATATTATTAATTTGAACCCATCTTTATGCTTTCTTATCTTTTTGTATAAGCTCATTTTAGTATTCTTACCATATGATGTTTTGCTCTCAATAGTCGTACTCTTATCTAATATCAAGTTAACTTACTCTTACCTCAAATATAAAGATATAAGTCTTAGTGAAAATATGTCATGATTAGAGCTCTTTTAGTCTTTAAAAGAAGTCATACTTATTAGAACGACTAACTTTTTATAATAAGTATACAAGGTAAGGTCAAACATTTTTTCCTGAAACTGTCATAATTTTTTTACTTGAAACTCAAATCACGCTCAACCATTCAATAAATTGATGTGACTTGAAATAAATACACTAATACACATGTCATATACCTACTATTGATTACAGACTGCTCATCTCATTTTTAATCCAATAACTATTATTCAACTCTTCGTAATAAATCCTCAAATCAAAATTCCATTATTCTCTTTTCAAACTCGATCTCTAAACAAATACTCTAGATCCCATCTTATTATAGCTTAATCATTTAACTCATTATTTTATCCCAAATCAGGAAGTTATTTCTTCACTCTTCTTCGCTTTAGTTCTACCAATACTTATTCTTAGATTTTATATTAAATGAAGGGTAAAAGTATAAGTTCGTTATAAACTTATTTTACTTCTTATAACATGTCTATGGAACAAATTGATTTACAAAATGACCAATCGAGTGGACTTATGAAGATTTAGATAGCGATTCATACAACTTCTATCATCCAGCAAATGTCCATCTAGCAAATGTCCATATACAATATTTAAAAGATGGACATTTAAATATGTTTAAAAAATAGCACTTGTTTTCTGACCTAGATAATGTTTATATCATGGGATGCTACAATCACCTAAGTAAACCACACAAAATTCTTGTAACCAGTTGGACTCCTCCTACAACACAAAGGCTCAAGATGAACATCGATGGTTCATGCTCTCCGGATAGTGAATTCATTGGTGCTGTGGTCATAAAAAATCAACAATGTGAAAAATATTACAATTATTAGAAGATTTTATGGTAAACAGAGTCTTATAATAGTTGAATCTCGTGCATTTTTAGATGGTTTAACATTATGTTCTAATATGAAAATTGCTAATGTTAATATTGAAATTTACTCATCAGCACTAGTAGCCAAGTTAAAGAATATCAATACTTCATTATACATCTCTACTATAATTGAATGTTACAGGAAGCTAATAGTTCCAGGGATGAAAATTACACACATCTTTCGAGAACATATTCCAGTCACCAATTGACTAGAAAAATGGACAAACAAATATAAGGTTAACAAGATCTACAGATAAGCGAACTACCAAATCAATTCAAAACTATTTTGTTGTTAGACAGTATAACAGCAGCATCAACCATAAAGCTTCGATAAAACAAGCACAACTATAAGAATTCTTTCTGTGTATCTTAAATATCCAATAAATGAATATACCAAATACATATAATGTTTTTTAGCAAGTAGAAATATCTGACAACAAAGATTTGAAGATAAAAAATAAAGATGCCCAGCTTGGGTACTCAAAGAATCGAAGAATTTTAAATCAAAATATTGGTAGACTCAGTGACATTAGAAGAAGAAGATGAACGACAGTGAATTTGTATAAACTTTAAAGATAAAGAAAAAACTAAGAGTAGATATCTACCTGAATTTGCAGAAGATGAAAAAATAAGATGACTTTAATAGCTCCCTAATTTTCCTCTTGAAAGAAAAGATTCTCGACGAAAAAGTTAAAGAATTCAATATGAAGTCGAATTAAATTTAAAAAAAAAAAAAAACAAAATAGGCTTCAAAATTTTTGTATGAACTTAGCGGTGAATGATTCAATCATATCTTATTTTTATGTTAGATTATAAAAAACCCTCTTCTTAAAACAAGATCTCTATTTATCTAATTTTTTCAAAAAGTTGGATTATCTAAAGTACTGTTACTTTATAAAAACTAAAATAATTGGATCTTGTTTAACAAAAATGGGTCTTACAATAGTCTTGTTCTAACAAAACAAACCTCATTACTAGCCCCTTATTTTTTACTTAGTTTTGTTTTAGGCCAATTGAAGCGGTATGAGGAAAACAAAACCGGCCCATATACTGAACAAGATGAGCCCAATTTACAATTCATTTCGCAACAGAAGCAGGAGGCACCTCTCTCTCCCTGTACCTCTCCTCTCTTCCTCTCGCCATGGCGACGCTTGCAAGGATAGTCGGTCGAAACTTGAAAGCATCGTCTATCCACGGCTCTTCTTCCCTACTTCTTCCTCTTATTCATTGCAGAAGTATCGTATCTAAGCTCTTCGTCGGAGGTACTCTCTTTCTTTCTTTCTCTCTCATTCACTTGCTTTTCGATCTTGTTTCTTTGTTGTAAATTTCTCACAAGTTCTGGTTGTGCCATTTTTGCATCTACTGGTAACTTTAAGCTTAAGTAGAATAGCAATATCCTTTCTTATTCCTTGATTTTTGGAGATAGGTTTTGGTAGGTTAGTCTTCGACCGAAATAGCGGAGCTTGATGATCGAGTAATGACGATAGTAATCGAATGAGTAATAAGCACCAGGGTCTTGAATGATGATGTGTTTGCAGAAGAGAATCGATTATCATCAACCTTTGATTCTCCTTAATGTCTACCATCTAAATCAAATGGTTTAGTTAACCAAGTAAAGTAGCAATATTCATTTTTATTTACTTGATTTCTGGAGATAGTTTTTGGTAGATTAGTCTTCGATTTTATTGAGATTGAGTCCAAGTGATGCTCATAGTAATTGAATGCTAGTATTTTAAGGAAGAGGTAGGCACTTGGGTTTTGAATCAATGAAGTTGTGCAAAAGAGAATCGATTATCAAATGGTTTAGACTAATTCTGCTCTTCTGCTTTAGATTGTCGTATGTGGATAAATTTAGTTTGCCGCAGTTTCTTGTTTATTAATGGAACAACGTTGCTGATTTCTAACTTCAATGTTTCTGTCGTTCAGTATGTTATGTGTTTCCTCTTGAAATTTCGCATGAATCGTTTACCGTTATCATCGGTTATAGGTCTGTCATTTTACACCAATGAGGAGAGACTGTCGGAAGCATTTTCCCAGCACGGCCAAGTCATCGAAGGTAGTCTCAGCCTTCTTTTTATATGATTTATTCTAGTACTGTTTGCGTTATTGGATTTGGTTCATGTTAACCAAACTTTTTCTGCTTCTGGCAGCTCAAATCATTATGGACAGAACATCTGATAGATCGAAAGGTTTTGGGTTTGTGACATTTGCTTCTGAAGATGAAGCCCAGAAAGCCATTACAGAGATGAACGGGAAGGTAAAACATTCTTTTTATTTTGATCGCCTTTGTCTTGCAAAATGTGACGAGTGATTTTTTGCAGGATCTTAACGGACGTGTTATATTTGTCGACTACGCGAAGCAGAAGAAAGCCAGCTTTGGTGATGGAATACCAATCGCAAGAGGTCCTCCGGAGTCAATTGCAACACCAATCTCTGAGCCAATTACTTACACCTAAAGATATAGGGCACCTTCTGAAGAGGGAAAACCTCTAGTATTAGTTAGCTTATTTTTGTAAGTGATGGTCGGAGTTGAAGCTGAAGATGTTATTCGTTAGATGTAGCTTTGCAAGTGACGGTCGGAGTTGAAGCTGAAGATGTTTTTTGTTAGAGATAGAAAAATCATGTATCGGATATTGAAAGCCATGTAATATATACCTACCTAACCATAAAATTGAATTTGCAAACCCCCAAGCTTATGCTACTATGCTAACTGATTTGTGGCAGATCCGCCAATCGTAAAATGATTTTCCTACCGCGTTCCCATTCGAATAGGATGTAGTTCAGTTGAACATCTCATGTTCTAATTTTTGTAGGGATAAGCTATTGCCTTGTTTTGGGCCAAGAATCCAAATCTCTGTTCTCTTCATCATTAAATATCGGTTTTACTCTAACTTTATTTTCATTTTCAATTTTTGTACAATAAAGATATTTTTGAGGAAGATGATTTTCCAGCTTTGGTACAAGAAGTGAACTGTAAGGCTGGTAACTTCTTCAAATCTTATGCCAATACTGTGAAAGATACTCACATGGAAGCAAATGCTGAATTAATTCTTGAAACAATAACTGATAAAGAAGGTCATATAAACATACAGTCTTCTAAGGAGGCTAAGGATTTTCTTATCAGATGAAAACTTCAATCATAGGAAAATTTGCTTCTGGGCTGCCTAAGAAATCAGTGATGGATCAGTTTCTTATCTCAAGGAAGTTTATAGGAAATTGCAGTGTCTTTAAATGGGATTCCAGGCATATCATCATGGAATTTGACAGGAAGGACGATGTCTCTAAAGTTTGGGCTAGGAATGTCTGGACGATCGTAAGTTCTACAATGAGGGTTCTCCGGTGGAATCCTGACTTTAATGTTAAATATGAGAGCCTAGTTTCATTAGTATGGTCATGGCTTGAAAAGATTCCTGAGTTTCTGTATAACAGGAAGGTTTTAACTGATATTTTGTCCACCATCGGAATGCCATACAAGATTGAATTTCCTGAAGAAAAAAACAGAGCATTTAACAATGCTACTGTTGCGTTAGTTGAAATGGATGTATCGGCCAAGATTCATAATCGAATCTGGATTGGGTTTGGAAAGAATGATGGTTGTTGGCTATCTGTTTCTTATAGAAACCTGCCTGCTTATTGTTCTGCTTGTTATCATTTGAGTCATGTTATTAACAATTGTTTGAAGGTAAAAAAGATTCAAAGTAAATTGAATGGAAAAGAAGAGTGTAAAGAACAAAAGAAAACTGATGCTTTATTGACTATTAAGGAAAATGTTTACAAGATTGGTGATAAAGAAAAGAATTGTAATCTAAGTTACAATCAGGTCTACATGCCTAAGGTTAAGTCTATTGTTATTGAAAATAATTCTGGTAATGCTGGGATTTGTAAGGATGTTTTGAGTTCCACAGAGGCTGTTGTTAAGGAAGTTCATCAAACTGACATTGCTCTTGATGATTCTCAGGGAGAGCAGAAAGATTTTGTAAATGAAATCAAAACCCAGAGTGAAGATATTGAAATCATTGATGCTCTGAAAAATCTGAATAAAGATATAGATTCTAAGATTTCTCAAGACTATAGTAATCATCTTTCTGTTAGAAACTCACCTAAACAAGGTAATATTGGAAGCGAATGTTCCTCTCCTGTTGGAAAAGTTTCCTTGAGTTCTCTTACTGATCAAGGATTTAGCAACATTCTGCAAAAGAAACTGAAAGCTGTTAACAAATGGAAAAGGCAAAGTAAAAAGGTTTTAAAATCTCTGCACTTCTCGGGGATCAAGAAGAAAAACAAGTCAGTTTCTGATCATGATTAGGGTCTTAAATTGGAACGTGCGTGGTGTTAATAATAAATCTACTATTGGTAGACTAAAGGATATCATTTTTAAAGAAAAGATTAAAATTTTGACTATTCAGGAGCCCATGGCAAAAGTAGAGGTTGAAAATGATGTTGTTACTTGGCTTGGGTTCCCTAATTTCTCTGCTAATATTGCTAACAAAATTTGGGTTTTCTGGGTTAAGGATATCAGTATTAATGTTCTTGATAACCATGAACAATGTCTACATATGGAGGTTACTTATCCTGGGGTTGATAGTATGTTCTTGCTAACTATGGTTTATGCTAAGTGTGATAGAATTTAGAGAGGTGCTTTATGGGATAAGCTTAGAATTTTTTCTACTAAAAATAATGCTTAGCTTACCTTAGGTGATTTCAGTGTGGTGGCTTCTAGGGAGCAGCAAATGGGCGTACTTCTCTTTCTCAGAATAGTATAGAAGACTTTGTGAATGTCATCAGTGATTGCCACCTTGAACATGCTGGTGTGGTTGGCTCTAAATTTACCTGGAACAAGAACCTGAAATGGAAAAGATTAGACAGTATGTTATTTAACTCTAAATGGCCTAATCTTTTTAGCTTCACGCATGTTATCAGCATGGTCAGAACTTGTTCTGACCATGCAGCCCTTCTCATTTCCTTTTCAAATATAAGTAATAATGGAAATAATAATAAAAAGAGTTTTAAGTATTTGAATGCTTGGTCTACTTATGATTCTTTTCTTAGAATTGTTGAACATAATTGGAAGCTAAATATCAATGCAATGCCTAATGAAGTGTTATGGCTTAAGCTTAAAAGGCTTAAGAACTGTTTGAAGGTGTGGAATAGAAATCATTTTGGTAATGTTTTCAGTATAGTTAAAGAGGCTGAAGTCAATGTTGAAAAAATGGGTGATATTCATTTGAGAGAGAATGACCCTATCTCTAATGCCAATCTTAAGAAGGCCATTCCTATGCATTTAAAATCTTTGAGGACTGAGGAGGTCTTTTGGAGGCATAAGTGTTTTAATACTTGGCTTAAGGAGGCTGACTATAATTCTAAGTTTTATCATTCTTATGTTAATAAAAAGAAGAGAAGGAATACTATAAGGGGTATTAAAGATGAGAGTTGTTGGTATTATGATGATGCTAGTATTGGTAAGTCAGCAATTAATTATTTTACTTCTTACTTGAATTATGATTCTTACAGCGGCAAAGAGGAGGAGGAGGCTTTGATAGGCAGTGCCATCTTTGATAACATTCCAAAGATGGTTTCTGATGAAAACAATGTTCTTCTTATGAAACCTGAAAACCAAGAGGAAATTTGGGATATTATTAATAACATGAAGACTGACAACGCTGCAGGTCTAGATGGTTATAATATTTATTTTTATAAAATATGTTGGAGTATTATTAAAGGTGATCTATATTCAACTATTAACTCTTTTATTCATGTTAATTACATGCCTATGGGTATGTTTGCTACTAGAATCAGTTTGATTCCTAAGAATTCTAATCCTGTTAATTGGAGTAATTACAGGCCAATTAGCATGTGCATTATGCTAAACATGATCTTCTCTAAACTTATTAACACTATGTTATCTAATATTCTTCCTAATCTAATCTCTAACAATCAGGTTGTTTTTGTTAGGAACAGGTCACTTCACGAACATATTCTTATTGCTAAGGAAATGGCCTATGATATTAATAGAAAACCTAGTAAAGGGAATATAATGATTCACTTGGACATGTCCAAAGCATTTGACAGAATGTCCTTCCCTTTTATTCTTAAAGTCTTAAGTCTCTTTGGTTTTTCTATTAGCTTCATAAGTCTGATTTCTAAGCTGATGAAGCATGTAAAATTTTCAATATTAATTAATGGCAATACTTATGGCTATTTTCATTCTAAAAGGGGCTTGAGACAATGCGATCACTTGTCTCCAAGCCTCTTTATTTTAGGTGAATAAGTTTTAATTAGAGGTCTTGATAAGTTGTTACATTCTAATAAGTCTTTGCAATATGCTTCTAGAACCAGAATTTTGGTTCCTTGTACTGCTTTTGCAGATGACATCATTATTTATACTAACTGCCTTCCTAAAACTATTGACACTTTAAGTGGTTTTTTAGACAAGTATCAATTAGTTTCTGGGCAGACTATTAACAAGGGGAAAACAAAAATTATTACCTCTTCAAGGCTTCACCGATGCAGGATCAGTAGCTTGGAGAGTTCTACTGGTTTCAGTACTAATATTTTTCCTACTTGTTACCTGGGTATCACCTTGCACAACAACAATAAAGAAAAAAATTATGATCCAATGCTTGACAAGATAAATTCAAAGATCATGAAGTGGGATTCTAAGTTCTTATCCTATGGGGGAATACTTTCTTTTATAACTACTATCTTATGTCTATCACTCATTTTTTGATGCAAAACTTTGTTATTCCTAGTTGTGTCATTAACATGATTGAAAAAATCTGTTAAAGATTTTTATGGAGGTCAAAATTTAATGAACAATCTGTTCACTGGTATTTTTGGGAAAAAATTGTTTTCCTTTTGATGATGGTGGATTAAATATCAGAAAACTAACAGATATTCTGAACACCTTCTCTCAAAATATTTGGTTTGTTTATCTTAAGAATGAGAGTCTCTGGTCTAGAATCATACATGATATCTATAACAGAAACCCTCACCCTTTGAAAGCAAATTTTAAAATGAAAGGATCTCTAACCTGAAATCGTCTTGTAGGCATTAAGGATGTGGCTGAGAAAAATATTAAATGACTTCTTGTTCATGGAGATATGGACTTTTGGTATGAGAATTGGCACAATTAGAATCCTATTTTGGATCATAGGATGCGTGAGAACAGATGGTTCATTGATGCCAGTGTCAATTCTTTCTGGAAAGCTAGTTCATGGGACTTGGTCACCTTAGAGAATGTAGTTCCTGAGAACAGAGTTCAACAAATTAGATACTGAAAAAAATTATATCATGATTTGGAATTTATCTCCTGATCATCATTTTAATATGAAGTGCACTTGGAATTCTATAAGGAAAATCAGAAGACCTTCTAGTTTTAATAAGAAAATATGGTCAACCATCACACCAAGGAATTTTTCCTTCTTACTTTGGAAACTTACTCAAATTTTATTCCCATTGATTCTATTTTACAAAAGAGGCATTTACAGTTAGCATCAAAATGTCAATTTTGTGCTAACTGTGAAGATATAAAACATATTTTTGTCAATTGTTCCTATGCTTGGAGTCTATGGAGTCACTTCAGTAATCTTTTCAATATAAGAATTGAAAGATACATAACTCCGAAGCACTTGATTTATAATTGGTTTTGGTCTTCAAACCTTAAAGTCCATATCACTCATCTTCTGCCAGCATTAATCTGATGGGTGATATGGAAGAGTAGAAATAATTTTAAATTTAAAGGGTCTGAAATTAGTGCTTATGCTTCTATCAATTTAATTACTAAAATAATTTTAGGTTTAGAAATCTCAAATATTCTTACTAGCAAACATTAGACAAACGTCCGGGATGCTGGTTTAACATTGGGCTGTCTCTCCCAGCAAAGTTATAGAAAAGAGGTAACTTATCTTAAATAGGTTTCCCCTTTGAGTGGCAGGTTGAAGCTTAATGTGGATGCTTCCTGCCTCAGTAATGGAGAAGTTTATGGCGTCATGATTTTCAGAGACAACAAAGGGAATATCATCAGTGGTTCTAGTAACTTTTTTGGTAAGCTAACGCCTCTGGTTTCTGAAACCAGAGCGTTGCTTGAGGGTCTCATGATCTACAGAGATAAGAATTGGGTTAATATCGATATTGAGACAAACTTTTTGACTCTGATTAATATTCTAGAGAATAAGAAGAACCGTTGGTATCTAAAGTCTATAATCACAATTTGCAGAAATCTACTCTTACCTTCAATGTCGATTTCTTATGTCTCTCGCGTGCAGAATAGAGCTGCTGACTGGCTCACTAGATGGACATTGAATATATAAAGAGAAAACATCTTTCTCCTATTTCAATGCCCCGTCCCTTTTGTTGGCGATTGTGCTCCTTGAAAGCATGGGTTTAAGATATATAAGCTCTTCTACAACTTAATTGTTGCTTTGGTTTGGTTGAGTGATACTAATCAAAGGTCATTTGGTGCTGGATGATACCGATTTGCTGAAAAGTTGTTGGGGTTTTCAATTCTAGCTAGGTCTAGGGTTTAGTGGAGCAAAATTTGGGGTTTTTTTTAGTCTGAGTAGTGGTTTGAAGGGTGATTGTCGTAAAAGATTCGATTGAGATTGTTTTATTTTGATTGCAATGGCTAATCTGGTTGAGGATGATGGATGAGAAGCATGAAGCTACAGAAATGGAGGTCTGTTCGCGAAATGAATCGAAGCCTTCTATCTGAATTTAGTTTTATTAAGCTTTGGGTTTATTGTATCTAAGTCCTTATTTTGTTACTGGGTCTAATTTGGCTCCTCAAACGTTTGTAAGTTTTAATTGAGTAATAAAGTTAATTCAGAGAAACCCTACTTTAAAATCAGGCTTTTTTTAATTGAAGTAAAAAGACCATCGTTGAAAATATAATCGTAAGTTTTATTCTATTTTTCACTTTATCAATTCTTATTTTTCTATATTGTTTTACAATCATGCAGTTAGGAAAGCTTGATTTTAGTTATTGCATTATTTTTATGAATGAATGAAATCGTTTAATAGATATTTCTTTTATTAATCCTTTTAATTTCATAAATCATTTTTTTCGTTTGTTGGAGGATCATATTTATTTTCGATTGTTTTAGAATCTCTTAATGAGAAGGAGAATTGATCCCATTTACGTTTTTAACTTTGTTAAGCATGCATTCATGTATTCCAGTTTCTTTATTTGGAAGAATTAAGTTTACGATTTTGTTCATATATTGAAAATTGGAGATTCTGTAGGGTTAGCATTACTCATGGTATCATGAAATATCTTGGTTCTGGTCTTCTTCTTGTTACTGGTGAGATTTTATCTCATGTGAAGGTTGTAATGTTTGAGTTTCCTACTTGTTCGTATTGTGAAGTAGTTTAGTTATGATCTTTGTTTGTTTTGATTTTATTGTTATCTATTGAAAATGAAAACCATTTTAAAATATGGTTTAACGATTTAAAGGTGTAGTTTGATAAGATTCAATTTATGAGACAACCTGGCGCGAAAATTTGTTTTTCAAATTTACAAAGTTGTAGATTAACTTATTATGTTTACAACCAATGATGTAATTTTAACTTACTGTGTTTAACTTGCTATGTTTCAGCTTGTCTAATTGTGTTTCATGTTTGATGGCCTTTTAATGGTCATCTAACTAAAAAAATAATGAGTTACTCGTATGCTTCAGGTTAGAAACTCATATTTTGTTGAGTGTTCGTTTAATTGTGTTTTAAGTTACTTCTTCTTTCATGTTTTAGTTCAACTTACTACTTCGTTCAAGTTTCTTATCACTGGTGAGATTTTATCTCCCACGAAAGTTGTAATGTCCGATGAGTTTACTAGTTGTCGTATAAGTTTGAACTTATACTTTTATTATAAAACAGTTTAGAGGTGTATTATTGTTTGATAATACTAAATTTATGATGCACGTGGTCTTTGTTTATTTTGATTTATACTGTTTTCTATTGAAAATGAAAACTAGTTTAAAATATGTTTTAACGATTTAGAAGAGTAGTATAATTATAGATCACGTCCATGAGGTAAACTGTGTTGAATTGTATTTATTTTGGAATCTCTTGTTTAAAAAAATCTTACATGTAATTCTAAGACAGGCCATCAGAACCACATATTTTTTTAAAATAAAATAAACATATGATTATAGATCTTGTCTCAAATCACTATTTTTTTAAACATTGCATGTGATTTTGAGACATGCCCTCATAATCACATATATTTTTTAAATAAACACATGATTCGGAGGATCAGTCTCCACATGTTGTATTTATTTTAAAATTATAGGACAAATGATTCTAAGATAGACTCTTAGAATCATGTGTTTATTTTTAATCATATTTCATTTTTTTTTCATACGGAGTTTTTTTATTGTTATTTAATGTTTGCAATATTTAGTTTATTCGTTTTGTAATATGGACCTATAAAAATATTCAGAAGTATTTCACGAGATGATTCATCATCATTTGCGACGACGGGAGCAGAAATTGAGCCCGTAATGGAGGAGCCACAACCACTATAAGTTGATGCTCTCGATATTACTTCTAGATCGAGAAGGTATAATAGACGAGATTCTTTGAGAGAACCATCTCTAGTTCCTATCCAACAATATGATTTCGAAAATTACAAGGAAATTGAAGACAGTCCATCAATTTTAGAGGCTGAGATGAGGCGTACCTTTCTAGATTTCCTCATATACGTTGGTACAAATTTTTACCAACCATAATGCATGTCAATTCTATTATGTTGGGGTAAGAATTGTTATTTGTTTGGTTTTATTTTTATTTTTTTCTTGTTCGCAAAGCTAATATATCAATTAATTATTTAAGGAAATATATGGACGTATTTTATGTTTTTTCGCCACTGAAACCGCGGTAAAGAGTTTGAAGCTAACTAACCAAAATAGAATGCATGAGGTTATCAATGTCATTCTTTTTGGGCCACTATTGGATGCCTTCCACGATTGGAGTACCGCCATAGCTTTCATAGCTGCATTTGTAGAGCGATGACATCATCAAAATACCTCATTCTAATCTTCATTTGGTCAGGTGATGGTTACATTTGATGATGTAACCATCATTACCGGGTTAACGATAAACAGAAAACTAATAGAGGTACCAAAAAGTATCGGTCATGATGAGTGTGCCAAATTAGTACGTGATGCTATCAGAGTTCCATACAAAGATGATTTTGCATAACTTGAATCGTATTAAAGTATCATTATATATTTGAATTGGATCAAACATCGCTTCTCTAACAAGAATTTTCATGAAGGAAATTATCGAAGAATATCGATATTGAACGATGCGTAAATGCATATATACTTTATCTCTTTCGATCATACATCTTCGCTTACAAGAGTGGTATCTATATCAACGATGATTGGTTATATATGTTTGAAGGTTTAGAATAACTTGGATAATACACTTGAAGGATGCAAATATGGGTCGAGTTTTATAAGAGGTTGTATGTGGTTTCAAAACATGCCAAAAAGATGATGAACGAATTTGTTCAACTAGTGTGATGGATTTTTGACATACTTCACCCATTGTAAACCACCTCATTTGTAAAGATTTTTTTCTTACATGCCGCACATGCGTATGTGGGCAACGCCTAAACATAAAAATGCGGTTGAACAATTCATACAACAACTTCAACCGTTTAGACTCACTCTTGATCGTTTAAATATCTATGCGGTATATTTTTACTTTTAATCTTCTGAACTATATGTTTGATTATAGTATATGTTGTTTTATATTCTAACTTATATTGTTTATTATATTTTTGAATACTTTATCATATATTACTTTGGACTATATTTAATACATGTTATATTATGGCTATATTAGTATTTGCGGATGTTTAAATCATTAGATGAGCTTGCATTGTTTATTAGTGGACTGAAATTCATGGATAAAAATGAGCCATACCAGACCCAACGAGGCTTACATCAGCTTGATATATCTAGGATTGTCCACCTCATTGGACAAAACCTACAGCAAAGAGAGGTCACTTGACAAATATAATAATTGGCTTTGGAGATGTTGTGTGAAATAATCAGGACCATCACATATTACCTCCAGATCATAAAAGAACTCTTATATAATAATGTAACAAGATAAGTACGAGTACACCACTATACGGTGAATGGATTTTGGAAAATCTTTGGTTGTTGTACCAAATGCGCCTAAAGATGATGATTTTCCTATAGGGTATAAAACACAATATTAAATCCACAAGGATAATATTACTATGAATTATACGAGAATCATGGATACGTAGGATAAAAGAGTATACACCATGACGGGTGAAGAGCGTCGTGCCATGTTAAAATACTGCATTCAGATTAGGAAGTTGTATTTATAATGATGGTGCTTTGTGACAATGTATGATATTTTATGTTATTTTAGTTTGTGGATGATGTATGTTTATGGATTATGATGTTAACTAATGATGTATTTTATTTTATGTTTGTAGACATTTTACTCTTGTTTACGTCTCGTGTATGTTTTATCTAACTAATTTTTGTTTCATGTTTATATTTTTTTTAAACATAAAAGACCTAATTACGAGAGCCTCTTTCAAATTTGGTGTTTTATTTAGTAAACAACATCTAATTCCGAGGGACACCTCTAAATTTAAGTCCTACTTTAAAACCATTTTTTTAATAGAAAAGTGACTCATAATATCGAGAGTATCTTCTTCGAATGATGTGTTTTTTAAAAGAGTAACATTTAATTTCGAGAGGCACGTCAGAATTAAGTCATAATTCAAAAATATTTTTTTACTAAAAAAATGACTCATAATTCTAAGGGAATATCACTTGGAATGATTTGTTTTTAAAATACTAACACTTAGTTTAAGAGACACTTCAAAATTAACTCCTAATTTTAAAAACTTCCTTTACGCAAGATTGACTCATAATTTTGAGGTGTCTCCCTAAAAAACCTCTAAATTAGATATGTTTTGTTTAAAAATAATAAAACCTAATTCCGAGGTACCCACTCAAAATTAATTATTCCATATTCCCTCTCGGATATATTTGTTTTTGTAATCTTGGAATTTTTTTTAATTTTTTTTAAATATACTCGTCATTCATCATGTGTGAAAATAATAAAAATACTTGTACGCAATATAAAATGGATGTTTCTATTTGATTAGTCTAAATGGATTACACTATCCATATCTGACACGTGTCAGTATTTGATTAGGATTTTAGGATTACACTAACCATATCCAGCACATGTTGTAATTTGATTTATCTTATCAAATTACGTTATCCTTATTTTCATATAAAATAAAAGATTCATTCTATGTGAGAAATAAACCTAAACACTAAAGAATGGAATTTGCGTGGAATGATACCAACGATGAATATTTGAAAAAAAAAGCCAAACGAGTAGGAGGGCCAGAATATGGCGAGTTTTAGGATGAGTTCATCTGTAAGTTCTACTACCTACTGGATATGGACGGTTCTGATGGAGCAAAACCCTAATATTGTACGATAGAGATTAATAAAAGGTGGATATATCTAAGGATCCTAGAACACATATGGTTTTTGACGTTGGACCGGAATAACGACAATCTGCATTTGAGTTGTACAAAAGTTTAGTAACCGACGAATTAACTGAAAACCAACTAAATATTGTTCGCAAACATATCACAACCAATATAGAGACAACTATGTATAAGAAAGCCTTTGACGAGAACTTTGAAGAAGAATAAATGAGGGAATGGAAATGGAATTGACTGGACATATAAACAATGTTGGTGCAAACGTTTGTTTTTATAAAGATTTTTCATTATTTTCAGTTTAAATTTTATTATCTTATCTATGTCTCAAGTTCAATTTTTTACATTGTTATTATACTTGTTTCAGTTTTTCAATGTTATCTTTGTAACCTTTTGATTTTTAAACAAGTTGGATTAAGTATTAAGAAAGTGGATACTATTATAGAAGCAAGTAAAAAATAATAAGAAAAGCAACAAACGATTCGAAGTAAATATCACAAAAGTAAATGTTACAAACATTTAATAAGAAGTCAATAAAAAAATCTTGAAAAGATTTTAACCAATCTTTAAATCGAACACTTGTGGGTCTCGTGTAGTCAAATTATTTAGAGGTTGGATACCAACAAATGATGAAATCCTCCTTTGCAGTAGAGGGAACAATCCCTTAGCTTCCTCATAAATATATTAAATATATGATGGGTAAACTAACTGTAATAGTCCACCGGGAGATTTGACAACCAGTTAAAAAAGACTATGTTAGTATACAAGCATGAAATAATATATTAATCATAGCGTTAGAAAGTTACTCGTACGTTGATATAGTGATTGTCGTGCACGTGAGAGTTGCCAATTTATTTTCCTTCGTTAAGAGATGATGGAACATTTTTTAGCGATATAAAGTTATACATAATGTCATCAGAGATTATATATATGATACATTTAAGTGCATTAGCGATTTTGGACAAATATCCAGAATTGTCATCCCGTTTTTGAAAAGGGAAATTGTGGCAAAACTATCTAGGCTACACAGTTCAGCACCAACCCTTTCATGACCACCATATAGTTTTTCATACAAAGGTAGATCTGGTAAGATATATTCTTTTAGTGCAGTCTTCAAATACGACCATATATGATGGCTCTGAAACCACAATGATCATTCGAACGCGTTATTACAATCAAATATGAATGGACGTAAATATTTCGGGAGGTGTTTCAAAAATAATGATGTGTCACTATGTATTTTCACCTTTGCGAGCTTGAAAATATGATGAGTGTTACGAATCTTAAGAATATTTGGAAGCTTCCGTATATCTTTCGTTTGAGTAGCTAATGATGAAACGGTGACTTAGGTACAATGGTATTCTCGTATGATCAACTATCTCTACATGTTCAAATTATGATAAATCTATCTTGGTTGAATTTCTGTTAGTACGTTTACTATCTCTATCTTTAGTCTTTGCTTTCTTGACGTGTGGAATGATTTTAGTTTTTATAGTTTCAAGTACTTCATGAGTTTTTCTTATAATATGTAGTATACGTTCACGATCGTAGCCATTGATTATATAACTGATTTCTATTATTTCTTCATCGACAAAATCATTTACGTTATATTTGTTGTGCTTCAATAATTTCAAAAATTTCCACCTCTTGTCAACCATACTTGCATCAAAATACGTTGCTGCATTACTAGTAAACCAACCTCGCATGCGTAGGTTAAACCATGATCCCTTATAATAACACATCTACGTACGCTTTATCGGTCCCTATTTATTTAGAACTTTCGTATTGCGCTTTCAAAAGTTTGAGGGTAAATTCTGGCATGAAACGTCTAATAATCTTGAATATCCAAGTATCATACTCAAATTGAGAGATAAACATATATTTTTTCAAACATTTCGTTTATACTCGTATGGTGCATCTCTATTAAATAATATACTCTTTCTCAAAATGCATCAAATGCAATCAAGCCCATCCCAATGTAATGTTTCAAGAAAACATGCAAACTTTCTCCATAATACTCGTTACATCAAACGTTCATTCAAAATGTAAAAATATTATAATAATTTCATTAAATTATAACTAGTTTGTCTTACTGATTTGTTGCGTTGTTTCCAAAATGTTTAAACGTGTTAGTGTAAGCATAAATAAACTACTGTAAGGAGGTTTGAGCCATTTTTAGCGATTCAAGGGCTCCGAGGTATGAGTTATCGTCTTCTTTCACACACTATATGTTTAAGTTCAACATGCTTATGATATCCGAATACAAAATTATATTCTAAGAAGTTTAAAATCCGTGGAATACAATTTTTTATGCAAAAAAATTCTTAGTCTATTTTATGATATTTTCTTCAATGTATCATCTACATTGCATGTGTGTTACTTTCAGAATAATGTCAATTAGTTTTATTGATACAGATTCTCTATCCGCCACTAGAATATTAGCTAAAATGTCTTGGTTTTTCTCAATGAGTAACAACAGATGATCTAAGGCCCTCATGTAATTTTTAACCTTTATGTGACTCAAGAAAACAAA